>JAIEZT010001243.1:32191985-32531985 GCA_019594935.1 Periophthalmus modestus
TCATTCACACAATGTTCCTCAATGAAAGAACAAATCTGTGAGTGTGTGAGTGTGTGAGTGTGTGAGTTTGTGAGTGTGTGTGTGAGTGTGTGAGTGTGTGAGTGTGTGAGTGTGAGTGTGTGAGTGTGTGAGTGTGTGAGTGTGTGAGTGTGTGAGTGTGTGTGTGTGTGTGTGTGTGTGTGAGTGTGTGAGTGTGTGAGTGAGCGTGTGAGCGTGTGAGTGTTGTGAGCGTGTGAGTGTGTGAGCGTGTGAGTGCGTTGTGAGTTGTGAGTTTGTGAGCGTGTGAGCGTGTGAGTGAGTGTGTGAGCGTGTGAGTGTGTGAGTGTGTGTGTGTGTGTGAGTGTGTGAGTGTGTGTGTGTGTGAGTGTGTGAGTGTGTGAGTGTGTGAGTGTGTGAGTGTGTGAGAGTGTGTGAGCGTGTGAGCGTGTGAGAGTTTGTGACTTTGTGAGTGTGTGAGTGTGTGAGCGTGTGAGCGTGTGAGTGTGTGAGTGTGTGAGTGTGTGAGTGTGAGTGTGTGAGTGTGTGTGATTGTGTGATTGTGTGATTGTGTGATTGTGTGAGTGTGTGAGCGTGTGAGCGTGTGAGTGTGTGAGCGTGTGAGTGTGTTGTGAGTGTGTGAGTGTGTGAGTGTGTGAGTGTGTGAGTGTGTGAGTTTGTGAGTTTGTGAGTGTGTGAGTTTGTGAGTTTTGTGAGCGTGTGAGTGTGTGAGTTTGTGAGTGTGAGTGTGAGTGTGTGAGTTGTGTGAGTGTGTGTGAGTGTGTGTGGTGTGTGAGTGTGTGTGAGTGTGTGTGTGTGTGAGTGTGAGTGTGTGTGTGTGTGAGTGTGTGTGAGTGTGTGAGTTGTGAGTGTGTGAGTGTGTGAGTGTGTGAGTTGTGAGTGTGTGAGTGTGTGTGAGTGTGTGAGTGTGTGAGTTGTGAGTGTGTGAGTGTGTGAGTGTGTGTGAGTTTGTGAGTGTGTGAGTGTGTGAGTGTGTGAGTGTGTGAGTGTGTGTGTGTGTGTGAGTGTGTGAGTGTGTGAGTGTGTGAGTGTGTGAGTGTGTGAGTGTGTGAGTGTGTGAGTGTGTGAGTGTGTGAGTTTGTGAGTGTGTGAGTGTGTGAGTGTGTGAGTGTGTGAGTGTGTGAGCGTGTGAGTGTGTGAGTTGTGTGAGTGTGAGAGTTGTGAGTGTGGTGAGCGTGTGAGTTTGTGAGTGTGCGTGTGTGTGTGTGAGTGTGTGAGTGTGTGAGTTGTGAGTGTGTGAGTGTGTGAGTGTGTGAGCGTGGTGAGAGTGTGTGAGTGTGTGAGTGTGTGAGTGTGTGAGTGTGTGAGCTTGTGAGTGTGTGAGTGTGAGTGTGTGTGAGTGTGTGAGCTTGTGAGTTTGTGTGAGTGTGTGAGCGTGTGAGCTTGTGAGTTTGTGAGTGTGTGAGTGTGTGAGTTTGTGAGTGTGTGAGTGTGTGAGTGTGTGAGTGTGTGAGTGTGTGAGTGTGTGAGTTTGTGAGTTTGTGAGTGTGTGAGTGTGAGTGTGTGAGTGTGTGAGTGTGTGAGTTTGTGAGTGTGAGTTTGTGAGTGTGTGAGTGTGTGAGTGTGTGAGTGTGTGAGTTTGTGAGTTTGTGAGTTGTGAGCGTGTGAGTGTGTGAGTGTGTGAGTGTGTGAGCGTGTGAGCGTGTGAGCGTGTGAGCTTGTGAGCGTGTGAGTGTGTGAGTGTGTGAGCGTGTGAGTTTGTGAGTGTGTGAGTGTGTGAGTGTGTGAGTTTGTGAGTTTGTGAGTGTGTGAGTTTGTGAGTGTGTGAGTGTGTGAGTGTGTGAGTGTGTGAGTGTGTGAGTGTGTGAGTGTGTGTGTTGTGAGTGTGTGTGAGTTTGTGAGTGTGTGCGTGTGTGTGTGTGTTTTGTGAGTGTGTGAGTGTGTGAGTGTGTGAGTGTTTGTGAGTGTGTGAGTGTGTGAGTTGTGAGTGTGTGAGTGTGTGAGTGTGTGAGTGTGTGAGTTTGTGAGTGTGTGAGTTTGTGAGTTTGTGAGTGTGTGAGTTTGTGAGTGTGTGAGTTTGTGACTTTGTGACTTTGTGAGTGTGTGAGTGTGTGAGTTTGTGAGCGTGTGAGTGTGTGAGTTTCTCAGTGTGTGAGTGTGTGAGTTTGTGAGTGTGTGAGTGTGTGAGTTTGTGAGTGTGTGAGTGTGTGAGTTTGTGTGAGTGTGTGAGTTTGTGAGTTTGTGTGAGTGTGTGAGTGTGTGAGTGTTTGAGTGTGTGAGTGTGTGAGTGTGTGAGTTTGTGAGTTTGTGAGTGTGTGAGTGTGTGAGTGTGTGAGTGTGTGAGTGTGTGAGTGTGTGAGTGTGTGAGTTTGTGAGTTTGTGAGTGTGTGAGCGTGTGAGTATGTGAGTATGTGAGTGTGTGAGTGTGTGAGTGTGTGAGTGTGTGAGTGTGTGAGTTTATGAGTTTGTGAGCGTGTGTGAGCGTGTGTGAGTTTGAGTGTGTGTGTGTGAGTTTGTGAGTGTGTGAGTGTGTTGAGCGTGTGAGTGTGTGAGTGTGTGAGTTTGTGAGTTGTGAGTGTGTGAGTTTGTGAGTGTGTGAGTTTGTGAGTTTGTGAGTTTGTGAGTGTGTGAGTTTGTGCGTTTGTGCGTTTGTGAGCTTCATTCACTCTTTTCCTTGATAAAAGCACACATCTGTGAGTCAGCTCGGTGATGAGCCTATGGCCTCAGTTGTGTCGAGTGCATTCACATTGAACTGAGCGTGTGTCCTCCATGACACACAAACGCTCTCAGCGCTCACAAACCCGAGGGACTGGGAGGCTAATTAGCACAGCGCTGCCAAAATCAGACCCTCAGCAACATTTTTCCTTCAGGCCACGCCGCTTCACAAAAATGGTTTATTTGGTGGTTCATTTGTCTCGGTGCAGAACAAAAAGTCAGCCTTTTTGATTTATTTATTCTTGCATTGTTTATTAGTAATACAAACTTATCCAGTTTATACAAAATAAAACACCAAAAAAAGCTGATGTAACCTATTGCTGTTTTATATTGATAGAGCAAAAGAAAAACAAAAACATGATAATAAAAATGATCAAATGCCAGTGTTTCTATCATGATCAAAGTCAATAAAGTCTTCAAAGTGCTTTTATTGTGTGAAATGCATTTGCACATAACTTCAGAAATCATTTAAAATGCATGGAATTCTTGAGTAAATGTGAAACTGCTGCTATTCAGTGAGCTGCTTAGTGGCGCCATTTTGAGGACTTAGATGATATTTAGTTTTGCAGTGTTAATTGCTATGGCAACAGTGCACATTTTCGTGATGCTTAGGTCGGGTCAAGCTCATTAAAAAAAAGAAAAAATCACAATTTTAAATGATATTCACGGCATTTGACCTTCAGAGTGAAGTCTAACGAGGAATTCATCATCATAATAACTGGGATTATTGGCCATTGTTTTAATTTAATGAGTCTTTTGATTTTAAAATAAATCGTTGTGATCTCTATTTTGTCTTAATTTTGAATAATTTTTACAAACCTTGTGCCAGGTTGATGGCAACATTAAAACACACACTTTTCTTCTTCTTCTTTAAAATGATTATTATGATTTATTTATTTTTGATTTATTTAAATTTGACAAATGTAGTTGAACATTTTTAAAAACAAGATTGTAGATCCAAGACAAATAAATAACAAGACAAACAGCTTCAAACAACGAGACAGAACAGGACAGTGTGTGGACTAAAAAAGAATAAATAAAAATAACCATGTGTGAGTGTGTGAGTATATCTGTGTGTGTGTGTGTGTGTGTGTATGTGTATGTGTATGTGTGTGTGTGTGTGTGTGTGTGTGTGTGTGTGTGTGTGTGAGTGTATGTGTGTGTGCGTGTGAGTGTGTGAGTATATCTGTGTATGTGTGAGTGTGTGTATGTGTGGGTGTATGTGCGTGTGTGTGAGTATGTGTGTGTATGTGTGTGTGTGAGTATATCTGTGTATGTGTGTGTGTGGGTGTATGTGCGTGTGTGTGAGTATGTGTGTGTGTGAGTATATCTGTGTATGTATCTGTGTGTGTGTGTATGTGCGTGTGTGTGTGTTTGTGTGTGTATGTGCGTGTGTGCGTGTATGTGTATGTATGTCTGTATGTGTGTGTGTGTGTGTGTATATATCTGTGTATGTGTGTGTGAGTGTATGTGCATGTGTGTGTGTGTATGTGCGTGTATGTATGTACATGTGTGTGGTTATGTGCTGTATGTGTGTGTATGTCTGTATGTGTGTGTGTGTGTATGTGCGTGTGTGTGTGTATGTGCGTGTATGTATGTACATGTGTGTGGTTATGTGCTTGTATGTGTGTGTATGTCTGTATGTGTGTGTGTGTATATTTGTGTGTGTGTACGTACGTATGTGTGTGTGTATGTGTATGTGCGTGTGTGTGTGTGTGCATGTGTTTGTGTGTGCGCGTGTTTGCGTATGTGTGTGTATGTGTATGTATGTATGTATGTATGTGTGTGTGTATGTGTGTGTATATGCGTGTGTGTATGTGCGTGTATGTGTATGTATGTGTGTGTGTGTGCGTGCGTGAGTGTATATGTGTGTGTATGTGTGTGTGTGTTTGTGTGAGTGTGTATATGCGTGTGTATGTGTGTGCGTGTGTGTGTGTGTGCATGTGCATGTGTGTGTAAGTGTGTGTGTATGTGTGTGTATGTGTGTGCATGTGTGTGTGTGTGTGTGTAGTGCATGTGTGTGTAGGTGTGTGTGCATGTGTGTGTGTAAATGTGTGTATGTTTGTGTGTGTGCGTGTGTGTGTGTGTAAATGTGTGTATGTATGTGTGTGTTTTCTAACTAAATGATGCTGAAGTTGAAGAGAGAAAGAGCGAGTGAAAGTAGAAAAATGGGAGATGGGAGATATGAAGATGAACTTTAAAATGACCGTGATTAAAAAAGGCTCTGCTTCTCGTGACAGTGTGGACTCCTGATCATTCAGTGACTGCCTCTTTAACTCTTTTACACAGTTGTGCATTAGAGTGCAAGTGAGCGTCTCTGGGGTTAGTTGAAAGCATGTGTGTTAACCCCGGTCTCTTCTGTGTATTCTCCGGTGGCCAGCCCAAAATGAAATTACTTCCTGCCGCAATATCACCAATCTGACTCAGCACCGGCTTATTGTTTCCCCCTCTTCATTTCTATTGCTCTCTAGTCACCTTTCACCATTACCAGCGCTAGCACCAAAAGCCCACGAATGCAGGTCCCTCGTCTTATCTGTTATTTTTTTTGTCTCTTATGTTTTCTACCCACGTGTTCTTTGGCGTTGATGGGCCTCGGCGAAGTCATTAATTCCCCGCACGGCGCTCACCAAAAGGGGGAGAGGGACTGAGGCGCTCGCAGCATTCTTCTGATCTTCCAGCCTAAAGAAAAATATCCCCACGGGCTAAGGCTTTCGCACAGTCGTACAGTTGAGTAAAAAATCTGCAGAGAAAGAATGATAGTGGGATTGGGAGGGTGAAAAAAAAACACAGGTATTGTTCCAAAAGTTGATTCCTTAGGGGCCCAAACTGACAGGCAGTTGGGTAGAGTTGATAAGAGGGGAGTGTGGATGTCTGGAACTGTCATACAACTTAAAGGTGAGAAAAGCTGGGCCGTGGAGAGGAGGGCTTTTACCGCACGCTGTGATGGAGCACAAGTGGACACAGTGTGGGAGGAGAGGGAGGCGACTCACGCTGCGAGGGACATGGATTTGCCAGTATAAACAGTAACATAAATTGGAATAATAAAACAGTACAGATTTTAGTCCAATGAGGTTCATCTGGTCTTCCGATGATTTATCTTAATAGATTCTTTTTTCATATCTGCTCGTTTCGACTGCTCACCAGCGCTCTTCCTCAGAGTGGTCCTCAGGGGTCGTCAAGTTTTGAATGTTTTCCTACCAGTGGAGGCGTAAATGGAGATACGGAAATCGTGCCCACGGGACTTTAAATCGGGATGAGGGGGCATTTTTACTCTCACACACCCGGGATACTGTCCTGAAGAAGTCAGGCTGCAGGTGGCGCTGTCGCCCTGCTTCCACCTGTAGGAAGACAGCGACGAAACCCGTTTAAACACAGCATCACGTGACCACTCTGAGGCGCTAGTGAGCAGTCCAAACAAGGAAAGGAAGAAAACAAACTAAACTCGGTCTGGAAAAAGAATCTATAAAAATAGTACAGGAAAAAAATAAAATAAAATAATAATGATAATAAAAATCTAGAGGTCAGTGAAATACTAAAATATAGATGTTTGAAATGATCATGTTTAAATCTTTGGTAATAAATTTAAAAGATGAGATTAACACGAGTTAAACTCAAGACAAATCCAAAGATTAAGATGCTATTTCACTTTTTTGAAGGAGGGTCCAACCACTGGACTCCATCCATCGAGATGTTGCTTAGAATATTCCACAATATAGCATTAAACATGTTTGTCTCAATGGAGCCAATCACCAGGTCAGGTACGTGTCAGATCAGTGGAGAGGCGACCCTGCTCACACTTTTCTTTGATGAATAAAAACACTTGCAATGAAATAAATGAACTATTAAGTTTGACTCAATTATACTTTTTAGGAATGTTTGTTTTTTTTTACGTTTGATTTGTTTACTCATTAGTGTACTCGTGTTCTTCTGGTGGTTGCACATTATTTGTCATTAAAGTTTGATGGTGGATGTTTTTCCTGATGCAAAACGTATTTGTCAAAATGGGATTGACATTTTTGTGACACACTCTGGAAAACTGACATTTGCAGAACAGCTCACAGAATCCTGAGCAGGGTTAAAGTTTTCCTAAACAAAATGTTTGCTTAGGAAAATGCAGTTTTACATTCAAAATGGATCAACTGCCCCCCAGAAGCAAATTTGCCCCTGAAAACTCTGAGCCTCTGGTCATTAGTTTTTCTGTGCTCTTCAGTCGTCAGAAGTCTCAGTCCTGCTCTCAGGGACCACACAGAATCACTCATTTAGTGCAGTGCAAAATCTGCAAAATATGTCAATATATTTAAACTGGATTTTTCTGAAAACTGTCAAAATGTCAAAATAGCAAATACATTAAAATCTTTTTTGAGGATTTTTTGCAATATGTAATGAGTTCTGGAAGATCAGACAATACAACCACACACCATTACACTGGATTTGAAGTATACAGTATGTGGGATGTGTCTGTTCACAGTCTGTGCTCTCCACGGAGCCTCTTCTCCTGCTTTGATTCAAGTCTGAAATCCTTTGTAGCTGCCTCACTCTCAAACCATCAGTGCGATACTGGTCCTGGTCTTTGACTCCCTCACTACAGTGTAACAGTGTGATACTGGTCCTACAGTCTGACTCCATCACTACAGTCTAACAGTGTGATACTGGTCCTACAGTCTGACTCCATCACTACAGTCTAACAGTGTGATACTGGTCCTACAGTCTGACTCCATCACTACAGTCTAACAGTGTGATACTGGTCCTACAGTCTGACTCCATCACTACAGTCTAACAGTGTGATACTGGTCCTACAGTCTGACTCCATCACTACAGTCTAACAGTGTGATACTGGTCCTACAGTCTGACTCCATCACTACAGTCTAACAGTGTGATACTGGTCCTGGTCTCTGACTCCATCACTACAGTCTAACAGTGTGATACTGGTCCTACAGTCTGACTCCATCACTACAGTCTAACAGTGTGATACTGGTCCTACAGTCTGACTCCCTCACTACAGTCTAACAGTGTGATACTGGTCCTGGTCTCTGACTCCATCACTACAGTCTAACAGTGTGATACTGGTCCTACAGTCTGACTCCATCACTACAGTCTAACAGTGTGATACTGGTCCTACAGTCTGACTCCATCACTACAGTCTAACAGTGTGATACTGGTCCTACAGTCTGACTCCATCACTACAGTCTAACAGTGTGATACTGGTCCTACAGTCTGACTCCATCACTACAGTGTAACAGTGTGATACTGGTCCTACAGTCTGACTCCATCACTACAGAGTAACAGTGTGATACTGGTCCTGGTCTCTGACTCCATCACTACAGTGTAACAGTGTGATACTGGTCCTACAGTCTGACTCCATCACTACAGTCTAACAGTGTGATACTGGTCCTACAGTCTGACTCCATCACTACAGTCTAACAGTGTGATACTGGTCCTACAGTCTGACTCCATCACTACAGTCTAACAGTGTGATACTGGTCCTACAGTCTGACTCCATCACTACAGTCTAACAGTGTGATACTGGTCCTACAGTCTGACTCCATCAACTACAGTCTAACAGTGTGATACTGGTCCTACAGTCTGACTCCATCACTACAGTCTAACAGTGTGATACTGGTCCTGGTCTCTGACTCCATCACTACAGTCTAACAGTGTGATACTGGTCCTACAGTCTGACTCCATCACTACAGTCTAACAGTGTGATACTGGTCCTACAGTCTGACTCCCTCACTACAGTCTAACAGTGTGATACTGGTCCTGGTCTCTGACTCCATCACTACAGTCTAACAGTGTGATACTGGTCCTACAGTCTGACTCCATCACTACAGTCTAACAGTGTGATACTGGTCCTACAGTCTGACTCCATCACTACAGTCTAACAGTGTGATACTGGTCCTACAGTCTGACTCCATCACTACAGTCTAACAGTGTGATACTGGTCCTACAGTCTGACTCCATCACTACAGTGTAACAGTGTGATACTGGTCCTACAGTCTGACTCCATCACTACAGAGTAACAGTGTGATACTGGTCCTGGTCTCTGACTCCATCACTACAGTGTAACAGTGTGATACTGGTCCTACAGTCTGACTCCATCACTACAGTCTAACAGTGTGATACTGGTCCTACAGTCTGACTCCATCACTACAGTCTAACAGTGTGATACTGGTCCTACAGTCTGACTCCATCACTACAGTGTAACAGTGTGATACTGGTCCTACAGTCTGACTCCATCACTACAGTGTAACAGTGTGATACTGGTCCTACAGTCTGACTCTATCACTACAGTCTAACAGTGTGATACTGGTCCCACAGTCTGACTCCATCACTACAGTCTAACAGTGTGATACTGGTCCTACAGTCTGACTCCATCACTACAGTCTAACAGTGTGATACTGGTCCTACAGTCTGACTCCATCACTACAGTGTAACAGTGTGATACTGGTCCTACAGTCTGACTCCCATCACTACAGAGTAACAGTGTGATACTGGTCCTGGTCTCTGACTCCATCACTACAGTCTAACAGTGTGATACTGGTCCCACAGTCTGACTCCATCACTACAGTCTAACAGTGTGATACTGGTCCTACAGTCTGACTCCATCACTACAGTCTAACAGTGTGATACTGGTCCTACAGTCTGACTCCATCACTACAGTGTAACAGTGTGATACTGGTCCTACAGTCTGACTCCATCACTACAGTCTAACAGTGTGATACTGGTCCTACAGTCTGACTCCATCACTACAGTGTAACAGTGTGATACTGGTCCTACAGTCTGACTCCATCACTACAGTGTAACAGTGTGATACTGGTCCTACAGTCTGACTCCATCACTACAGTGTAACAGTGTGATACTGGTCCTACAGTCTGACTCTATCACTACAGTCTAACAGTGTGATACTGGTCCCACAGTCTGACTCCATCACTACAGTCTAACAGTGTGATACTGGTCCTACAGTCTGACTCCCTCACTACAGTGTGATACTGGTCCTACAGCTCTGACAGTGAGTGTTTACATTGGAGAAACTAAACAGCTACTCCATAAGAAGATGTACCAACACACCCCGTCACAAGAGTTCCTCTGGACCCCAGTCCTCCGTACATCTGCATCTCAAACACACTAACCACCCTTCTGAAGATAGTGAGGTTCAGATCTTAGCCAGAGAAAAGAAATGGTTTGAGAGGGGAGTTAAAGAAGCTATTTTTGTTAGGAAAGACAATCCTTCCTTAAACAGGAATGGGGCCTTAGACATCATCTCTCCTCCGTCTATAACTCCATCCTCAGGCCCAAAGAAAATAAAGGAAACATTAGGGCAGGGGTGTCCAAACTATGGCCCGGGGGCCAAATGTGGCCCTCAGGCCAGTTTTTATTGGCCCTCAGGCCTTCTGCTGAAGCGGCCCAATTGATCATAAGCAGTACTTTTAACAGAAAATGAAATTATTTCTGCCACTATATCCTCAAACATCACATCACAGTGTGATACAGACCTAAATGAATGTGCTTCAAGCCTTGTTACTACTCTGTCAAAGCTGTGTTTAAAGCGTCGCACTGCACTGATCACTGGTCTGTGGCCCTCTGCTTCGAATATGTTTTGAGATGTGGCCCTCGATAAAAAAAAGTTTTGGCACCTCTGCATTCGGGCTGGCCAGGATGCTGATGGGTGTAATATCACTCATTAGGGGCTTGAATGACTCTAAGTAGGACTCAGGCACAGTGTACACTTTGGGTAGTATAATAGACCTAACCTGCGAACAGAAACTGTAAACCAGGGGTGTCAAACTCAAATTCACAGAGGGCCAAAATTAAAAACTGTGATTAAGGTTAACAAAATATTTATTGAAACATTTTAACTACATCTGCATGTTTTTCAGAAGGGGTGGATTACATTTGAGTGAGGCGACAGGTAGCAGATGCTCATAAGTGTCAATAGAAGGGCTGGCACCAACACATTTGCAAAGCATTCTGGGATTCATAGTATAAGAGGTGCATGCGCTATACTGGCGTGACAGCAGGTGGGCCAGCTCTAATACATATTTAATATCATCTCACGGGCCAAATATATTCATATCGAGGGCCAAATTTGGCCCGCGGGCCTGAGTTTGACATGTGTGCTGTAAACAAAAGCTGTTTCAGTTTCAGTGTGGTTGCTCCTCCCTTCAGGCAGATACAAGGCAGTGTCCACAGTAATCTGAGCAGAACTGAAGAAGAGGCTTGGATGAGCCGCCAAACGTCTTCACTCCTACAACTTTTCGTCCAGTTGACAGATTGTTTTGTTCTTTTGCTATGATTTTGTTCACAAAGTTTACTTTTTCAAACACTCTGAATTGTTTTGTGTCTTGTGTGAATAATTTTGTAGAGAAGAGTGCAAAAGATTTGCCAGATTTATAAAAAAGTTTCAGAAAATGTGCCAAAGCGATTGGAAAAAAACAACAAAAAAACCAAAACAAAAGTGTAAAGCAGAGACTCTGTGGCTGAGAGCAGGACTGAGGCTTCGGAGCTGCACCAGCAAATAAATGAAGAGCACAGAAAACACATGACCACACTTTGAGAGCTGGGATGGTTTTTGGGGGGATTATTGATCAGTTTTGAACAACATTTTGCTGAGAAACTCTAACTCTGTTTGAGATTCTGTGTGAGCTATTTTGCAAATATTCATTTTCAATAGAGAGGCGTGTCAAAGCGACTGAAAACACTGTAACCACATCCCTCCTGTGTTTTAATTAATTTCAAGTTAATTTGGCCTCATGTGAGTACTCTTTGTGTTTTAAAAGCACAGTGATCACTCAGGTTAAATGTGGAAGAGCATGAATCACTGGTGTCCTTCCTCTCAAACCAGTCCAGTTCAGTCTTGTGTTTTCGGGATTCAAAGCTGAACTGTCCTGTTAGACGCAACGTGTTTTATCTCACATCCAGACCTCAGTCATGCTGCCATTGCCTCAGACTATATACATTTAATGTGCCAAGTGTCCAGACCGACAAGCTACCAAAATGCTTTTTAAACTCTGTTCTGTCTGTTCTAAAAATGTGAAAGTACATTCATAAAATAGTATTAACAGCAGGAGAGTCATTATGATGTATAAGTCACAAACATTTAGAAGAGAATCGAGGGAGTATCAGGGTAGTAGGGAGTGAGGGAGGATCTGGGTTATGTCCAGCGGTGGAACCAACAAAGGAAAAGTAGTACTGTACCTGAAGAAAAACATGTAGCTATCTGCACTTTACTTGAGTCATGTTTAAAGTACTTTTTACATTTACTCCACTACATTTGAAAGCAGTATCTGTAGTTTCTATTTTTTTTCTACATTTTGACTGAAAAGTAAAAGTTTTTATCATAATTTGAGGCCCACTGAAAAGCCGGAGGGGTTTATTTTTAACATGTTCATAGTTTGAGCAAACGAAATATACAAACAACAAACAGCAAGGAAAAAAACGTGGATTTGAAACTTTATTAGATTTGAAAATTTGTGCAAAAATATTTTACTTTTTTCTCTGATGCTTTTACTTTTACTTGAGTTGTTTTTTTTTTTGTTTTTTTTTTTTTGTGCTCCCATTTGTACTTTTACTTACTGGGCATCTCCAAAATATACTCAGACAGACAGATACATGTACATGTACTGAGACTCAAAATACTAGTCCTATATCACATTTAATTGTAAGTACAAATACAACTTAAGAGAAAATGAAACCTCTGAAACCAATGAACGCTTTCAAGCTAGAAAAAGTTGAATTATTTTGGCATTTGGCACAGTTAAAAAATAGTGTTTCCATAGCAACAAAAAGGTCGTATTGGAGAGCTGGCCCGCACTTAGTTTCTGCTGCCTGCTCTCCACAGGACACCAGTATTAAAAACACTTTAACAGAAAAACTGTGCGAATAGAAAAGCCAAATTCCTGATGTGTGTTTATGACAGAAGTTAGAAGAGAAGACCTTTGAAGTTGGGTGAGGTGCTGCAGGGCTGTTTTGACACTTCAAGTCAGTGTTTAAACTTACCACAAAGTTGCCTTAGGCTGCCCTCGCTTCTTTATAGCAACATCTAAAACTATACAAGAAACATGTGTAGTTTTACCCAGATGAATCCAGTGTCCACAAAGTGTTACTGTAATGATGAGAGCGCAAAGCTTTACATGAGACTTATTATGTCATAGTTTGGGGGTATTTATTTTTAGCAGTAACATGTTGTTCATTGCAAACCACAGTGTTGATTTAAAACTTAATAAGAGAAACATTCACTTGTTACATCCTGCCACTTCATTGAGAAATTTCCTCGTAAGCCGCACATTTTTGTTTGTATTGTTGAAAAATGTCTCCATGGGATTTTTTTATTTTTCATCCAAAGTGTATGATTTGGATTGCCTGCCAAATCCAGAATGATCTCCCTGTATTTTGTGTACAGACTTACATCAGTCTGGTCTCCACGTCCTCCGCTGCCTCACACGGTAAATGTGATTGTACAGTCACATCTGTTTTTTTCAGTGACATGTGAAACGAAGGCGCTGGTTGGTCACTTATATTTTACAAATAAAATCACATTTATCTCACCTCAGATGACCAGACTTTAGTGCTTAGCCATTTTTTTCAGCCCCTTGTGATATTTTTTTCCTTTATTTTTCCGATATGAAGGGGCCGTGATTGGCTAATCCACCTGTCAATCACTCCCATTTGACAACAGGGAGATTCACCGGTGACCAGACCATCACATCTTCAAGGACGTGTTGAGGAAGTGTGTGTTCTGGATGACCAGGCAATGATTTGGAGACAGATATAAGAAAAAAAAACACACACACACACACAAACAAACAAAAAACATTGACGGTACATTATATACAGCTGGTGGAGATGGTGGTACGTGAACACAGTCATTTTAAAAAACACTCAAGTGACAAGTGTAAGTCAGCTAATATTGAGGGAACATCATTCTAATATGGCTGAAATCTCCTAAAAGCCCATTTTAAAGCTTGTAGTGTTGTGTTCTCATCAGATCGTTACCAGAGAGTTGTGCTTGGTTGTATTCATTGTTTTAGAAATACTGATGAAACACTTCCATGTTTTTAAAGCACACACATGTTGTAATTTCCTCTTCCACACAGCTTAGCAACTTTGATTTGAGGTGCTATTGTTGCTTGATACAAAGTGTCTCCTCACTGTGTCGGCACACGCAGGCCGTGCTCCCTCTGCTGGTGTTACATCTCATTTAATTTTACATCCAAAAACACAGGTGCTACGGTGTCCAAAGTAAAAAGCCAGAATGATGTTGGACAACGTTTTTGATTTAGCTTTAGCTGTGTAATGATTAGCTTCCACACCAGCGTCTCTTGAAGCCCCTCTGTTGGAGCCGAGATGAAGCGTGATCATTATAAAGCTGGTGCTATAGAAAAGTGTTCCTCGTCCGAATACAACACATCATTATCTGAGCTGGGAGGCGCTCTGCCTCTCCTCCTCTGTCTCTCTCTCTCTCCACATTCAAACACATTAACAGCAGCTCTTTGATCGCCCTGCCGCTAGCGCCACTAAGTGCTTCAGCCTGGACAGATCTGCCTCCGTTCACACTCGAATATTTACAATTCGTCTGATGTTTTACAGGAAAACAACAAAAAGTGCGTGTCGTTGTGCGTGTTCTGGTCTGTCGCTATAGTGAGCTCGCCCGCTGCAGATGTAAGGGGAAGATGTGTCTCTGTCTGAACTAAACATTTTGGCAAAATAATTACAAGCTGAGCTGCTTCTTCTTGACAATCCCAGCAGCTATGGGCTTTAGATTGGCACAATGTTACACTGATGGACAGTTCTCAAAATACACTTCACAACTCCAGTTGTTCTAAAAATTTAGTTTTTTTCATTTATTCGTCAGTTTGCTCTCTCAGCCTATACGCTTTCACCTGGAAACCAGTCTGCACCTAAAAATATTGCATTATTCCATTTAATCAACTTAAAGATTCACATAGGACATTGTACCTTGAGAGGCCGATCAGCCCTACGTTCCACTCTTGTACTCAACCATTTTGGCAGGATGTACAGGCTTTGTTCATATGCAATTTTTCATTTATATAAGTAAACCACAGTTGAGATTCTTCCCTTTTCACCTGCAGTGTCACGGTTACGTTTTGTTGATTCTCTGTCTCTCTGTGTACATTTTATTCCACGTGGCTCATTATGGCTCGACTACAGACTGGTAACGAGGTTTGAGTAGAATCTGTTCGTGTTTTTGTTCCTTTGGCTGTGTTTACTCGTGTGGGACGTTTCCTTTGAGCTGGTCCGTTGGCGGTTGGTTGTTAATGGTGCGTTTGGTCAGTGTGACCTCACAACAGCTCGGATAAATCAGATCACAGGTCAGAGTGAATAAGCATAAATGTAAGTGTAATGGCTGCTGCACAGTTTAACATCCTGCTGTATTCAGACAAAAAGTCATTTACCTGAATTCATTTATCTCTGATGAGTATAAAAAGTATAATGACTTTACTGTATGTAAAAGAGAATATCTAACACAGCAGTATCCCAAATCTGTTTTTAGTTAAGGTTAAGTATCAGTTTGTTTTCATCCTGCAGAAAATAGAAAATAGGTTTAGGATTTAAGGTTAAAAAGGTGTTGAATGTTACAATTATAATTTGGTTATATGACATTGCATAATTCATCATTTTCTGTAGTTTTAAGCTCTAAATCCTGTGTCGCCAACAAAAAAACAAAAGACAGAAAAAGGCACGTGGCACAAGGATTTTTATTGACAACTTTGACCACGATACGTAATATCTGTGCACCTATGTATTTTGTAATTCAATTTAATTCAGATTTTTATATGTATATTTAAATCAACATCAGCTGACCAAAGTGCTTCACATAAAAGTTAAAAAAAACGAACAAAACAACAAAAAGACAAAGACATGATACATAGGAAAAGAACTGTTTATCTAATATTAAATGCCAGGGAGAAGAGGTGGGTTTTCAGTCTAGTCTTAAACATGACAGACAGAGGGCGCTGTTCCATAGTCTGGTCTGATGTCTGACCTCGGGGCTCTGGGTGGAGTGGGTGGGTGGGCAGCAGTAACTCCCTCAAACTGAGCGCAGACATTTAAACACAATCAATCAATCAATAACATTTTGACTTGCACTCAATGAAATAGCGAGCCAGTGTAATACATGCAAAAAGGAAAAATGAAACAGCTTTTGTAAGTATTTGTGTAGAGTCCACTTTCAGGACTTGCTTCAGACAGATCTCAGTGCCTAGCCCCACAGCAGGAGGTTGTAGGCTTGAACTTTGAGCAGGACTAATGGACTTTCTGTGTGCAGTCTGCATGTGTTCTCTTTGGGAATTTCACTGGTTTTCATCATCTAAAGTGTATGTGCAAAAGGGAAATTGAACTGGCATCTCAGCCCGGGCTAAACTCATAGGAAAGACCCCCATCCCCCACATACATAAGGTACTACACCCTCTAGACCAGGGGTGTCCAAACTTTTCTCATTAAGGGCCACATATAAAAACACAGACAAAGCTGAGGGCCGATTGAGGGCCATAGACTGGTCGCCAATACAGTGAATACTTGAAATCTGCATTATTATTACGAGTTAGACTGAAGCACTGGGCCTTTGTTCATGCTACATCCTCAGTGGGACACAGTAAATATTTGATAAGGGGTTGTTAAAGTAGATTTTCAGAAATATACAGTAAAAAGTACTGTTTAAGGTAATATGGGCCAAGTCATCTGGAAGCTTGAGAGTCCAGAAAAAATGGTCTGAGGGCCGCATTTGGCCCCTGGGCCACAGTTTGGACATGCCTGCTTTAGACCATAGTGCAGTGGTTTTGGGGTCCAATCTTTTCTGGTGTTTCTGGTAGACAATATAGTGTATAGTGTGTAATAGTGTGTAATAGTGAGTAATAGTGTGTAATAATGTGTAATAGTACTACTGTGTAATAGTGTGTAATAGTGAGTAATAATGTGTAATAGTACTACTGTGTAATAGTGTGTAATAGTGTGCAATAGTACTACTGCGTAATAGTGTCTGGCTGGTTGATATGACAACTATAAATCTTCCATGGCAGCCATTTAACACACAAAATACACTGCTTTTGTGTTGGCTCAAGGCCTCTCGAGTTAAAAGAGCTAAGTATATGTTCGGCAGAATCTCTATGAAAACGTGATTAATGGCACGGCCCTAATGGTAAGAATCATCAAATCACACTTAAATAATGGAGTGTACGCTGTTACTGATGTCCCCTCTGTTCTCAAGCACTCTCCCACACAGATCTGTATCCTTCCTTAACATATGCATAGACATGTGACGAGCGCACTATTACACACACGCTATTACACACACACATACATCTCAATACACTTTGCACAAATTGCTCAAGACGTGAATTTCGATGGAAAATTGTGCCAATCCCTTAACGTGCTTCACATTATCATTAATAGAAACCACAGTGACCTTTGAAATCAGGATTGATATTTCTGCTTATGGCTCTTTCTCATTCCACCGGCCATATTTTACCAGCTGCACTCATTCATTTAATGCACTTTATTATCAATACTCTCCATCTTGTGACACCCATCTGTCTCTGCTCACCTGTTCTTACCCTCTTCGGCCCATTTCCCCCGTCAGCGATCAGTGTCCCCGTTCACGCTAAATCATATCTGTCACCTCTCTCTTCCGCCATTTTGACTTTATTCTCCACTATACAATGAGCTTTCTTCTCTGGGCCGAGCGGGACATAAAAGAGCAGCGCCATTGTGAGATAAAAGCCAAAAACCTATTGAAAGTTCTCTTACAGTGCTCTCTACATGCATATTTAGAATACTTTCACACTCTTATCTTAAACCACTGCCGTGTAACTTTTAGCCAAAAAACAGAGCAAAGGAAAAAGCATATTTTTTAAATTATTTTGGATTATTTTATTTTTATTGCACTGAAAAACACAGAATAAAAGTCGAACCATATTAATAACAGACGGGGCAGGTGATGTGGTGATCTCCTGAGCCACTCTGCCATTTTTTAAAAATCACCATATCCTCAGTGCTGGAAGAAGTACTCAATTTTATTACTTAAGTATAAGTACAGATATCAGAGACAAGAAATACTCACGTAAAAGTAAATGTATCACATGAAACAATCTACTCAAGTAAAATTATTGAAGCACCGGTTTAAAAATGTACCTAAAGAGTCAAAAGTAAAAGCATTTCACACAGATTTTGAGATGAAGCTTCAAATGTGGTGATTTTGATAAAGATTTGAGCTGAATTTTGTTCAACAGAAACAACTGAACGCCACATCGCTGTAGTTACCTTTTTAATACTGCATAAAATATACTCAAAACATTACTTCATTACTTTATCAAATCAAAATCATGATATGGTTCTAAGAAAATCATTTTTTGTCATATCGTCCAGCACTTCTGTGAGCGGGCTCGCATCTCCACAGACCTGACTGTTGTTTGTCCTGGAGGAGGCCCTCGTCCGGCTCGTCTTCATGGAGGTGCTGTTCTTTTGGCTGTAATGTTTCTGTGCAGCTTTGTTTTAAGCACAGTGAGAATTTAATGGTTTGTAGAGTAAAATAATCAACAGTTTCTTTTGGGGAATCAAAGCATTTCAGTGATAATGCATGAATTACGAGCCCTGTGATCACGCTGAGGTGGCCGTTTAACAGCTTAGCATTTGGCAACATGACGCTAACAAATGAATTCTGAAGGTAATTTTTGCTGTTTATTTTTACTGATTTGCACAGCACTTGTATTAACACCTAAGTCGTCTCATAAGCTCAGAATCAGGCAAAAGCAGATGGAGACACTGAAAAGATATTGTGATATAAAATGTTCCTTTTATAGCTCATGTCTCCACTGTAAATGTGTCATCTTTTGCAGCTCTGTTGTGTTTAGTGGTCACTGGGGAGAATAAGCACGTGCCCCACATAGTCCACAGCACATGTACTTATATCCTCACAAAGCCTCATAAAACGCTACACTCACGGCTCAAGTTACACACACTTGGTTTGTTTTTCATGTTAAATTCACTGAAAATAAACCTGCCATGATATCATGATAAATTGCACATACATTTTTGTGAGTTGTATATTTTGGAGTTGGTAATAATATCCAGAACATGCATAAACTGGGAAGATTTGAATATGTTCTATGGATGTTTTTTTTTCCATTCTTAGTCTATGTGTAAAAGTGCTGTAATGAACATGCTTTTTATAATTATATTCTCTGTTGGACCATTTTAATCAGATAAGCTCCTGTTGGGTGTAAATACGTCAGAATAGTACATCTTTGGGATTGTAGAGAGAGGGTGACAGGCCTGTGCAACAGCACTGGCTCCTGTTTCACAGTGGATACAATGTGCTACTGAATGTGTTTAAATGTCTGACTCTATGGATCCTCTTTATCTGAGGGAGTCACTGCAGCTCTACACTCCAGAGCCCTGAGGTCAGAGGTCAGAGGTCAGCTCCTGCTGCTGTGCCCAAAGCCTCAAGACCAGAGGTGACAGGCCTTTTCTGTGGCAGCGTCCAGACTATAGAACAGCGCCCTCTGCCTGTCAGATCCCTGGTATTTAATTCTAGCTCTGCAGGATGTCCTGGTGTTTTATTGGGGCCCGAACGTGAATGTGCGAGTAAGACGAGTCAGTGAGAGAGACCTATTGTATTTGTACAATTCTGAGGAAAATGTCAAAAATCAAGCAGTAGATAATAATGTATACACACTTAAGTGGTATTGAAAGTTAGAGTTCAGTGAGCTCTAATTTTGAGTGAAGACCCCGAGAAAAAAATACTGAAAGACAGCTCAATAACACCCAGAATAAGACCCAGACTCAGGGAGGGCATCTGACACATGGGGGAGGGCATCTGACACATGGGGGAGGGCATCTGACGCACAGAGAGGGCATCTGACACACGGGGAGGGCATCTGACACATGGAGAGGGCATGTAACGCACAGGGAGGGCATCTGACGCACAGGGAGGGCATCTGACGCACAGGGAGGGCATCTGACACACAGAGAGGGCATCTGACACAATAGGACATTTCAGAACATGTTTGTACAGAGATAAACTACAGCGTTAGCTTTTTTTTTATGCAGAATGAGACGGAGATTGTGTTTGTTTGTGGAAGAAATCATGGTACATAAAAAATGGCAGCCTTGAAATAGTGATTTTGATTCTATGGTGATACATTTTGCAGCCCTACAGTTAAATTCCTTAACTTTTTATTGTTGTGAAAAACTAAACATTGAGAAAATAGGCCAAAATACCATAAAACAGGGCTGCAACGATTAAGTGATTAATGGTGACCAGTCCAAAATAAAATGTCCGTGTAATCCTTCAGTCGTCCAGGTATAATCCATAGGAAAAGAAAAGAAAGGGTGGCGATGGCCCGTCATCCCTGCTGCTTGCAGTTTTAATTGGTTTTATTGTTTTATTATTCTTTGCCTATGTTGTATTATGTGTATGTTAGTTTTTTCTTGACTTTTATGTGAAGCTGAAGTTGTATTTAAATGAAACTGAAGTGAAAGCCTGATGTCTGATCTTGTACAAGTTGTCGCCTCACAAGTTTTTCAGCTCGTGGCCATAACTCCTGCTGATTTACATTTAAAATGAAGACTTTACAGGTGGTGGTGATAGTCAGTAATTAAAGATCAGAGATAGTAAACATAAACAGTAAACAAGAGCCAAAGTCGTCAATCTGTCCTTGACAAAACAACTGCTCATAAACATGCAGATGTTCACTGTGTTTGTCGCCAACTTCCATCATGCTTTTTTTTTTTTTTTGCTTTGCTCTCTTTGGCATATCTCACTTGTCCCCAGTTTCTTTATGGTTTTCCCAGAGATGGGTGGAGTCTTCATGCAGAGACTCAAACCTGCTCATGTCTTTTGCTGCTGTGAACAAAGAAGGATGCAGGCCTCTCTCCAGAAGTGTCTATTTACAGAGGGGTGTAAAGTCTGAAAATGCTTTGTTTGCTTCTCCAGTCTAAAGACATTAACAGCAAACTTGAAGAACTGTTTCCAGTGATGACGTCAAACCAGACAAGTGTAAGCTGCTCTGAGGCTCGCACCAGCAGTTTGAACAATCAGTGCATATTTTTATCCCACTTCTCAGTCTCCCCAAATCCATATGGAAATCTCTGGTGCGAACACATATTTTTATAACTACTTTGCTGTTGCATAATTAGCCTCCTGCTCCTTCCCCACAGTTTCATGGCTGAGGCTCGTGTTAGAGGCGCAGACAGTAGGAGGAGCCGGAGAACTCACTTGGCCGTCATCCCAGACATGTTAAGTCTCATTTATAGTCTCATTTCTTACATAAACAAGTCTGTCTGTTCCAGTAACCATCAGGGCTCAGTCAAGGTTGATTTTTTTAACCAGATGCCAGAGTCAGATGACCTGTGATGAGGAGGAAGTGGTCAGCTGAGTTTCTGAGTGGCACCTACAACATTTTATACATAATACACTTCACTTGATTTAGATAGCACCTTTTAACAGTCCAGGATGTTTTACAAAGCATTATTCATCCACACAATCCCTGGTCCTGATGTAGTCGGAGCTGCTCTGGGGGGACTGACAGGTGGAGAAAGTGCTTTGCTAAAGGACACGATGAGTTCAGTTGCGTTCAGTTCAATTCACTTTTATTTATATAGCATATTTAAATTACAACTTAAGCTGCCCAAAGTGCTTCACACAGAAATCAGCAGAAAACAGAAAATACGACACACAAGTTTTACAGAACAAGAAAACAAAACAAAAAGTTGCGGTCCATGAATGCCATGCAGAAAACTCTACATGTGTCCACTGTATGTTTGTCAAATGTGTGATAAATGAGCCTTAAGCAGAGCCACAGCACACTAACCACAATCATGTTAGCAGGAGCACACTGCAAGGTCACACAAGTCCCCCGCCCTGTGTCTTCTGTAGCCTGCTTTTTGGAGCTTTGTGCAGCACAGCTGGTGGTAGAAAACAAGATCAGGTCTGTTTTGTTGTGCGTTTGACAGGCGGAGCCTTCTAAGTCCAAACAGTAAACAGTGGGACCATATAAAGAGGAGGAGAGGCTAAGCTACAACAACAGGAGTAAAAAGGTGTAGGTAAGACTGTATTCTGACACAATATGATGTGATCTGAACACCTTATTAAAACATAGTATATATATATATATATATATATATATATATATATATATATATATATATATATATACTGTATATAACATTCAGTTATATACAGTCAAATATAAGAGCAGCTTTTTTTATTTTACTGTATATACAAGTCAATGCACTATTCACTCGTTTCAGTAACACATACACACGTCTCACTGTCTGACATGAAATCAAACTAAACCTTTCCTGTTTCCTGTAGGTCAATTGGGATTATAAAAATCTTTTCATTATTTCTTCAAAGTCAGAAGTTTACATACATTTCATTAGTATTTGGTCATTGCCTTTAAACTGTATGACTTGGGTCAAATGTTGGATTGTCCCATTCGTCCTGACAGATCTGGTGTAACTGAGCCAAGTTTGTGGTCGTCTTGCTCACACAGGCCTTTTCGTGTCTGCACAGACATTTTCAATAGGATTGAGATCAGGGCTTTGTCATGGTCACTCCAAAACATTGACTTTGTTATCCTTAAGCCACTTTGTCACCAGTTTGTCAGAATGCTTCAGATCATTGTCCATTTAAAGACACCTAATGCTTTCATTGAATGCAAAAGCCAAAATTAAATGACCTGCATCATTTGTCCAGTCATGATTTGTTTGCTGTACTTGGCCAAACCAAAATCTATCAGTTTGACTTTGAACAGCTGTTGTATGTGATTCACCAGCATAATATTGTCTGGTTTGATGTTCATATGCATGACTCTGCACTGCAAACTGTGTAGAGCTATCAGGAGCTTCTTTGTCTTTATACTTGTGAATAATAGTTTGAACAGATGAACGTGGCACCTTCAGCATCTGGAAACTGCACCAAGGATGAACCAGAGCAAGTCCACCATTCTCTTCCTTCCTACAAAGAAGCTGTGTGTTTCAGATACATCTACAGGTGTGTCTCTAATTAAGTAAAAAAAAAAAAAAAAAAAACATCAGAAGCTTCCAAAGACATCATCATCATCGGGGTTTTCCCAAATTGTTTAGTCTGATTTCATGTCAGTGAGAAAAAAAGCAGATGTGTGTTTTTAGTGTATGTAAAGTTCTGGTTTCACCTACATACATTGACAAAGCTGACCTGCTAGCCAGGGTTTCAAATAGAAAGTGAGCATGTGCACACATCCAGCTCTGTCGACTCGGCTCCAATTCACTTTCTACTGAAAAAACATGGCCCCTCTCTCAAATCAAAGTGAAAACAAAGACTGAACTATCTTTTTTATTTACTTTGCATCTACTACAACCTAAAGGTGCTCTTTGTAACTTTTCAGATGGAAGATCCACCATCTGCTTGTCTCCATGTTGCCACGTGGTCAAGTTACAAGTCAGATCTGTACAGAGGCGACCTCACTTGCAGTAACAATACATATTTCTCATTTTTGAGTGACTCGATGAAATAGCTGTAACTGAATTAAAGCAGGATATATCTGTTATGCCGTACTGCGGAACATTCTATGCAAAGCCATAACATCTCCATGAGGTGGTGGACCCTCCATCAGAAAAGTATTCTCAGCATGAGTATTGTTGTGTAGTTGACAGTTTTGACTGCTCACTCCTCTCTTCCTCAGAGTGGTCATGTGATGTTGCTGGGACATGTCCAGTCAGATGATTTAAACAGGTTTTGGTGCTGCCCTTCTACTGGTGGAGGCAGGACGACAGCGCCATCTGCAGTCCGACTTCTTCAGGACACTATCCCAGGTGTGTGAGTGAAAATGTCCCCTCGGTAGTGTAGCCACGGTACCATAAATTAGGGGCATAACTCAGAAAGTGCAGAGGGCAATGAAAAAACACAATATAAACAGACCTTTAAAACCGTTGGGACAGAAGACAACAGACATCGTCGCTGGAGTAAGGAGGCAATTGAAATACGGAAACATACCCACGGGACTTTAAACTGGGACGAGGGGCCCTTTTTACTCTCATGCACCTGGGATACTGTCCTGAAGAAGTGGACTGCAGATGGCGCTGTCGTCCTGCCCCACGAGTAGGAAGCCAGCGCCAAAACCTGTTGATGAGCTGACCTGACGTTACAGCAACATCATGTGACCACTCTGAGGAAGAGGCGGAACTGAGAGGTATCAAAACAAACTAAACCTTGCTTTGAAAAAAAAAAAAAAAAAGATTAAATAGCATGAGCAGATGTTGAAGGAGATACTAATGGATGAAGTGACAGAACATGCAGCTACAACAAGCAAAGGAATAAGGAGACTGTGATTTATCAGCCAGAACAGACCAAACATAGATGGCCATAGCGCCTCTTTGCAGGTCTTAATGACGGATCTTTCATTACATTTGCTTTAATGATAAGGCCTACAGGTGAGCTAAGATAATTACTATGATATTCCACAAATGAATAGGTGCCCTTCCATTGCTCTGACTGATGTCTTGGCATGTGTGGTGCTGTGTTAAGTGAACACATTATCATTTGTTGCACGCACCTTGTCATGTTCACGTGTTTGCTCCCCGCTGCCATTTAGTGGGGAATTTATTCTTTTGTGCGGTACTTTCCCTGCTTTGCTTCGGGGTAACTCAGCGGTGCTGGTTTGGAGTAAAGAGATATGGAGAGAGGAGAGGTTGACTAAATGTGCAAAAGTAAACATGTATTACTTGAAACCAGAATGAGCTTGGATGGGAAAGGATCATTAGCCTGGCTTGTGGCTTCTTTGTGTACTTTAAACAAGGCAAGTGGTGATTAGAAGACACAACATGCAATGCTCCTAAGCTCACAAATTCAAATGTTTTTAGTTCAGAATTGGGGCTTTTTTAATAACTTCCCTTTTCTACCTCTTCATGGCTCAAAACACTTTGTTGGTGATGCCAGTTCGAGCTTGTTGACATGCAAAGCGCTCGTCTTAAAACAGAAAGGAGACTAGAGAATTTCAAGTAGGATTGGCTTAGCTTTGGTGATACCAGTGTTTCAGTCAGCACATGCATTTTGTCGTGTCATTTCCGCTCTTGAAGCGTTCTAAATGTCAAATTTAAATTTTTAATCGAAGCGCTACTTAAAACCAACGTGGAGCTTAATCAAACTGAATTCTCTACATTTCAGTTTAATTGAATTTACACTTCTCTAACTTCTTGGAATATCTGATGTTGAAAAGAATTCATAATGTAATCTGGGATAATACATCATGCTATTATGGGCTGGAAGAAAGTTAATCATTGACATTTTGAGTTCAAACCCAAAAATGTACTTGCAACTTAACTTTCGTCCAACCAGAACAGAAATACTGAAATTTCAACAAAGATACACACGGTTTGACATGACTAGGGTGACATGGTCTTTAGATCTTTGAAAGTGATGTCCTATTGAAGTTCATTTTAAATCTCCTCCTCCTCCTCAGTCCAAAGAGACTCATGACTCATAATCCCACACTTCAGCCAGGGACCCATGCACTACTCCACACCTTCTTGTGTTTTAAAGTGAAAATACTATAGCGCAGTAGTAGTACATTGGAGTTTTCAGACGCAGTGCCATGAGCTGAAAGTTTGGGGTTTGGTCTGTGGGCTTTTTGTCGCCCATTGAACATGAGGGCTCTTGTTTGATAATGAGTAATAAATGGAAAAGTCCTATTAGGTCGTAGTATTGTTAATGTGGCACTTGTGAATCACCATTACTCGGGGCTTCATTATTCAGTGTGAAATGTTTGTAATGATGCCAAAGCAGAGAGGTTTTGTTTTCAAGTGTCCTCCTCACCAATTACACCGTCTGAGCTTTGGAGCCCTTTCACACCACACATTTGTAGAAAATTAAAAGATCTTTTGTGACTTGTGATCTAAACAAGGCAGAATAGTTACCCCACAGCACCAGAAAACTCAACAGCATTTGGGTCAAAAATAAATGGAACAAAATATACAGTGATTTTTCCTGTATCGTGTCACATTCTTTTTATCCTTTGATTTAAATCATTCCAGTTTTCATTCACGGACACACACGAGCGTGGAATTGATGCACTGTTGTACAAAGCTTTCTATTTGCCTCTGTATTTATATTCACTACGGCGGCCTCACATAATTTCATTTTAATCTTCTTATTAATCTCAATGTTAGAGAGCGGACATACTTTGCTTATTATTCTTTTGGACATGGATGGGGAATGTGATGAATAAAACTGTATCCATCCAAAATCTCACAGAAAAATGGGATGATGGAGGAAATTCTGTTTGTTTGCAATAGGTTTGAGTGTTTGCCCATCAACCTGAAGCTCGCCGGTTCAGTCTCAGGGCTGATGGACCCATCTTGTCTCTGCATAAACAGGACTGGGAACCTTTCAATTATCCGCTCCGGTGTTTGAACTACACCTATTCAGTACTTTTTTCAGTACCACCCACTAGGTGTCGTTTGGAGGCACTTTTCTGTCTGGTACTGGTGGCACTTAAAGCTGCTGTACCCGAGTTTCACAGTTTTAAAAATGTCTATAATAGAACTAGTTCATTTTAAATGATTTGCAGTGGTCAAGTTATTCCTCACTCACCGTATGTATTCTGATCATTCTAATTACTCAACGAGATGAGTTTATAAGTGCTTTTCACAACTCTCAGAGACCAGAGCAGAACACGGTGGTCTTATTTTGACCTCAAACACTTCTTATACAATATATTTGTACTTTTAAATACTCCCCAGCCCTGTGAATGTGGTGTGGGGATGGGATTCGATGGAGGCTGGAGGGCTCGATGCTGCCTTACTTCTGTCAGTCAGGTGTAGAGAGATGCAGAAAGCACCTGTGAGTGTCCAAACAGAGATATCACTCCAAAACATCATTACTTTTCACTATCTGTGTATTTTAGTGATACTGATTTGATACCTGCTCTCCAGGTCATTTGGGAAGGCAAGTTTATTTGTACAGCTCAATTCATACACAAAGTAATTCAAAGTACTTTACAGAATAAGAAACACATTGAAATAATACAAATCAAAACATGAATAATCACAAATAATCATCATAAAAATAACATTAAGCATGCGAGTTTTTGTTTCAGAATACTTGATTATTCAGTCTTAAAGGTCCTGCGTTGCACAAACTGGACTTTTGTCATGATATAATGTTATTACCTCCTACCAGGAATGTTTGATTTCATTCACACATGTTTGAATAATCTTGTACTCTTAGTCTGTGTGCATCCACAGAGCTCCACCGTGTGATTTAACAGCTCCTTTTACCTTTAGTTCAGTAGAAACTGGTAATTGCAGGGCTGAAATCATCCAAATGATTCTAGTGAAACTGTATGGAGTTTAAAAACACAGTGGAGCACTTCCTGTATTACCACATGATGACATCACAAAGTGGAACAGAGTGTTTCTGTCTGAGAGAAGAATTCAGCCTAAATGTGCAGGTTTGTGAGTTAAACATGTGAGAATGAAACGACATGAAAGTCCAGGTCTGTTTGTGATGAGGAAACGTTCTAACATCAGAAAACTGCACAATGTGCTTTAATTGTGAATATGCTCGCTGTCTCGGCAGCCTCTGTGTTTTATATCTAATAATAATGTATGCAGAGTGTTCAGAATGGAGGAATACAGAAGATAGTGAAAGTGATGATATACTCATAGACATTTACAATAAAATCTGACACTCCACTCTCTGGCTGGATTTAATAGCCGTGTCAAAAGAAAGCAGCGTGCCGGAGTGCGTCTTTACATCAATAGTCAAGCTCTGCATAATGAGATCAAACTCCTACAGTCAAGTGATGCCGTAAAATAGAGCGTTTTATTGTATTTTCTGCTGGTTCCTGCTTGTGTGTTGGGCTCTACTCAGAGGCGCTATGTTATTTTTAAATTAGTTTAATCATCAGTAGCCCGCTGCTAAACCTCAGGCATGCATCACAATGGCTCATCTCCATAAAGCTCTGGAGAGGGGTTTACTTTAATACCTTATAGCCCCTATCTCATATCATTAGCCTGTATTCTACATAATGGAGGAAAGGCACAACAATACAATACAAATCTATGAAACCGGCATTAGTAGCTGCTATTGCTACATTTATGTACTCTGTCACACAGGGCAGAGTTTCAGAAATTACCCACTTTTTTTCAAATCTCGGTGTTGATTAAAAGCGAAAACAGGCCCTGAATACCATCTCCAGACCCCAAATTGTTGAAATGAATAAATCATTGTGCTTATCCCAAACAGCAGCAGAGGAAAATGAGCAATATCCGAGAAAAGCTTTAATTTTTTCCCTGCGTAAATATGAAACGCTAGTTTGTGAATGCTAAGTGGATGCTTACCTGATTAGAATATGATGCAGTCTGAGTAATGGCAGCAAAAAGCAGAAAACATTCAAATACAACCTTTAAAAACCTTCACCTTCACACAGGAGAAAAGATTAAAGACGCTCTGTGGAGCTTTTCCACTTGTTTCTTGTGTCCATGAAGATGGAGTCATACTGTCATGTTCTACAGTAGGGCCTGTAAGACAAGTTACAGGTCAGATCTGTGGAGAGGTGCATCCACCCACTGTAACGATGCATGTTTTGCCAGGTATTTTTGAGCAATAAAAACACTGACATAACTGAAAGACAGATACATTTAAGATACATTTAATGCCAGAGTAACATTCCAGGCAAAGCAATGACATTTCAGTGGAGAAGAGCAGCTGGACCCTTCAGCAGAAAAGTTACACTGTGCTTCTTTAAACCAGAATTCAAGATTGGATCTCAGCTCCGTAGCCCTTCTGCAGAAAGACGTGTCATTATTTCTGAGATTTCACCATAGCCTGCTGCTAATTGTAATGTACACTAATAGCATGCTGTGGTTTACAATCATAAATTAATGGGCTTTTTAATTATAGCACATTTTACAAGATCAAAGTCCATAAAAATAAGGAGGATTAGAAGGCAATAAAATGTGTGTGTTAATAAGGGACATTTCAAGGTTGTATCTGTTGCACACACATATGTTCAAAGGCCTGATAAATCACATAGCAGTTTGCTCGAGGAAATAATTATAGAATATGGATTTGTGCTTATTTTTATCACAATGGCAGCCAGCACAAATAGCTCAGTGGAAGAATAAACGCTCTCATTAAAATAGTTGTAAATAATATTTTACCAGGCCTTGTAGTTGTGTTGTGTAAATAATGAACATGCAAATACAGCCCCAGTGTGATGCACAAAGCCACTCTGCATTTGGTCTGGATCACCAACTTTTTGTGGATTTGGTTTCCTCCCCAGAGTATACTGTTAAGAAGCACTTTGTGACAAAATGAGACGACTGCACTGTGTCTGTAGCTAATAATAAAGTATTTTATCTTTCATAAACCTGGATGTCATACCTCTGATTGACTGCACTTGGGCGCTTTACCCCAGTTTCACTTAGTTTTGCTCTTCCAACAGAGGAAAAGTGTGCCAAACACAGCACTCTGAGCCAAACGGAGAGGCCACAGTGTGGTCTTAAATACAGGGCAGAGGGGAGCAGGTGGGACTGAGGGGAGTGTACTGAGACTGGCAGCGCTCACCATTAGTAATTAAAGGTGCTGTATCTGATTTTCACTGTGTTCAAAACACGAAAAACAGGACTTGTTTTTTCTTTTTTTCTTTTTTTTTAATATATTTGCACTGATCCAAAACTGTTCCTCACTTGTATTCTTACTGCATGCATGTCTAGCTTCCTCATTATTTGTGACAGTGATTTTATAAGCACTTTTCACAGCCGTCAGAGGCCAGGGCAAAGTTTTGCCCTCACTTTAATACCAACAACAAGTAGAGTGCTAACTACACACCTCCTGATTCTCAGTCAGTGAAATGCTGTAGGTGCAGACAGTACAGACCAGACTTCATCTGAAAAAACATACAGGCCCTTTAAATCTAACAAGAAATGAATTAGTAAGTGAGTAAGAATAAAAGGTATTATCCAGGGATTTGCGACATGAGGAGAGTCACCGAGAGCTCAGCTGTGCTGTTATCACAAACACAACACAAACAAAAGGCTTTAATGCCTTTATGTGTCGTGTGTATATGTGACAGCGCCTGTACCCCTCACTACAGGACAGGTACTATGTGTCTGTGTGTCCATGTGTATATATTTACAGATGTGGGGCTTGGCGGGGGACAGACCTGCTGCAGAGTGACTGACATGTCTGTATCACTGTGGGGAGCACACAGAGGAAATACACAACACTTACTTTTACAACATGCAGCACATTTGGATTTCAGTCACATTTTAGGCAAAATATGCTTCAAATCAGTCACTGTTTGTTTGTTGAAAAGTTTTCGTTCTCGTTGGAGGACCACTGCAGGCTCCAGTTCGGTTTTGTAAAGTATGATAACATTTTTCCAATAAAGTTATTTATTAAACTCTCAGAGGAGAGTTGGAGGGTGCACATGGCTGCCTGGGATACAGAACACACACTTCTTCAATACTTCACCAAGATGTGAGTCTGGTCAGCGGTGAATCTCCCTGTTTTCAAATGGCCGTGACTGACAGGTGGATAGCCCACGGGGGACAGGCGTGGTCTGGCCCTATCGGAAAAAATAAAGAAAAAAAATATCACACGGGCTGAAAAATTCTGCACTAAACTCTGTTAATCTGACGTGAGGTACATTTGTCTTTATTTGTAAATCATAAGTGATCAGTGAGCTCCTTCATTTCAAATGTCGCAGAAAAAAACAAATGTGTTTTGCAGGATCACGTCTGAGCGGACTCGAGACAGAGAAGGACGTGGTGATCAGACTGATATCAGTCTGTATCAGAATACAGAGAGATCAATTTGGATTCATGGGGAACATGGAGGGAGATCTGATGCTGACTTTGTACACCCCATTTTGATGATCTTAAATGTTAAGGATTTGATTTATTTATTTGATAAGTGAGCTGACGATTGTGGGAGCAGTTTTTAAAGCTGAATTTCCTTGGGGATTAATAAAGTTGATGCATCAGTCTATTGTTGGGCTTTAGTTATTTTAAATGTCATTGTGAAGATGTATTGCTTTTATGTATACTGTAAGCCATTAAGTCCTGAGTCCCTATAGCTGGGAGTGCCCTGCCTCTCCAATTAAAACGCGTTAAAAACAGAATTCTCGTCTCCGAGCTCCACGGGGATCCGGCTGAGAAGGCCTGTCTGCTTTCGCGCTCTACCCAGAGTAATAATTACCTGAGATAATGACTTCCCTCTCTCAAGCAATTAATGCCAATTCCGGGGGCGATGGTTTGAGACTCCGGCAGAGGCTTATGTACAGCGGCAGGAGAGGGAACAGCGGGAGGTTTTTGTTTTTTTTAACTGTCTTTATTAAACACTCAACGACATAAGAGAGCAGGACACGTGATCTGTGGTAGCATGTGCGGGCGGCGGAGGAGAGGTAAACCCGAGCTGGGAAAATTAATTGGAGCAGATGTGGACTGCTGTGACATGCTTTAGCTGGGGTCCCTTTTGAACCCCGTTTCCACTCATTTAGAGCTTGTACTGTTAATCAGAGCAGTGTGGGATACAAATTACAAAGTCAGCTCAGGGTATGTTCCAACATTGTGCGAGAAAAGAGGAGTAAGAGTATCACAGCTAGGAGCGAGGAGGACGTAATGACGGCTCCAAATGAAAAACTGCAAAGGTTCAAAGGTAACATTTATTTTGATTTTCTTAGTATTGGAAATGTTGTTATATTGTTTTCTTGGAAGTCATAATAGCCTTAAACACAAAGCAGATTCTTGCACGAAGCATGAGGGATGTGTTCCAAAATATCAATATAAACTGAAAGTACAATGCACAATACAAAGAGAATAAAACATAGTCCCAAGGTGTCTGCTGATTTTCTTGTTATGGGCTATTTTTTTTCTCCATTTAACACAATGCCGACTTCACAATTGTAAAGATCTAAGGGTGAATCCAATATGTTCTTCTCCTTTTTCTCCACCTCACAATGATAAACAACAGAAAACATAACACAGTTTCATCCAAATGTACAAACTGAACTGTTCTTGTTAATATCATGGAACTATTGTATGGAAAACCCTTAATTCACGTGTGCCCCCGTTTGGCTAATCCTGTGTATTTTAGCTGGAGCACTGTAGGTTCGAAATGAATTCATCCCTTGATTAGTATTTTAAACTTCAGTCCTAAATAAAACTTTTGCCTTTTATCCTATTAATTCTACTTGTTAAAACTTGATGTATTTGTGCCTCTCCCTTGACGCCTGCATTGATTGTTACCTGCTTATTCAATTTAACGATGTTCCCTTAAGGAAGCTCGACCTGTCTATAATCGCTCACGTTTGTAATTATAGTCTCTACACTCTCAACAGCTGAGTTTCAGATGATGTCACACTGTTCTGTAGGCCAATAATAGCACAAACGGGGCAGCTAAAATGAATACTGTTAAAATGCAGGTTTCTGTTGGGAGTTCTAGGGTCTAGTCAGTAAGAGAAATGGTCAGGTTCAGTATTTGTCTGTTTCCCTTTTGGATATTTCATGGCAAAATACAGCTTAACCAATGGGGAAAGTGTCTCGTGCCCCGAGTATGACGTTAGAAATCCAGCAAAGTAATGAAGTGTTAACACTTCATTACTTTCATAAACTTTCCAACTTGACAAATGATACATGGAAATAGTGTCATTGTGAGTTCTTATACCTCTGTGAATAACTGGAATGCAGTAATGTTTCAGGCTCTAATTAGCCACAGCAGTGATGCATACAGCAGCTCTGTGTGTCTGTGGAGATATCACAGCGCTGTGTGGGGCGGTGATCAGAAGCAGACTTGACTGTTTCCTGTTCAGTGGGAGTGAGTCCTTCAGAGAACAAGCTGAGCTGATAGGAGCCTCATCCAGCTGCAGCACTGGCCTGTGTGTGATCAGACCAGAGCCAGAGCCTCATCATGGGACACTGTTTGTAAACACTGGGGCTGGAGAGCCATGATCCTGGACTCGTGTGGAGAAGAAGAAAGACTCACAGGGGACTGGAGGAGACTTGAGTTTCAATGTCCGCAAGAGAGTTATTTTTGGACCTCAGTAAAGTAAAGTTTGGACACTTTTACTAACATTTACTAACTTGAATGGGTTTCATAACAACTAATCATTTATAGACAACACTGAACATCATTGTAATCCTGCAGAAATGACATTCAGGATTAAGATACTGGCTCAAACATTATTGGCACAGACATGACAGTCAAATCACAATCACAAACTAATGCTGTAAACATCAATGCACGACACATGATGAGCCTTGCCCATTGGCACAATGACAGCAATGCTGGTAGTGAGTACTGAGCTATATAAAAATGTGACCTTTTACTGGTACAATCCACCCAGTTACTTGCTATTTATGTATTTAATGTGTCCATACGCTGCTCTAGATAACCATAGTTAAAGTAGCTATAGAAGCCACTGTACAAATAAGGAAACGTACTGCAGTCTCTGTACCTGCTGTTTATTCTTGTCTAAATGCTGCACAGTCAGAGCCACTTACTGTGTAAAGGTTTGGAGCCTTATAGCTTTACTCTGCTGCCACAGTGTTGTGTTTTTGTCTGTTGTAAATCTTTATAGTATCATTTATCTTGACCTTGGGTTTGATTGCATGTCCCTATTTTCCTGCCTTTGTTGCCCTTTGTGCTGCAACACTGTAATTTCCCCATTGTGGGACAAATAAAGGTTTATTTTATCTTATCTTTTATCTTAGTCTGCCTGCATTTCAGCAGGGACAAAAGTTGTGCTGTGCAATGGCCACAATGGCAATCATAAAAATCTATCAGCTGAATCTTTCACTTCAGGGGCTTTTACTTTGAATATTGTTGTAACCTCATCAAAATATTGGCCCTATGGAGTTGTCTTTTGTTTGTTTATGCTCAGTAAACTCCCATATTTAGACATTCTCCCTCCAGAGTTCAAAGCACTTATGTATTTGAAGCTGTGAAGCCTTTAGAAAAGTATCAGAGCTGCTTGGATTATGCACGTCTGACACTTACTTAAAGTCCATTTACCTTCATTAAACATGCTCTGATCATCTGATAACTTTTTATAAACACAAATATCTTTATTGTAGGTATTTCAGAGTAGTGCATAATATAACAGAATACTGGATCATTTTCAGAATTGTGGCAGCGTTCTTCCCTTGCACATTCCTGATCATATTATTCTGTTAGTAACATCTCCTTATCCAGTCCAGCCGTGTCTTTCCTGTATTCCACTGGAAGCTGTTGAAAATGGACTGTGTATTTATAGATCCCAAAGATATATCTATAAGGAGTTGTGAGACGCAGGAGGTTGACATTTAAAAAGTACAGGTAATGTTGTTGTGTGCCATTAGCCGCAGAGGCAAAATGGCCGCATTGTTTCATCAGAAGTGAGTAAAGGAGTGAAAAAGGCAGGCGCACCTCCAGAGTGAGGCTCGCACAATAACTGCATCCGCTCTTTGTGCTGTGACAAACACCAGCGTCTGCTCTCTGTGGCTTGTTTTGGACTGTCACTAACAGATAATGTGCATGTTAAATATTCATTCAATTAGGGCAGATGAAGAGGTGCTCTTCTGAGGCGACGTGACATTTCAGAACGCATTGAATGGGCCTATTCCTTAACCAAGTTCCCTGTTCGCTGGTTTAAATGCATCAGGAGCTAATTTAATGAATGTTCAGGGGAAAGAGCAGCTTTAATTAAGACAAAATATCAGAAAAAGTGTCTTTGGTCGGGCGGTATTAAACATCCACTCCCCAGACACCAACAAGTAAAACCTTCAGACTGTGCTTTTCGAATTTGAAAAGTGTCTTTATTATCCTCAACTCTGGGCTCTAAGGAACATATCATAAAGGAACAAGATGTAAGTAACTGTCCTGGTGAATAGTAATAGTAATAATAGTAATAGTAATAGTGAGTACTTCTTGCTTGTTTATTTGTTTATTTATTACATTAATCTTCCTGGGGTCCTTTTAAAAAATAAAATGGTAATGTCTATATGAAGATGTTACTGCTTTGCCTTTAGAATGTTACACACTATAGCATTAAATGTATCTATATCCATGGAGAAAAACAGGCAAGAGTCAGATCTGTGGAGAGGCAAAGTCGCATGAATCAGTGTAATTGAAGTATAATTACTATCACAATATTTAAATCTTTACTGATTCCAAAGTATTGACTCAAATATCACGTTTGATGCCAGTAAATACAAGATAAAAGAGTTTGTCACAATTCTCACAAAAATGACAAGGATTTGAACCATTTTAAACAAACCTTAGTCTCAGTCATTTCTCTTTGATTAGTTTGTTGTTAAATCAAGTTATTGCTTGGCTTCTGTCACATAAATACATATAAAAAGAGCCAGTCCTTTGAACGGCTCTTTTATATGAATTAATTCAAAAGATTTGGATTCCACAAAAGAGCCGAAAGTCCCATCACAATTATGTCATGTTCTAGACAATTCTTTCTGTTCTAGTATTACTTCACAGGCCCAAAGAAACCACCATATTCAACATATCCCCCTAATGCTAAGAACACAAAACAGAGACTGAAGACACTGTGCTCTTAGATTAAACTGACGCTCTTAGTTTGAACTATACAACGCCCACTGACTGAAGGAAAAATGTAAAATAAATGATAGATACTATACAATATGTCTTCCCTTTTGAAAAATGTCTCCGTGACGTTTCCCTTAGTGTGCACACAAACGCACACAGGTCTCATCTCGCTGAGCTACATTTATTTGTTTTGTGTGGCACTGTCCAAAGAAAATCCATCTGTGAACTGATCATAGGCCTGACGTGTCACTGTCTCTGTCTCTGTCTGTCTCTGTCTCTGTCAGTCTCTGCCTCTGTCTGGCTCTCTCTCTGTCAGTCTCTGTCTCTGTCAGTCTCTGTCTCTGTCAGTCTCTGTCTCTGTCTGTCTCTCTCTCTGTCAGTCTCTGTCTCTGTCAGTCTCTGTCTCTGTCAGTCTCTGTCTCTGTCTGTCTCTCTCTCTGTCAGTCTCTGTCAGTCTCTGTCTCTGTCAGTCTCTGTCTCTGTCTGGCTCTCTCTCTCTGTCAGTCTCTGTCTCTGTCAGTCTCTGTCTCTGTCAGTCTCTGTCTCTGTCTGTCTCTCTCTCTGTCAGTCTCTGTCTCTGTCTGTCTCTCTCTCTGTCAGTCTCTGTCTCTGTCTGTCTCTCTCTCTGTCAGTCTCTGTCTCTGTCAGTCTCTGTCTCTGTCAGTCTCTGTCTCTGTCTGTCTCTGTCTCTCTCTCTCTGTCAGTCTCTGTCTCTGTCAGTCTCTGTCTCTGTCAGTCTCTGTCTCTGTCTGGCTCTCTCTCTCTGTCAGTCTCTGTCTCTGTCAGTCTCCGTCTCTGTCAGTCTCTGTCTCTGTCTGGCTCTCTCTCTGTCAGTCTCTGTCTCTGTCAGTCTCTGTCTCTGTCAGTCTCTGTCTCTGTCTGGCTCTCTCTCTCTGTCAGTCTCTGTCTCTGTCAGTCTCTGTCAGTCTTCTCTTGTCTGTCTCTGTCAGTCTCTGTCTCTGTCAGTCTCTGTCTCTGTCTGTCTCTCTCTCTGTCAGTCTCTCTCTCTGTCAGTCTCTGTCTCTGTCAGTCTCTGTCACTCTTCTCTTGTCTGTCTCTGTCAGTCTCTGTCTCTGTCAGTCTCTGTCTTTGTCAGTCTCTGTCAGTGTCTGTCTCTGACAGTCTCTGTCAGTCGCTGTCTCTGTCAGTCTCTCTCTCTGTCAGTCTCTGTCTCTCTCAGTCTCTGTCAGTCTTCTCTTGTCTGTCTCTGTCAGTCTCTGTCTCTGTCAGTCTCTGTCTCTGTCAGTCTCTGTCTCTGTCAGTCTCTGTCTCTGTCAGTCTCTGTCTCTGTCAGTGTCTGTCTCTGACAGTCTCTGTCAGTCGCTGTCTCTGTCAGTCTCTCTCTCTGTCAGTCTCTGCCTCTGACAGTCTCTGTCAGTCTTCTCTTGTCTGTCTCTGTCAGTCTCTGTCTCTGTCAGTCTCTGCCTCTGTCAGTCTCTCTCTCTGTCAGTCTCTCTCTCTGTCAGTCTCTCTCTCTCTGTCAGTCTCTGCCTCTGACAGTCTCTGCCTCCGTCAGTCTCCGTCTCTGTCAGTCTCTGTCAGTCTCTGTCTCTGTCAGTCTCTGTCTCTGACAGTCTCTGTCTCTGTCAGTCTCTGTCTCTGTCAGTCTCTGTCTCTGTCAGTCTCTGTCTCTGTCAGTCTCTGTCTCTGACAGTCTCTGTCTCTGTCAGTCTCTGTCTCTGTCAGTCTCTGTCTCTGTCAGTCTCTGTCTCTGTCAGTCTCTCTCTCTGTCAGTCTCTGCCTCTGACAGTCTCTGTCAGTCTCTGTCTCTGTCAGTCTCTGCCTCCGTCAGTCTCCGTCTCTGTCAGTCTCTGTCAGTCTCTGTCTCTATCTCTTCCTCTTGTCGTTCCTCCTGAGCCACTCTTCTGTCAGTGTCTCTAATCCGTCCATTGTACTTGTGATCATGTTTGTATTTGGAACATAATTGAATGAAGGGATGCTGTCTGGACCAGACTGTCATGTCACTCTCACTCCTCTCCAGTGACTCCAGACAGGGGGCAGAGAGGGCACTATCTCACTCCTCTCCAGTGACTCCAGACAGGGGGCAGAGGGGGGACTATCTCACTCCTCTACAGTGACTCCAGACAGGGGGCAGAGAGGGCACTATCTCACTCCTCTCCAGTGACTCCAGACAGGGGGCAGAGGGGGGACTATCTCACTCCTCTCCAGTGACTCCAGACAGGGGTGAGATGGGGGACTATCTCACTCCTCTCCAGTGACTCCAGACAGGGGTGAGATGGGGGACTATCTCACTCCTCTCCAGTGACTCCAGACAGGGGGGCAGAGGGGGGCACTATCTCACACCTCTACAGTGACTCCAGACAGGGGGCAGAGGGGGGACTATCTCACTCCTCTACAGTTACTCCAGACAGGGGGGAGATGGGGGACTATCTCACTCCTCTCCAGTGACTCCAGACAGGGGGCAGAGGGCAGAGGGGGACTATCTCACTCCTCTCCAGTGACTCCAGACAGGGGGCAGAGGGGGGACTATCTCACTCCTCTACAGTGACTCCAGACAGGGGGGGCAGAGGGGGGACTATCTCACTCCTCTCTAGTGACTTCAGACAGGGGGGAGAGAGGGCACTATCTCACTCCTCTCCAGTGACTCCAGACAGGGGTGAGATGGGGGACTATCTCACACCTCTACAGTGACTCCAGACAGGGGGGAGATGGGGGACTATCTCACACCTCTACAGTGACTCCAGACAGGGGGGAGAGAGGGCACTATCTCACACCTCTACAGTGACTCCAGACAGGGGGCAGAGGGGGGACTATCTCACTCCTCTACAGTTACTCCAGACAGGGGGGAGATGGGGGACTATCTCACACCTCTACAGTGACTCCAGACAGGGGGCAGAGGGGGGACTATCTCACTCCTCTCTAGTGACTTCAGACAGGGGGGAGAGAGGGCACTATCTCACTCCTCTACAGTGACTCCAGACAGGGGTGAGAGAGGGGGGACTATCTCACTCCTCTACAGTGACTCCAGACAGGGGTGAGAGGGGGGACTATCTCACTCCTCTACAGTGACTCCAGACAGGGGGGAGAGAGAGGGGCACTATCTCACTCCTCTCTAGTGACTCCAGACAGGGAGGAGATGGGGGACTATCTCACTCCTCTACAGTGACTCCAGACAGGGGGGAGAGGGGGGACTATTTGAAATTGAGATGTTTCAGCTGCCGTCCGTAAGTAATTTTCAATCTAAAGCCCCTGGTCTGATGTGCTAGAATTAATCCTGCCTTGAAGGAAGAGGAGCTGGTTCAGTCCTGCCCTAAGGGAGGAGGTGTACCCTGACACTTTCTAGCTGCTGGACTAGTTTTGGGTTGTTCCTCTCGATTATTCTCAGCTAGTCTCTTCTTCACAGCTGTTAAAGAAAACACAGCGAAAGCCAGGTGCATTCTGGGTTGGAAAATTATGGATCCCAATTGGAGTTCACCGTCAACGTCCTCACAAAAAAGTCCTGCGTGCTTTCGGCCGCTCCTGTGAACAGCTGCAGCTCACACTAGCCAAAATGGCTACATGACTCTGATGAATCCTACGTGTATCACCCATCAAGAAAATACATCTGGAGGATGAAGTAAGTCAAGCGCAGCGGCCGTGCAGTGGTGGTGCTGAAAATGGGGGTCAATTGGAGCAATGACATCTCGAATACCGGAGTATGAAAATTACTACAGTATAATACAAGAGTATTCAATTTGTTGCTGTCAGTCAAATGTGTAATTTCAGTAAAACAAACAAATAAATCAAACCTCAGTCCTGTGTATCGTCTGTGCTGTTGTGTGCACTTGTTTTTCCCTCATTTCTCACATGGCTGACTTCTTTACATCCATTTAATTATCCATGCTCTTTCAGATATTGTGGACCCAATAACAAAATATTGATCCTCCATTTGACATTCTGTGATGCAATTAAAGCCATACCCGTTGAGCTGTTATTTGGGTGCTTGACATATACTTAATAACAGACTTAGGTATTTCCTGACAACAGCCCGTGTACGCCCAGGACCTTAAAACTGTACTCCAATCATATCATAAACTAAAACAGAAATAACTGATATTATACAAGTCTTGTTCTTCATTCTACTTTGAATTTACAAGTTAAAGTTGTACTCCACTGTAGATAGGCCCACAGTTGATTTGTGTTGATCTTTGGGGAGCCATCTGGAGCTGTCAGCAGAGGCATTGTTGATAAAGGTCAGTTTATTTTTAATGGTACCTTCAGTGTTTTCTGCAGTGCAGGAGAAATTGTGTTATATTACATAGACTAAGTATGTAACCTTTTATTCTGGAATTTCTTCACTGTCTCTGATTTATGTTTTATGGTTCGTCTTTTTCAATAATCAGCAAATGTACTTTTGGTTTGACTAAATCACACTGTTGTATTGATTGTATCGTTGTATTGTTTTGCCCCAGTACAGATGTAAAAGCAGCTCTTTGGGTCAAAATCAGACTAAGCTGGTGCACTGTTAACATGCATGTTATTGTTAGAAGGGTGTTAAGCCAAACCTCTACTTTGGCCCCTGAAACTTGTGAAGCAGAAATTTGCTTAGAGACACATTAGCGACAGTAGCTCAGTTAGTTGGGTGTTTGTCCACTGATCCCAAGGTTGGCGGTTCAAATCCCGCTCCCTACATAAACATCATTGGTTGAGTGGTTAGCTCCACTGACTTTAAGGTTGGCGGTTTGCAATTCCACCCTCACAGATGAATGCTGTCGTTTTGTCTGGGCAAGACACTTAACCACCTCGCCCCCAGTGTCTGCGTACACTGGTGTGTGAATGGGTGACTGCTTCCTTGTTGTAAAGCGCCTTTAGAAAAAGCGCTATAAAAATGTGACCATTTTACATTGCAATGAACACCTTTTTTCTGATTTTGATCTGATTTCTGATTTGTGCCACTTTAAAAAGTATATCTTCAAAAAATGAACATTTGACATTATCCAGATGTTTTCAATGTAGACTCCAGCAGTAACATAGGGTCAGTCTGCAGGGACAGGGGACAGGTCATTGATCAGGTACAACAGCACATGTCACATCCTGCTTGTTGTTTGTGACGCCTCACTTTGTGCAGTCTCCACACACACTTTCAGGACAAACTCAGCACCAAGTGTCCCCTCTGCCTGTGGCTGTTCTTGCAGACGTACGTCTGAAGCGTTGCTCTAGCCTTGTGTGGACGTGGTGGTGGAGCATTTTTCTTTGGGCCTAGTGTGAAGTACAGCGTCGCTCGCAGGCCTGACGCTCTGTGACAGCTGTATACTCTTGGAAGAGAGGATGAGAGGATGAGAGAACTGCATCTCCTGACTGACTCAAACCCAGAGTCTCATGAGCAGCTCCTTGACTCGGTGGTGACAGTGGGAAAATCTAAGTCCATATCCATCGCCATGATGAATGAATTCGATGCGACCGTAGCTGTTCCCAGTGTAAATTGTGCTCGTGCTGGTGCAGGATGCAGTCAGCCGCTGCCCGTGTTCAGCATGGTACATGGGATTGTCATGGTGCGGCTAAAGCAAAGATCCAACTAACTCAACTACTCCCTCGTTACAAATAGTAAAGAAAAAGAAACTCGCTCACATCACATCATCCCAGTTTTGGTGACATGAAGTTCAGTCAGATTCACCAGCTTCATGTGTGGCTGAAGGGTTAGTGCAGCGCTCTAGGAATAATCCATCACGTGACTCTTTGACAAAGTCAGCTCCCACCAGCCCACCAACTGCAATTCTGCATTTAAATAAATGAATGTGCAGATTTCAGGCAGAATATCTCATAGACACGGAAGAAATTATTGGAGGTCATGTAACTTCAGTATCAGTATTTCTAGCAAATCTAATTCCCAGGCATCAGATCGATCCAGCTCAATCTCAAATAGGCCAGTTTCCCTAAAGAGGCTTGTTTGATATGCAACACTTCAAGACAAGGAAGGGAGTGGGAATTATACGTAAGAATGTACGTAGTATCACATCTAAATTAGATCACATTGGCTGATGACCTTGATCTGAAACTTGTATTATGGCTGCTCCATATTTAATTCAACCTCTAATATGTCATTTCAAATGACATTTATACCAGAATTATGGAAATCAGAACACGTTTTACCTTTACATAAAGGTGGGACAACTAAAAATGTAAATTATTAGAAAAGTTAGTTGCAAAACAAGTTAGAATATATTTAAATAAATGCTCCATTTTAAAGTCTTATCAATCGAGTCAGAAAACTGTCACTGTTACTGTCACTGCACCACGAAAGTTTTTAACTGCACAAAGCTTTTGATTCATAAAAACTTTTGATTCATAAAAAACTCTTGAAACATATGAAGCATATATATAACAATGAGACATGTAATTATATATATATATATAAATATAATTAAAATAAAATAAAAATATATATATATATATATATATATATATATATATATATATATATATATATATATATATATATTATATATATATTTTATATATATATATATATATATATATATATATATATAGATATATAGATATATATATATATATATATAGATATATATATATTTTATATTATTATTATTATTTTTGGGCCCACTACTATATTTTTTATTGCACTGGTTAATTTAAGAGAGAGCCTCATACATTTATGAGCAGATGATGCTGTTTTGCACGTGCTCCCTCTGCTGATCCAACTTTTTTTTAAAACTGCAGCAAGATTTGAATGAAATCCAAAATTCCCTCTAAAATCTTAAATTATCTTTAAATGCAAATAAGACTAAGTATAAGCTTTTTTTCTATACACTAAATGGTACATTGATTTAAAGAGTCATCACCCACAAATATCTTGGGTTTTGATTGAATCTTATTTCTTAAAATACATATCTTAGAATTATGTAATAGTTTAAAATCTAAATGATCATTTTTATCATAGAAACAAATCTTGTATCTCATTGAATTACAGAAAATAAATAGTTGAAGCGTCTCTTTCTGTACTTTTGTGTAGATAAAATGCACATGCAGACTTCTGCTTTAAACCTTTAGACTCTTTCACTCAGCTCTTCGTTTCAGTGATGAGTTTAAAACATCACTGTTACTCTATGAAAAAGCAGCATCTCTATGTGTCAGAAGATCAACACTGTATAAACTGTATTTATCAGAGACTACGGCGATAAACTGTCTGAATATCTCACTTGCTTGTTGAACTTTGATACAGGAACATTTAATACAAGATCTCATGATTCTCGACGTCTAAAAACTGGCTGCACTAAAACTGAAACGGGAAAAACAGCTTTTGGTTATTTTACTTTCTATAAATGGAAAACATTTCATGATCATGTAAAAGTGGATCCACTGGTGCCACAAATGCACTTTAATAATCTGGAGATAAACATTTATAATCACACCTGCTCCTGTTTTAATGTTTTAAATGGACTTATGCAGTGATGTGTTTTTCTTTTTATTTGGATTGTTCTGTGTTTTAACAGGGCTCATGAAAAAGAGAGTGTGGTTCTCTCATTGTGCGCTCTCTGTATGAAGATAAATGAAATGAATCAGTTCCAGAGCTCAGTGCATCATCATATAAAACAGGATTTTATATATTGTAAAGAAAGAACAAAATACAAACCAATAACACAACATTTACAATAAAAAACAAAACAAAACATACACAACAAAGCTTTTGATTTGTTATTATGATGATAATAATAAAAATAATAATACAAAATAATATAATAATAAAATAAAAATTAATAATATATAATAATAATGACAATAATAATGTAATAATATAGTGCTAATAATAATAATAATATAATAATAATAATAATAATAATAATGACAATAATATAATAATAATAATAATAATAATAATAATAATAATAATAATAATAATAATAATAATAATAATAATAATAATAATAATAATAATGCTAATAATAATAATAATAATAATAATAATAAAATAATAATAATAATAATAACTACAATCTTCACAAACATAAACTCTTGTCCTTTTTCTAGAGGAAATTTACGGTGCTATAAACTGCATTTGGAGTCTTCTCTCAATAGAGTCTTTGTGCATTTTAATTAGACTTGGATCATTAGTGAGTGATCTGAACCCACGCACTCTGAATGAACAACTCCTTTTTTAAAACCATGGCGTCGCCTGCCTCTGAGGCCACTCTGCTAATAGAAAAGTTAATTACATCACAGCCGTTCATGTTAATGTATGTACTTTGACAGAAGCAATATAATGAAAGGTTAGAGGGCTCGGTCCCGGTCCCCAGATACCAGACACATTTAATTGCTTTGTCTTCAGCTCAAAAAATCTGTCATTTTGAAAATGTTCTGAAATATAATTGTGTATTAATTAAGTGTTACAAATTGTGTCGTAATTTCACATTTGGGGGTTATACACCATTGTTGAATAGCATCAGCAGACTTCTAATAATATGACATTTCTTTCCATAAGGGGGTGTGAAAAGACATAGCACATATTCAAACACATTTACAACACAACTCAATCTGAGCTCTAGCATAGCATTAAGTATGAAAAAATAACACCTAGGTTCATTACAGCACATGAAACCTTCAACCAGATGCACACAAGTGAGAAAAAGTGTGCACATATCATAACATAAGAGCAAATAAGTCAATATGTCTCCATGACGACAGCTTTGGCCAAATGTTGAGATGAAAAGTGTTAAAACGCCCTTAGATAAAAGAGCTCAGCACACCAGGATGTTTGCATTTTTGATTTGAGAAACATTTCATTTCTAAGTTTAGATTTGTCTCCACCTTTACCCTGAAAATATGAAAAGAATGTGAGCAGGTGTAATCGATCATGTGGAACAGTGGCTCATCCTGTAAATGTGCGACAGCTGTGAAGAATGGTCCAATATCCCTGTGCCCACTGCTGCAGACTCCTAATGAAACATGTGAGGAGCAGCTCAACTGCTCAACTCACTGTGTGGACCTCACGTCTGTGAGTCCTCAACATGGCTCCTCATGAGTGTAGAGTCTTTAACTGATTACTGCTGTCAGCCGCGGTTTGTTGGTCTGAACCTTTATGAATGTGTTTGGACTGGACGGGGGAAAACATTGTCTGCAAGAGAAAAAAAACATAAACATTATTTTGAAAATATGCTAAATGAAAAAGTTGAATTGCACTTTCCACTTTCTGTACTTTTGTTATTGCTGTTATCAGGATAGTCCCAAAGTGTGTAACTTTGAAAACCAAAAATGTAATAGTTGCTTAAAGCCATATTACTCTGAATGACTGGACCACAGCAGATTTCTTTGAACGTTCACCCTGTCATTTCAATCTGCTCTGATGCTCACCTGAACAAAAAGCCTTTCTCTTTTTGTGTGTTGGTCCTGTTTTTTTTTTGTTGTTTTTTTTTTGGTTTTTTTCATTTCTACTGAAAACCATGTCACAACAAATGAGTAATACAAATAGTATTTTTCGTTTTATTCTGTTTTGATGTGGGCGGTGGTAGAGCAGGGGGCAGATGGCCTTTAAATCTGGAACATAACCTGGATTAATCATCCCGTCATGTGTGATTCATTTGGCTCAGAGCAGCTCGGGCACAGACACACGACAAACCAGGAGCCCCACTGACAGGTCAATGTGTTTACATTGACGACGCGCTCGCATTTGCTCACAGCCGCTCACAGTCGCTCACATTCACTGACAATCGCTCACAGTCGCTCACATTCGCCCACATTCGCCCACATTCACTCACAGTCGCCCACATTCACTCACATTCGCTCACATTCGCTCACATTCGCTCACATTCGCCCACAGTCGCTCACAGTCGCCCACAGTCGCTCACATTCGCCCACATTCGCTCACATTCGCTCACATTCGCTCACATTCGCTCACATTCGCTCACATTCGCTCACATTCGCTCACAGTCGCGCCCACAGTCGCTCACATTCGCTCACATTCGCCCACATTCGCCCACATTCGCTCACAGTCGCTCACAGTCGCCCACAGTCGCTCACATTCGCCCACAGTCGCCCACAGTCGCTCACATTCGCTCACATTCGCCCACATCGCTCACATTCGCTCACATTCGCGCTCACATTCGCCCACAGTGGCTCACAGTCTCTCACAGTCGCGCTCACAGTCGCTCACAGTCTCTCACAGTCGCTCACAGTCGCTCACAGTCGCTCACAGTCGCTCACAGTCGCTCACAGTCGCTCACAGTCTCTCACATTCGCTCACAGTCGCTCACAGTCGCTCACAAACTCGCTCACAGTCGCTCACAGTCGCCCACAGTCGCTCACATTCGCTCACATTCGCCCACATTCGCTCACATTCGCTCACATTCGCTCACATTCGCTCACATTCGCCCACATTGGCTCACAGTCTCTCACAGTCATAGCTCACAGTCGCTCACAGTCTCTCACATTCGCTCACAGTCGCTCACAGTCGCTCACAGTCGCTCACAGTCGCTCACAGTCTCTCACATTCGCTCACAGTCGCTCACAGTCGCTCACAGTCGCTCACAGTCGTCACATTCGCTCACATTCGCTCACTCACAGTCGCTCACAGTCGCTCACAGTCGCTCACAGTCGCTCACAGTCGCTCACAGATTCGCTCACAGTCGCTCACAGTTGCTCACAGTCGCTCACAGTCTCTCACATTTAGCTCACAGTCCTGTCGCTCACAGTCGCTCACATTCGCTCACATGCAGAACCGGTTACACACAGGTACCAGGTTCAGGGGGAGTCAATGAAAGGCTGAAAAACTCATATATCTGTCCCTCTCTGACCCTCATTTTGTGCATTGTTTTGTTTGCTTTTGCTGACAACTAAATTCAATATTTACCTAATTTAAAATAATTCAATTAGCCTATTTTTGAATTCAGTCATAGAAAAAGTCATGTTACTGCTTTTTAAATTTACAATAATGACAAAATAACTTCTTCTAAGACTTCTTCGTGGTTGTTGCTATTTTGCCACATAAAAGTATATTTTTATGGTTTATGATCAAATAAAATAAACCTTAACATGCTTTGTGTAAGTGTGTCTATAGGGATGCAGCTCATGAAACATTTAGTGGACTAGTCTTTGCATCTGAATGTTTTCTGAGATGTTTTTTTTTTTTTTTTTTCTTCATAGAATGAGTGAGAATAAGTAAAGATTTTTTCCCTATATCCCACATCATCTGTTTTTTGCTTTTTTGACATTTAGAGTTAATAGCCCTGGCTTAGCTCCTGACAAAAGTGACTCAATTCCCCGCTGTGGGACCAGTATCAGTTCTATAGGTGTCTTATAGGTGTCTTATAGGTGTCTTATAGGTGTCTGTATAGGTGTCTTATAGGTGTCTGTATAGGTGTCTGTATAGGTGTCTTATAGGTGTCTGTATAGGTGTCTGTATAGGTGTCTTATAGGTGTCTTATAGGTGTCTTATAGGTGTCTGTATAGCTGTCTGTATAGGTGTCTTATAGGTGTCTGTATAGGTGTCTGTATAGGTGTCTTATAGATGTCTTATAGGTGTCTTATAGGTGTCTTATAGGTGTCTTATAGGTGTCTTATAGGTGTCTTATAGGTGTCTTATAGGTGTCTGTATAGGTGTCTTATAGATGTCTTATAGGTGTCTTATAGATGTCTTATAGGTGTCTTATAGGTGTCTTATAGGTGTCTTATAGGTGTCTTATAGGTGTCTTATAGGTGTCTGTATAGCTGTCTTATAGGTGTCTTATAGGTGTCTGTATAGGTGTCTGTATAGCTGTCTGTATAGGTGTCTTATAGGTGTCTTATAGCTGTCTGTATAGGTGTCTTATAGGTGTCTGTATAGGTGTCTTATAGGTGTCTTATAGGTGTCTTATAGGTGTCTTATAGGTGTCTGTATAGGTGTCTTATAGGTGTCTTATAGGTGTCTGTATAGGTGTCTTATAGATGTCTTATAGGTGTCTTATAGGTGTCTTATAGATGTCTTATAGGTGTCTGTATAGGTGTCTTATAGATGTCTTATAGGTGTCTTATAGGTGTCTTATAGGTGTCTGTATAGGTGTCTTATAGGTGTCTTATAGGTGTCTGTATATGTGTCTTATAGGTGTCTTATAGGTGTCTTATAGGTGTCTTATAGGTGTCTGTATAGGTGTCTCATAGGTGTCTCATAGGTGTCTTATAGGTGTCCTATAGGTGTCTTATAGGTGTCTGTATAGGTGTCTTATAGGTGTCTTATAGGTGTCTTATAGGTGTCTTATAGGTGTCTTATAGGTGTCTTATAGGTGTCTTATAGGTGTCAATAAAAATCCTACCCCTGTTGAGAGCGTTGTAGTATTTTGTAAAGTTTGGGAGGTGTGAAGGGCAGACTGCGATGGCCGCTCTCTCTGTCAGCTCTTCCTCACATCGTACTTCAATGGAGCCGGCCTCCCCTCTGCAGCTCCAATCAAAATGCACAGGGGAGGAACACAGGTGGAGACAATGGACCGTCACCTCATGGCTCCTGCATAAAAAACAAGACAACATGCTTTTGTGTTTCTGGGCTTTTCAGACTGCACAGGTGTTCTGGCAGCTTCCTGTGTGTGTGTGTGTGTGTGTGTGTGTGTGTGTGTGTGTGTACTCACCTCTACTGTCCTGTTTTGAACTGTCCTTGATCAGTGAAACATACAGCGTCATCAAAAAAGAGACACATCAAAACGGGGACGTGTTCGCTAAGTTGTGAGAAACGCTCTCCAGGGATGGGCTGACTTCTGTGGTGTTCAGGGTCTCCAGGAAAAAAAAAAAAAGGAAAAACAATGATGGCAGCCGTGGTGAAATCCTGTCAGGCTCAAGGAGATGAATGAGAGTTTAGAGCCGCGCAGCAAAGAGTCGCTTCAGTGTGCTCTACAGAACTACTGTCGTCAAACCTTGTGTTCTCATGCGTTGGTTTGAATGTTAATTGGATTGTGTCTCATCAAACAAGCTTGGATCAGTTCTCAAAATGATGATTTGTCATTAAAATACATTTTATACAAAAATAAATACATAGAAATAAGTAGATACAGTGCAGTTTTAAGTGTGACTCGAGTGGAGCATGTCTGTGGATGTCCTCAAGAGTTAAAATCCAGTATATAATGAGAATATAAAAAGTGAAATGCAGCAGAAGTTTAAATATGGCAACAGTTAAAGCTTTAAAGAAGTTCAAAACAGGTCATACTGCAGAATAAAGTAGTCAACAGAGGGAGCTATTTACATACTAGTCAATGGTAGAATTATGTTTATTTTCATTGATCGTTTTAAAAAAAAGAGTTATAGATGTGAAAAGTAACAGTAATCATGACATAATTAGTCCAAACACGAAAAGGCTGAACAGTATTTTTCAGGTTTGAAGACTTGAACTTTTGGGAGAAGCAATAATACAAAAGCAGCAGGCTGTGCAGTCACTCAGAGTTTTATATCAGGTAAATAAGTGTTTGGTGGTTGAACTGATGACCACGTGTAGCTTACTCTGATCTGCCTGCGCCGCACACCAACACGACGCTACATCACAGGGCCTGACACAAAGTGCAGTTTCAAAATAACTATCAATGAGCAGTTATACAATTAACACTAATCGACTCCAAGTTTACCCTGCACCCACCGGCTTTAATCCTTATGAACTTTCCACCTTTGAAAACTTTGATAGTAAAGCGTGGGTATAGCACAAAGGTTGTGTTAAAGAGAGAGCCATTATCAGTGAAATGCACAGAGCACTAATGCACTTACTCTATTCTGACAGCAGCAAAAGAAGTGAGAGATTTTCTCCACTGAACTCTGCACACTATTAATGCTGATTACATTAGTGGTCTCTATGGCACAGTCTATCTACTCTGACAAAATGCTTGACAGAAGGGCTACGCTTTTGTTACAGTAATGTGGTAATAATATGGCCCTGCTACAGTTGACATTAAGGGGAACTGACAGAGAGGGAATTCTGTGTAGATTGCTATCATTTAGGTTTAACAAACGAGTGGAAATTGTGGGTTATTACAGTGAATAAAAGGCAAAAAAGAGTTCATTGGAGAAGATAGCAGCAGTACCAGATAACTGCTGTCTGTGTTCGGGCTCTTACAGTGTTTGTCAATGCAGAGTCTGAGCACATGTGTTTGGTCTTTTCCGTGGCCCTGTACAAACCACAGGCCTTTTTTATACACTGCATTTACTTGAAAATGTGTAATCATCTCAAAATTACAGGCCACACCAAATTTGGATAAAAACAGAAATTATAGCACTAATACAGAGTTATTTAAGATTTTATTACAGAGAAAATGTTTTTAAGTATGAAATGAAAAAAACTTTTGCATGGGTAGGACTATAAATCTGTCAAAGGTTCCAGACAGGCCTGTATATCTGATGTGTATGATTATTTTAAAATGCATTTATTTTTCCATAAGGATGATGACCAGAGACATCACATTATTATTATTTTTACCATTCAGGATTCATCAAGGTGACATGATTCTTGAAAATGGTGTGTACTGAGGTGTGTACTGATTTGAGGTGTGTACTGAGGATTTGATGGCGGGGGTCATGTTGCTGCTTGGTGTTATATGGCATGACGTCAAACTGGTAACCTGGCCTTTAAGTGTACCTTAAAGCTCCCACCTGCAAGTTTATTTGATTTTTTTATCACCAGTAGATGGCAGATATGAAACCTGTTCCCCCCTCCCCTCACCTGACTTGTTCTGAATAGTTCAGATCTTAGCTCCTAGGTCCTAGTTGAGAAACAGGAGAAGGAGGTTCCCTGAGAGTCTAACCATCCTAACCAGCGGCAGATACAAAGCGGACTGCAATAAGCCTCTGCATACTCCTCTACTGCGCTGATTTGAATGAAAATCTGAGCATGGCAGTGGTCTTAAATGCCCCCAGTGTTTGGCAGGAGAGATGCTGCTGTTGAAAAACCTCACACACTGTACAGTGAGTTTAAACATGAACAGGGCTGAACGCCCATGCACACAACAGAATAAATATATAATAAATACATTCTCCAGACTCACCATCAGCTGCACAGCCTCTGCTCGTCTGTCCGAACCAATATTCCACCAAATCCTGTCCTTTATTCCATCTGCAGTGAAGCATAGAGTGAAGTTTATGCAAATGATCCATGTGGCTTTAAGTTTGGTTTCTATAAACATAAACATGTGTGCAGATCTCCCCTTATGTCATTATGTGCTCCACACATACAGAGTGTGACGCTGTGATGACCCCAAAAGCTTTTAGTTTCATTCTATTATAAAGTTGGGTTTATACAGGTATTTGTATTGTATAATGTCTGAGGCAATAAAAGTTTTACTGCATTACAAACTCTTCGTGCAGAGATGAGCCGTGCTTGGAAACCTTCAGGGAAAAGCGCACTGTGTCGTGGGACGCCTCATAGCTCAGGAGCTACGAGCTTTATGGGAAATTTGATGAATCTGGAAGCTCTGACTTTTGTTCAGACTCACCTGTGCTCTGCTTCTGTCAGGTCAAAGCTGCTACACTATCAGACTGCAGTAACACAGACATCATCTAGTGGTGATATGTGAGAATACAACGAGGAAGGTCAGCCAGCCAGTTTAATTTTATATATATATATATATATATATATATATATATATATATATATATATATATATATATATATATATATATATATATATATATAATATATATATATATACATATATATATATATATATATATATATATATATATATATATATATATATATATATATATATATATATATATATATATATATATATATATATATATATATCTTTACTTTACAAATGCAACAGCTTTAGAATGGTTCACTCTACATCTAAGTGGCATTTATCCCTGTGCGATGTGACTGTGGTGTTTGAGCTGATCTATGGGTGTGCCTAAAGCTAAAGTCCATGATGTGATTAAACATTCCCACACACAGGTGACTCATTACCCACAGCTCGACCCTGTGCTACTTTTAATGAGGTCCCTGGATCACCATTTTACTGCTTCTTGTGTAAATGTTCCCGAACAAACACAACAGATAACTTTGCCTTTACTTGTGATGGGAAAACATTGACATACAGAGCAGAGGTGCAAAACTGTATTCTCATAATGTTTGTAAAGCACATTTTAGGATACTTATTGTGTCTGGCGACATGTATCTACCCACACTCCACTCTCACATACAGCAATTAGAGTAAAGCAAATGGTGGTTAACTTCACCTAACAAGGACTAACATTAAAAGTTTGCTGTGTCCTCCAGTACACTGTTACACTCATGAAGTAATAATAAAACACTTTTAAACACTGCACACAACACACATATAACACAAACACACACACTACACACACGCACGCACGCGCGCGCACACACATACACACACACACACACACACATACACACACACCCATATATATATATATATATATATATATATATATATATATATATATATATATATATATATATATATATATATATATATATATATATATATATATATATATATATATATATATATAGTGGTATAGTTGTGTCATTGTTACTATTACACTATATACAGCTCTAAAGACCTCATGACCTATTGACCTCGTGACCTCATGACCTCGTGACCTCGTGACCTCGTGACCTCGTGACCTCGTGACCTCGTGACATGCTGTGATGTTCCCCTGTTCGTTCATTAGTTTTGACTTTCCTTGTTACACCTGCTTTATTTTCCATGACACTGAATGAATTTTCCATGAATGACTGAATGTGGTGGAGGGGGATATTACAGTTATTTTGTACAAGGCTTAAGTGCATCACGTACATATCTGATATCAAATGAAAACGATATGATCCATAACTACACTGATGGAATGGTATAAAGAATTCTTTCAGTGCTATAGTTCATGTAATGTCTGATTGGAAATTGCCATAAGTTTATCCAGCCTGAGGCTGCTGCCTGCAGCCTAATTTGATATAAATCACCTCATATTTGCATAAAGAATCCATATATCAGTTTTGTTCTTTCTTTATTTCACAAATACACATTTAGGCAGGATTGTTCACTTTCGACTAATATAACCTTGAGTCAACACAAAAAGTTTAGCTGAAAAAAGGCTTTTCATGGCCTTGATCATTTCCATGTGAGTAGCGTGGCTCTTAGCGAGGTGAGGCTGCAGCAGTAATGGCTCTGGAGTGCTTCAAGGCTGACTCTGTATTAGATCTGATGCTCCAAGAGTTTTAAAGTCACTTACAGAAAGAGCCATGTGCAAGCTCACAGTGAGGGTTATGTTTCAGAGGACACATTTTTATGCAACACGACACTGGGAAAAGTGCATTTTTATATAAAAAGAGGCAGGTTTTTGAGGGTCTGAAGGGAGAGGCCTGGTCTTTATTGGCTTTCACACATTCTCCCTTTAACATCACTGATTTTGTCCAAGGTGGAATCATATTCACTGCTATTTTACAGTATTTTTTCAAACTAGTGGACTCTTGTAAAAGTATAATGGAGGCCTGTTGCTTGAATTTAATTGAAGAGGTTGCAGAGAAGTACAAATAATCCCCCCACATCGAGTCTGCACATAGACACTCTCTCGCAGACATGAATCCATACATATCCTTGCCTCACTTTATAGGGAACATTTTCTTTATCCAAAATAAGTCAAGTCGTCTGTGCATTCAAAAGCAGACTACATCTGCACAATTTTCAGAAGTTAATAACACTCCCTGCATTTGTATTTATTTATTAGTGATCTGAAGTCTAACACAGCACCTTGTTATTTTCCAGCAGGCATTTCATGAATATCTATTGTTTAGATTTATTTCAGCGAGTATGAATGATTACATTGTAATTGTGAGGAGAAATAGCTTATTATCAAGGGAAATAGATGGTGTGCTATTAACTGGAGTGATGAAAATCTCCAAACAATCTCATTTTTCACAGATATGTCTCTGTGCCTCACCATCCGTACGTGTTTGTGGCTATAATTTGGAGCTGACCCAGGCATACAGGGATGGCATTTGTTGCTCACTGGGGGGTTGTGTAGTTGAAATGGTCAGAGCACTCATCCAGAGCACATGGCCCGTGGCTCTCCCAGTGCCCCCGGGTACTTCCTGTCCATCTGTGGTGACACTGCTGCTGACAAATGTTAAGAGCTCGTAATCACCTGAGTATAAGGACAATGACTTCAACAAACATGTAACAATATGATGTCACATTCAAGTCAGTGCAGAAGACAACTCAACTTTTCATTAATATTCACATTTTTATCTAGTGTTTGTCCACCTTCAAGGCTCAAAGCGCTTTACATCAAAGAACCACCACACACACACACACACACACACACATCACACACACATTCACACACACACACACATTCACACACACACACACACACACTCACACATTCACACACACACACACACACACACACACACACACACACACACACACACACACACACATTCACACACACACACACACATTCACACACATTCACGCACACATTCACACACACACACACACACGCACACACACACATCACACACATTCACACACACACATTCACACACACACATTCACACACACACACACACATTCACACACATTCACACACACACACATTCACACACATTCACGCACACATTCACACACACATTCACTCACACATTGCACTCACATTCACACACACACACACACACATTCACACACACATGCACACAGACAGGGGTGAGGAGGATCAACACACACTTGCCCTAGGACACATTCACACATTCACACACGTGGCATTCACGCACACATGTGGCTCAGTGTTTGACACATTCACACACATTCACACACATTCACCACACAGGGGTCAACCAGTGGTGTACCTTCAGAGCGCAGTGCAGCCAGACCAGTGACAACAGTGGTGTTGCCCAAGGACTGAGAACGTGTGATCAAACTGCCAACCTTCAGATCAGTGGAGAAACCCTCAACCAACTGAGATAGTGTCATAATCAACACAAAGAAGTATTATTATTATATATAATTTATATTTATTTATTTATGTATGTATTTATGTTATTTATTTATTTATTTATTTATTCATTCATTCATTCATTCATTCATTCATTCATTCATTATTGTGACCTTTATTTAAGCAGGACGTCCCGCTGAGATTCAGAATGGGATTCAAAAAAACGACCTGTCCATGGGAGAAGCCAACTCAGCATCCAACAGTACATCACACATGATCAAACTGTAAAACCAGTTGTGTCTTAAGAAAAACTTAAACTGTCTCTACCACCGCACTTAAAATGTTCTGATAAAATGATGTTCAAGATTCCAATTTAAAATCTTTAAATTATTTGAAGAAGTAGATATATGCAGATTTTTTTTTTTTCTCTCAAAATTACCTGACGTTAAGCAGATTTCTAACATAGTTTCCAGTGTTGGTTCATAGATGTGTCTTTTTGTTCCTTAAATGATCAGGTATTATGTATATATCCGATGCAAAGTTATGTTGTGTTGCACTGTTTTAATGGTTTTCAGACAACTATTCTCTGTCTAAATATATTTTGTCATTTATTTAGGGCGTATTGGACACTTAAAAATGGAAATATCAGTAAACTGCATAAACTGTACACCATGTATTTTGTTTTTGCACAATAACAACTGAACCAAAACAGTAAAACCGAGTCTAGGTCAAACTTTGTTCCCTTTCCTTCAGACATCCTTCACTAACTCTGACTAACAAGTTGTAATTGGTAATTAGCGGCGTAGTTGTGAGAGGAAAAAACAAATTTCAAATGTCACCTTGCAAAATACTGCACGAAACCAATCTGCTTTTTTGTAGTTTTGTAAAAATAAAATACCGTACAAGTGTTACAAGTGGGAGTGACGGCCACTAAACATGTACATGTGTGGAGGACGGACGGATCAAACAATGACATATATGACCTTTAAGTACAGTGAATAAATGATGTTTGCACGTGGTTCAATCAGCGATGAGAGACAGTCCTCACTATCAGACACAGACTACATCAAACACCAGGACTGTGTACTCTGTGTACACGCCTGACACATACATTTAGACATGAAAGATCAAATGCCACTGTCCATCAACCTGCTGCTGGTATAACGGGTCACTGCAGATCAATCTATGGCCGTAGGACTGAAACTACGCTCTCACTGAGGCGCAATTTGTGAATATACATTGCAAAAAAAAAAAAAAAATCTGTTTCCAAGGAGACCAGAGGGATTCTTCACCCGAACACAGACCAGTGACTGTAGTATTGACTGTTCCAAGGCTTTTTCATTTCTACCAGAACAAGCGTTAAAGCTACATTATGGAACATTGACGTGAGTGTTCCAGAGACGCCATCAGACCTTTCTATGGCTACAGAGATCAGCGGTTATGTACAACCTTTTACAAGCTGAATAATGTTTAATTATGAATGTAACGACTGAATAAAATACTACTACGAAGCTACGTTGCCAGACCCAGTGACATGTCGGATCTGTGGAGAGGCAACACAGAACCCACCACCGTACAAGGGCCGCAACGGAATAAATAATACAAGTTCACGTCTGTTATTTTGATTTAGAAACTGACCAGGAACAGCCCGAAGAGCAGCAGTTTTGGAGATGATTTTATGAAGTAATAGCCCCTTTTTACACCTATTTCCTGTTTTAATGTTTCAGTCGAGCCAGTACATTCTAGCAACTAACTACACAATGCACAGTTGTCAGTAAATATCCCAATAAAAATAGGCTGGATAGATTTTATTAAAATGTGTGTATGGTGTGAAGTAATGTGGGGAAAATAGCTTATGCAATGTTTTATGCCTTCACGCACAGGTAACTTTAATACATGAAATTCCTGCAAATTAGTGTGATTTATTCAAAGGGCGCCATGTAGCTGGGAATAATTTACAAAACATGAATCTATTCTGCATATTGATTGCTCGCATACATTAAATGATTTCACCACTCACTTATTTCCCATCACTTGTGACAGAAACACCATTTGCCTCTAGACAATAGCTTCCAACAAGCAGCCTGCGATGTGACATGGCGCTCCGTGTTACACTGCTGGGGGGCATCACTGGAGGCCTGTCCCTGCTAAACCGGTTCAAATACACACAAATACTACACAAAGACAAGCTCAATGCTAAAGCAGATACAGCAGCCAGACTAACAACCGCTCTTTTACACAGATTTACAGAGAAAAGACCTGATAAACATTTCTATCTTAGAGCCTATAAATCTATGCATTTTTGGACAGTTTTAGAGGCAAATAAGGTCATGAGGCCATTTGATATAAAAATTTGCATTTACCCGATTTGCAAGATCCCAACAGGAGACACGCTTCAGAAACATTTCTGTTGCAATCTCGGCTGGTGCAACATGTTTGACACAGAGGAGTTTGATGAGGGTTATGTATAAATTGATTATGTAATGTAATGTAAAATTGTGTTGCTGTGATGAAACAAAGCTATGCATATTAAGAGAAAGATAAATTGAGTTGTTTAGCGTCCGTAATGCTACTTACTATTACAATCTCTTATCATTTGAAGTGGAGACGTGAAGGTGATTTGTATTTTACATCTATGAGGTACTGACTGCGAACAAGTAATATATGTAGATCAACATGTTCCCTTTTATTGTTCTGAAGATGCTACATTTGCCAAAAACAACTTATGAACCATAAACTGTATAAAGAAGTGGACTGAGTGAGTGTGACGTCCCCACAGCGTTCGGCTCAAGTCAAATGAAGCTCGTCGAGGCTGGAGCAGCTACGAATGAATCTGGAGCCGAGTTTCATATTGGGAAATGTGACCGTGAGTATCATAGTAACCAAAAAGCCACTCTGGAGCAAAGTAATGTGTGTTCCTGCCCACACCTCTGGTTTAGCAGAGAGCGGGCGCTTACCAACGCTGTCAATCAACGGTAGCAGGATCGACCTCGGGGAAAGAAGGAAAGACGGGGAAAGAAGGACCTTTTATTAATGTTCATATCTTGAGTTATGGACACAATAGCTAAATAAAAATACCAGAATTACGTAGAGCAGGTTAATACAAACATGTTAAGACCAAAATGATGAGGCTCACTGCAGCATTTATGGAGAGAGTGCAGCCACAGCTTTCCAATGTAAAGTGAATTGGAGCAGGAGTCAATGGAGCCAGAGACGCGCCTGTTGTGGCAAAAATTACAATTCTCGAATGAAAAGTAATCAATCTGCGAGGCTCTGTGAGTATTTGAAATACAGAAAAGAGGCTTATTCTTTGTTACAGCAGATACAGACAGGACAGGGCCCAGGCCCTGGACACAGACTGGCCCTTTCAGCGTATATGTGTATATATACATGTGTCAATTTTGTTCAGAGGTGGCATCTGCGCTGGCTTAGTCTTCTGCTGTAAGGTAAAAATGTTTGATTAAATTGTAATTCTTAAAGAAGAATTTTGTGAATCACACTGTCATTGGTGAGTTGTGAGTGTTCTTAGTGGGTGATTATTTCATAGGAACATGTAGGAAAAAGAAGAGAAATTATGCAGCTTTCACATTTCCTATAACAAAAAAAAGTTATTAACAAAATCGCAGGCGCACAGTCTTCAAGGATGGTCCAGTCAGTGGAGTTTAGTTTTGTGATCACTACTCGCTTTGATTAGACTTCATTTTGTTTTTAAGAGAGTTCACAATTGAGGAGGGTTTTTGGTACCAGCTGGACTTTTCTGAGGATATGCATGTCATTAAACTCACTGCAATGGTGAGGCAAAAAACATAAAATAAAAAGAAATATAAAGAAACAAAGAATTGTAGAAAATGAGAGGATCAGTTGAAACTGGATCCTGTCGTTTTCTGGTTGACTCTGTTCACAGCGGTTTTGACTGTTACACACATATGTTCTGATGTCGCACAATTTACATCTCACAGTTTGACTGATCAGTTCCAAGAACTCACAAATGTACAGCTGACTTCTGGTATCACACTCTGTACATAACCATTTTCGTTCTTTTCTTTTTTTTTCTTTTTCTTTTTTTCTGTTTTTGCTGTTATATTTTTGTTTGTTTTTGTTGTGTTTTTTTTTCTTTCTTTTTACTGGTTTTATTATTTATTATTTTTTTTCACACTTAGCATTGTGAGTGATTTAGAGCATAGTGTTGATGTCAAGGAAATTTACATTTGTCTGCATTTTGCAATGACATTATATCTTCATTTTTAGACCCGATGGAGGTGCACTGCTGAATTTACTCTCCCTCATGATAAAAGTTCAGCCGTCCTTACGCTCCACTACTCAGGGACTCTCACCCTTTTGTCTTTTACCAGTTAGTAACCCTAGATAGGAGTTTCACCTAGTGACTGTTCGCTGAATAGCAGGACTTCCACCCGTTTGACTGTTTACAGCTATTTACAACTAAAGGGGAATTTCCCCCATGACTGTTTGGTAGTCGCCGTAATGACCCTGAACCTCACTCTGGAGAATAAATTCAAGCAAGTCCCAATACTAGATATTATACAGTATAAAGCAAGTGCAGCAAAACATATTCACCTTTACACACAGCTGTTACACACAACGCTTATACAACGGCAAAGAGACCTGGATCAGGGGCGGGGCTAGTGACGGGGCACAGTCAGCACAGCAGGGCCTCACAGGCAGGTGCTGTTGTGTAGCTCCATAGTGGCTTTAAGTTGCTTTACTTTTGATGTCACAAGTTGCTCCTCAGTTGGAATCAATTTCTGTCCAGATCCTCTTGAAGTTTTGCTCCCCATTTTAGATGTTTTAGCATTTGTAACTTCCAATAGCTTAGTTTCAGTGGTATAAAAGGAAGAGCTGTCTGTCAACTATCTCCCAAAAGTGAGAAAATCAGGAGTGGGCGAGGGCCATTGTTGTTGGGATTGTATTAGCAGTACGTTGTTAGGGCTGCATGATGGCACACACGTGAGATTTTAAAGCCAAAAAGACTGTAAAGTTGTGAGATGAATCAAAAAATGGTACAGGATCAGAGCTATGGCCAGTGAGCATGTTTAGAGGATTCCACTTAAGCATTTTGCATTTCAAAAATACATTGTCCTTTGATTCACCTCTTGTAGATGAAGATTTCCTTTTCAAATGAAATACAGTCTGTATTGCAAAAGCTCACCAAGTAAAACTTGTCTGAATCCAGCGGTGGTGATCCAGGACATAAACCAATGTCCATCCCTGCTCTTCTTTGAAAGCTCCATGCATCAGGACAAAAAACTAAAGGGAGACAAAATTCCATCTTCACTGTGTTCTGGACGACCACTCGTGGATCCCACTTCTGACACCATTATTGTTGTGGCAAAAATTACAATTCTCGATGAAAAGTATCAATCTGCGAGGCTCTGTGAGTATTTGAAATACAGGAAATTTATTCTTTGTTACAGCAGATACAGACAGGACAGGGCCCAGGCCTGGACACAGACTGGAGCCTTTCAGCGTCTCCCCCAGTCTCCACCACCACGTCTCTCCTCTCCACACCAAGTCCCCTGAGCATCTGAGCTCTGACTATTTTATACCAGAATGACAAAGCTACATACATTTCAAAGCAGAGTGACTTTTGTTTCACACCCATATGATAATGAACTTTTACACCTGGACAGGTAGAACAACAACGAGCTTCATGAGGGATGGAGACAGAGCTTCACACATGTTCATGTCTCGTCTGGGTCTGGCACTGACACAGATCAAATGCATTTAAAAACACAGCATGAATATACTTAAATTTCCATCACAGCGCCCATGAGCACTTCCTGTTGGACTGCTGTGGCTAGCAGGTTAGCTACATCCATTTATATATATACATACAGTCTATGGTACTGACAAAGGTTCACTGTCATTTTTGACGCTCTGATCCTCCTCTACATTTGCTAAGTCCCTTCCCCTTCAGAGCACCATCACAGTCAGCATGCATCCCTCTAGTGGAGCACACATGGCATGTTGCATCAGGTTTGTGAAGTTGTTGTGTACAGTTGTGTATCATGCTTTTGTGTGTATGATTTGTGTTGTACTTGTGGAGAATTGTCGCGTGGGAGCATGGATGACATAGGCTGAGCATTGGACAGAATGTTATAGCTAACCTGGTCACGAGAGCGCCAAATTACTGAAACATGCATGGATGACATCTGAACCTCTTCAGGTGTATGTTTGATGAACAATGTTATAACATGGTTTAGATAAAAAAAAAAAAAAATAAATCAAAATAAAAAAAGCATAATTCCCGCCTTTAATATTTGCCAGGTTGAGTAAAGATGTGTGAGGAAGAGTACTGCTGCCACAGTGTAAAGAAAAAAGAAAAAAAAATCCTAGCAACATTTTTTTTTACTTGAAAAACAAGCAATACTGAAATGTTTACAAAATATTCAATTATATATTCTGCAGTATCGTTTTTTCACGACCAAGGAGTATCACGTAAAAACTTGAGAATTGTATATCTAAATAACATGATACCTACCTTGACTTTGAATTTCAAATTATTTTCTGATGAAGTGACTGCTGTTGTGCCAAACATGTGTGTTATTTTCACCCAGTGGTTAAAACGTATAGCAGTAGATCACCTCCACAGATGTTGTACTGGATAATTGTTCATGGATAATTGTATTTCAAAGTAACAGTACTTTAACTCTTCCGCCTCATGACCCGTACTGCAGCGGACAAGCTGGGTACAGTCCTTCCAACTTCTCCTCTCATCTCCATATCAGCTCCTATTGTGCAAAGAGCCACATAAAATATGAATGGAGGAAATGATGGGCAGAGCAATCTAATTGTTTAGACAGCATATTGAATTTTAGAGGTCTCCATCGAATTAATAGGGTAAGATTCCACTGTTAAAAATTTATGATGAGATTGAGCGAGTGTTGGTCTTACTTCAGTCAGAACAGGGAGCAGCCACAGAGGGAAGAGGGAAAAGGGACTGATCAGGAAGACCTTATACTGTACATAAGAAGTAGTACTGTAGGATAAACACGGGCAGAAGTCAGTGGACTCTGACTTATAAAAGCATAAACTATGTTATATCACATTTAATCTTAAACGGTGGTCAGCGGTCACTTAGTCCACTTCTTTGCAGAGTCTTGTCTATTAATAATAAATAAGCTAATATATAAGCTAATTTTCATTCATAGAAAGAAAGTGCAATACAGAAGTAAAACGATTAGCCGACTGACAGTCATTTTTTTGTTGTAGAAGAGAGCAGCAGTATTTGACAGATACTAAATGATGGGAGATCTTTACAATACACAAACACAAATATATTTATGTTATATTATAAATATACATGCTTAGAGTATGTAACGTGAGTCCCCTGTCAGAGAGATCACAGACCCCCTGACTTTCTGAATCCCCATAACGCTGCAGAATACCATTCAGGTCTCTATAAACTGTGCCATGTGGTGACCTAAAGCGCCTTAAATGTCCAAATCCAGATCCATGGATGTCTTTTACGCACATCTTCACACACAGTGCCCCAGTCACAGGCTGGACTTGTCGCCTTTCTCCAATCCCTTTAGGAAGGCATTGCAGGCAGCAGTTCCTATTTATCAGACTGCCAGCCATCTGAAATCAAATTCTCCCTGAAGACACCATGAAATTACAGATATTTTCTCCTCTCCCAGTCCACCACCTCCTCCTTCTCCTCCATGCCAAAGCCCAGAGGATAAATATCGCAACTCTAAAGCCTTTGCAAGCTCCTATAAGCTGGCACGCTGATGACATTTTGACCACACACACTTCTATACCCAGAATTTGTCCCTTCTTTGTCTCCCTCTAGCCTCTCTCTTAGCGACAGGCTTAGCAGTGCAGTGATCCATGGTGCTAGTGCTCTGTTTATCCAGGCTAAGTGCTCTTTGTGGTGCCACTCCACTTTCCTGTGTTGTCTCCGACCCGTTTGATTGATAAATATTGCAGCTGGCAGGCACGCGCTCCCCACTCTGACCTTAAGATAATGGAAATAGTTGGGGAAGTACAGGACAAAAGGCTAACTGCAAAAGCTGTTTTGCTAACGCTGTAGGTGTGAGGGAGTGGCAGCTCAGATGGATGGAATTAGGGTAATATACTGTCAGAAGGTCTATAGGCAATAACACTGGACTGAAATAGTGTGAAAGTCTGTTATCACAGGTGATTTACTGACACGTGTGTATAGTATGTATGACATGTTTTTATTTATATACAGACAATGTACAATAAACACTGACCAAGAGGAAATATATGTTGTCCCAGGTTAAAGCAGAAAATGCTCATTTCCACCTGTCGTCCCTGTGCAGGCTGATGTAACACTTTACACAAAGTAAAAGTAGATACGTGACCATATCTCCAAACATCACTTATACGTTACTAACATTTAATTTACAATACGAATAGTTCTGCTTTTGGACGGGCATAATAAAACTGTTCGGCCTCATCCTCCACTTACACAACCCTCATTCTCTTCACTTCAGGCACATTTCACACATTCATCTCATGCACAGGTTTGATTTTACAAAAGACGTTTTTGCACATGTAGTGTTTAGATGCCTGGATTATTGAATCTCCAAAGCGGTGATGCTAGTTTGGAAAGAGAATAATAATAATACTTTTGTCTTTTTTTCAGGTGCTTATAGTTGCTTTACAATTTTGTGCATTCTGAAGTGTCTTGCCCGAGAGCACAACAACAACGAGTCGAGCCAATGCTGCCCCACTGTGGCGTCTGATATTCTCAGAGGTGTCCCGTCCCAACTGGGTGTATTTGAAATACAAAAGTTAACACGACATATGTAAAAGTGAGAAGATTATATGAACATTTGAGCTTCAGCTGTGACGTGTGTCACAGTGACACCAGGTGAACATCACACTCCCTGACCTCGACATGGCCTTACATTTTATTATAATACACTTAATACAACTGCACATCGACAAGTAAAACAAAAACTACAACAAACAACTGTAACTATCTTTGATTCAACACAGAAATTACAAGTTTAATCAGAGAAAGAAATGCTGCCTGGAAACATGTTCACACAACCAGGAGATCTAGGTTAGATTTGGATTTTGTTTTTGTTAAAAAACAAACAAAAAAACAGTTAGAAAGGCAAAAACGTCTTACTTCATGTCTGTGCTGACAGACACTCACAGAAATCCTGCAGAGTTCTGGAGGACAGTCCGATCCCTCAGAGAGTTCAGACATCACCAGATTCAGCTGTTGTAAAAAGAGGAAACATGATGCGTCTAACAGGCATTTTATCTGTGATGTTTTGGATAATTCTGGTGATCCTTCTGATCTTCATTATGTTGAATCTGACCCTCTGGCAGAGTCACATTTTCTCTTTAAGACCTTTCACTTTGGAGATCTTAAGTGCTCTCCGCTCCATAGACCCACAAGTCCACAGGAGCCGATCACCTTCATGCAAAACTTCTATTACCAGCCGCCCCGTATTTAATTCAACCTCTATTACATATTTTTAATTTATCACTTCAAATGGCCGTTATACCAGAATTATGGAAAGACTCTTTACAGAGCATCATTCACACACTCCACACTCACAGGGGGTAAGATACAACTGTAGCCACAGCTGCCCGGGGGCAGAGGCTGCCAATCTGTGCCATCAGCCCTTCTGATCACCACCAACACTCACACAACACACTAGGCAGTGTGGATAAAGTGTCTTGCCTAAGGACACAGCGTCAGTTTTTGCAGCTGGAACCTGACGGTGGCACCTGATATTTCCAGCGGTTTCCCAAATACTGACCAGAGCAGCGTTACATAAAGGTGGGACAACTAAAAATGTAAATCATTTCTGGACAATGTCTAATCACCTTGTCTTGCAAATCAAGTTATAATTTATTTAAATAAATGTTCCATTTTGAAGTCTTATCAATCAGGTTTCAGAAATAGTCCTGTCACTGCAACCACAAAAGTTTTAAAAGTCACGGCTCTTGATGATGAAGTCGATTGTGTTCACTGTTTATTGATTAAACTAAAGCTTTTGATTGAGTAGATCATAAAATCCTCTTGAAGCGCCTGAAGCAGATTTGATTTGACAATGAGACATGTGATTAGTTCCAAAATTATCTTTCAAACAGAACCAGGCAGGAGTAACCAATATGTTTACATCAAATGTTTAAACTTTAAGCAAAGGAGAGCCGCAAGGCTCCATTTTGGGCCCGCTACTTTTAACTACATTTTTGAATTCCACTGGTTGTAATTTAAGAGAAAGCCTCATACATTTATTTGCAGATGATGCTGTTTTGCACGTTCTCCCTCTGCTGATCCGACGTGTTTAAACCTGCAGCAAGATTATTATTGAAAATCCAAAATTCCCTCGAAAATCTTAAATTATCATTGAATGTGATTTTTTTTTTTTTTTTTTTTTTTAAACAACAAACAAACAAAACCATTTAAATGATGTGGAAAGTACAAATCTTTATACACTAAATGGTACATTGATTGAAAGTCACCACCGATAAATATCTTGGCTTTTGGCTTGACAAAAACACATCCTTTAAAAAAACATACCTCAGAATTATGCAACAGTTTAAAATCTGAATTATTTTGTTACAGAATGTAATCTTGTATCTCATTGAATTATAGAAAATAAATAGTTGAAGCGTCTCTTTCTGTACTTTTGTGTAGATATAATGCACATGCAGACTTCTGCTTTAAACCTTTAGACTCTTTCACTCAGCTCTTCGTTTCAGTGATGAGTTTAAAACATCACTGTTACTCTAAGAAAAAGCAGCATCTCTATGAGTCAGAAGAGCAACCCTGTATAAACTGTATTTATCAGAGACTACGGTGATAAACTGTCTGAATATCTCACTTGCTTGTTGAACTTTGATACAGGAACATTTAATACAAGATCTCATGATTCTCGACGTCTAAAAACTGGCTGCACTAAAACTGAAACGGGAAAAACAGCTTTTGGTTATTTTACTTTCTATAAATGGAAAACATTTCATGATCATGTAAAAGTGGATCCACTGGTGCCACAAATGCACTTTAATAATCTGGAGATAAACATTTATAATCACACCTGCTCCTGTTTTAATGTTTTAAATGGACTTATGTCATTATTTTGTCTTTTTTGTTTGTACTGTCCTGTATTTTAACATGGTGCTCATGGAGATAAATAGAGATAATTGAATGAAATCCAAAGCCCAGATCAGGCAGTGATGAGGATTTGTCCACACAGTATATATTTGTGGATTACAGATTGTTGCACTCTGATTTAAAGAGGTAATCATAAAGACTCTGTTGTATTCTCAGACCAGAAGGTTCTTTATGCAAATTTCAGCATTTAGAAACACTGGATTTCTGCCCATGCAGGAGATAAAAGAAAACATTAGTGAATCAAATATCTCCACACACAAGTAACAATGTCTTAAATTGACTGGTGATTAAAATGAAATGAACAGTCATTTTGGCTCTGGCTTTGGTTCTGATATTATTTTAGTCCGGTGGCCATGTGCACTTTCAATTGACAGTAAACTGGTGTGGGGTGTTTGAAGATGTGTCTGTAGCTGCAGAGAACAAAAGGAGCCTGTCTCTGTGCTCTGTGTGAAACTGCTTTTATCTGGTGCCTCAACAACACACGCTTTTCCACTGCACATAAAGCATCTCTCTAAAGTACAACATATGTGGTGTATTTGGACCATTTTGTTGCAGTATGGCCAGATATCACAGGCAAAAAGTGTCTCCAAAAACAACTACTGTGATGCTACAGAGATGCTAACTTTGCATGTGAAACAAAACAAAGAGTCTGACTTGAGAGAGCGTAGTGTGACTTAGAACCACCTGCAGACCGTCTGATGCAGAGACTGTATAGATGTTCCTGACGATGTGTTCTACCACAAACCTTCAGTGTAGCAGCAGTACAAAGGCGAGGAGCCCACAGCTTTACTCAGTGTAAGAGGAGTGAGCCTGTGCCTCCAGGAGGGCTGCCTGCAAAAAGTTCACTGTTGGTGAAGTTTTAGTGTAATATATTTGTCATTGCGGGATAGTGCCAGTGCCAGTGCTGTAGTGGATTGTGCAACTTTGTGAATGCTTCACATGTGAGTAGCTGCATGGTGACGGTCCAGATTTAATGAAAGGCTCATAGTTGATACTTCAGCAACATTTACTAAACCCTCTAAATCAGGGGAGTCAAAACTATTAATAAACAATTTTTATTGGCCCTCAGTCCTTCAGTTGAACTGGTCCTATTGATCATAATCAGTACTTTTTACGGCACATTTGAGTAATCCTACCAATATAACATCACATCACATTGTCATACAGACGTAATATTAATATTTCAAGCCTTATTTAAAGTATGAAGTCAAAACTATGTTAAATGCACCATCTGAATCATCCACTGTATTAACCACTGGTGTGAGGACCTCCGTGTTGAATATTTTTCAAGATATGGCCCTCGGTGAAAAGAGTTTGGGCACCTCTGCTCTAAATAATTATAAATGACTTTCTAGTTGTATGTGTTGGTTGTTAATTATATTGTTGAGTGATGCACAGAACCACAAGATATGTTTTTAAATGGTCTGAAAACTGAAGAAAAAAATACAAAAATGACTGAAATCTTTGAACCCATTTCAGGAGCCTCAATAAACATGAGCGTGAAAAACTGTTGCGTAATACTAGTTTGCAATTTAATATTATTTAAGTTCAGATGGAGTTCAGTGGAGTCCAGTGCTCCGCTCAGTTTACTAACAATAATAATACTTTTTCCTTACCTCCATGTACAACAACAATCTAATGACATGTGATGTGTAATCTATAGTCAAGATCAGGTGACTTTCTGGACATTTTGTAGATGATCCTTTTCAATATCTACCGACATGTATGTTGTACATGACTTGTACTGTAGTACCCACCAGCCTGAGTAGCTTATATGGTTGATCCCCTCCCTCTGCATCAGTGTTACAGGTGTTCCAGGACACTTGTGAGCCGTGGCCTCGTCCCATAGTCTCATATATAATATCTGAGCGGCTGCATGCTCTAAGCTCCAGCCCAGCACCTCTCTCTCCTCCCATCTCCGTCTCGTGTCCATTTATTTCACTGTCTCCTCTTGCACAGCTGAGCCCACAGGGGGCAGTGACCTCATCTAAACCAAACTCTGTGGCCAGTGTGCTTCCTGTGTGCGCGCTGAGATGAGAGGAGCAGACACCTCTCTTATTAAAGCCCTGTTTGGCTATCAGGCGGCAGACACGAACGGGCCGCACCAAACCAGCGCGCTTTGTCATTTCCAACATTACACTCTAATTGGCTCCCATAGGTCTACAGGCTCTGAGAAAGAGCAGCTATACACTTGTAAACTCTGATGCAGCCTGGGCACGCTCTGTGTAAGTAATGATTTTATTAGCACACAAACAAAAACAAAGATACACTCGTTAGCCTGGCATTTTATTTAGTTCACATTTCTTATATTGGCAGTCTTCTGTTAAACTGGCCTCTGGTAAAACATTTAGAAACAAAAGAAACATATGGACTGAACATTATACTTATATTTATAGAAAACAAATGGTTTGCCTCCCACATAAAAACACAAGATTGACAGCAATGTTTTGGGAGCAGTTATGCAACAATTTGGCCAAAAACACAATTTGAATTACGTTATGGAGAACATTTTTATGTTACCATGGAAGCAGGTGGGTATTTTAACTTCAATACAGATCAGCTGGAGGCAGAAGAAATGAGAAAGTGGAAATAAAGAGGTGGACTGGATCAGAACACATCCTAACACATGATGTGTGTGTGTGTGTGTGTGTGTGTGTGTGTGTGTGTGTGTGCGTAGAGTGTGTGTCTGTGTGTGTGTGTGTGTGTATGTGTGTGTATGCGTAGAGTGTGTGTCTGTGTGTGTGTGTGTGTGTGTAGAGTGTGTGTGTGTTTGTGTAGAGTGTGTGTGTGTGTGTGTAGAGCGTGTGTGTGTGTGTGTGTAGAGTGTGTGTGTGTGTGTTTGTGTGCGTTGTGTGTGTGCGTGTGTAGAGTGTGTGTGTGTGTGCATGTGTTTGTGTGCGTTGTGTGTGTGTGTGTGTGCGTAGTGTGTGTCTAGTGTTTGTGTGTGTGTATGTGTGCGTAGTGTGTGTGTGTGTGTGTGTGTGTGTGTGTGTGTGTATGTGTGTGTATGTGTGTGTGTGTTCCAGATCTGTGGAAAGGCAATCTCACTCACAATAATGAAATATTTTTCACTTTTTTTAACATTTGAAATTGAAAAAACACAAGATAGACGATTTTAATGACAAGCAATAAGATCTCCATGGAAACAAGCAGGTTTGTGGATCCCCGCCCTCATTGTTTATGCTTCTGTTTTAACATGAACTTAACCTCCATCCTGTCTGCTTCTCCACGCCCACAAACTGCACTGACACATAATACCTCATGTGCTCCATGATGTGCTGCATTTAGTTTATTTGCAGGATGAAAAAGGCCTTTGTGCATGTGGCCAAAGTCGCCCTCAACCATCTCACACCTGTTTCCTCTTTTGACCTGATTATTTGACCTACATTTTCCCCGCCCCCGCCCTCTTCCACTGTAAACAAAAGAATGTAAAATTACTGGAATAACTTAAAGCTAGCACTTTACATAATATTGAAATATATACAGATATTTTTATAATTGTTTTCAGGAATAAATAAAATATGAAATTAATTTTAAATGAATTAAATACAATTGTGAGAGGCTGTTTTTTACAAAAAAAAAAAAGTGCTGGCAGAATTAAATACAAGTTTGGATTGACTCAATGACACACTCAAATACATGAATTATAATTCTGCATTCTCACTTTATTCATTTATTTGAATAGCATCAATATGTGAACTCGCCCAGCCACTAAGGGGAGTGGCTGGGCGCTCCCTTAGAGATAGCCTGAGGAGCCCTTTCACACAGGAGGAGCTCGGAGTAGAGCCGCTGCTCCTCCACGTCGAGAGGAGTCAGTTGAGGTGGCTTGGGCATCTATTCCAGATGCCCCACTGGACACATTCCTAGGGAGGTGTTCTGGGCACGTCCTACCGGGAGGAGGCCCCGGGGAAGACCCAGGACACGCTGGAGGGACTATGTCTCTCGATTGGCCTGGGAACGCCTTGGGATCCTCCCGGAAGAGCTGGAGGAAGTGTGCGTGGAGAGGGAAGTCTGGGCCTCCCTGCTGAAACTGCTGCCTCCGTGACCCCACCCGGGATAAGCGGAAGAAAATGGATGGATGGATGGATGGCATCAATATGTTTATGTTTATATTAGTATTTGGTCCATAAAATCATGGAATAAACTTCCACTGTTTCACAAATGATACAAAGCTTTACATCTCCACGTCTCCTGATGAAACCAGACCAATGACAGCTCTTTTAAACTGCATTTCAGATATCAAATCCTGGATGGCAGAAAACCTTCTCCAACTTAACAAGGAAAAAAACAAGGTTTTAATCGGGCTCAGAGAAACTCTTACCCAAACTACAAGCATAGCCTTTTAACCCATCTCCACAAGGGAAAAACCTGGGCATCATTTTGACTCTGAGCTGACTTTTACCCCATACATTAGGAATATAAAAAAATAATTAAAAAAAAAAATAAAAATGTAAATATGTATAAAAAATAAAAAATACAGACCCTCTCTGGGCCCTGTGGGCCCTGTGACGTGTCCTGGTGGAGGGTTGGTGTGTGTACATGTGTGTGTGTGTACATGTGTGTGTGTGTGTACATGTGTGTGTGTGTACATGTGTGTGTGTGTGTACATGTGTGTGTGTGTGTGTGTGTCCCATGTGTGTGAGCCTGTGCTTATGATGGTGTTTGTGTATGAGTTGTTTGCTTGTGTGGAGTTGTGCAGTTGTGGGGGAGGGTGGTTGGGTGGAAGGAAATATAGGATTGTTTTTAATGACTGTAAAGCACTTTATGGTACTTTTTTGAATGAAAAGTACTTTTTAGATAAACTTTGGCAGATTATTTTTTTTGAAAATATGTGTTTATTTGATGAAATGATTGACTAGGTCGATGGCAACCAAAATACAGTTTTTACACACGGCATGGGTTTGTAATGGATGTACGCAAAAACACAATAGAACTATTAAAATAAATAATTGCAGGATAATGATTCGTCACTCGTGTTGGTGTGTGTCACTGAGTCAAACCAAACTTACACTTCACTCTTTCACTGCCAGCTCTTTTTTATAATAGCAACCTCTGACCTACCAGAGATTTCTGTAATGCAAAATGTGTATTTTCAAAGCAAAGGTCGTGTGATATGGACAGTGCCCCCTGCCCCTCAGAAAAAACTAAAGAAACCAAAAAACAAAACAAGAGCAATAATTTTGAAGTATGACATTATCGGCTGCAGTTACCACACTATGACATTATTTCCCCCTTGTTCTAATACCCAACCAGTAATGTCATAAATTATTATTATTATTATTATTATTATTATTATTATTATTATTATTATTATTATTATTATTATTATTATTATTATTATTATTATTATTATTATTATTATTATTTTTATTTTTATTTTATATTATGTAGTAGTAGTAGTAGTCCGGTTTGGTCAGTGTGTGGGTGCATTCATCCTGTCCTGTAAAGGTCCAGGTTCGGATTTAGGTTTAAGTTTATTCCCAGTTTGGTCCCAATAATCCCACATTGGTCCTGTTTGTGTCCCAATGTGCCCACTTGGTCCTGTGTGTGCTCACTTTACACTGCGTTTGTTAAGGTTTCCACCTGATTTACAGCCACATAGGTAAAGTCATAAATATGCATTGACTGTAGCAGTGAGCTTGGAGCCTGTCCTATTTCTCCTTCTCTTTTGTTCTTGGTGGCTTCTTTTGTTCCATCACTGACACACATCCTGGAGAGATTGAATAAAGTGGCATCATTTAGGAAGCTCACAAATTATCCTCCATCCTCCTCACGAGCACACCAGGTTTTATACGAGGCCCGTCGTCAGCTAAATCACCCTCTCCCACTGTCAGAGAGCCATCAACCGCAACCGGATGGCACATTCACACAGCACAGATTAATGCACTTTCTCATATAACAATGTTTAATTACACCGGCCTCAGAGCGTAGCCATCATAGCCCAGATTTATGCATGTTTGTCTGCAGATATGAAGTCTATATAACCATACGCTGTCATATTCATCATCCCAATAGATGAAGCAAGCTTTAATTCCCCCCTCTGTTGGGATGTAATTACAGAGGTTTACTGAGATGGAGAGAAATCTGACACACACACACACACACACACACACACACGTTTCACAGACTCACACCACACTTTCACAAATGAGAAATTGGTTCTTTCTGTTCTTTGCACTTTTCATAGAAATAAATGTACCTTTCATGCACATCCCCCTTACAATACATTTCTGTAATTGTGATTCATAAAACATAATTTTCTATCTCGTTTTTTTGCATCCACAGAATTGGACAGTCTTTTGTGTGTGCATCAACATGTTGCAAGAAATAGATGTTGGTCATTCTTTATCAGATGTGATTGGGCATATTATAATCTAACCCAGTGGTATCAGCTTTTGGGGGATTTTGTGGTTCACCGATGCACATCCCTAAACTACGGGCGGGGTACTGGACAGTAAAAAGTCAGTGGGCAGGACAAGTTGGTTAATCTGACAAGCAACGCAGATTCCCCCAGCAAATGCAGCAGCAGGTTGACTAATCCTGGGTTTTTGTTACAATAATCCTGGGGTCATTTTAGACAAAAGTAAAAGAAAGGAACAAACTCATGGCAGCCATCTTGACTTCGACCAATTGTCAGACGCCTTGCCCAAACCATGCAACACTGTAAATTAACAAACATAACTGCCTGTGTTTCTTTGTCTGCAGATTCTGTCCAGAGATCCTCTGTTTAAACATGAGAACTCACCTGTGCTGTTAGCTTCTATCCACCCGGCACCAGTGCATTTGAACAGGTCAAATTTGAATTCAGTGCTGTGACAGAGATGTCCATTTGTTCCCAATGTACTGGAGACTTGACCATCTCCACCTTAGCTGGCTCTCCTCTACAGACACCTGCTGTCAGATCCTTCAGTGCCGTTTCTTCTGCCCATCAGTCACTGCAACTACACGTGCCAATCACATGCACACGCCTCCACATGTCTGTCAATCCATCACTCTCCTCTCTCCCTCTCTGACATTTAATCTCTCCCTCACAATCCAACGGCAGGTCAGCGTCTGCACCCATAAGACCTCACCTCTGTGGCATAAGGTAAGGGATGTGCTCTGGAGCCATTAAAACAGTCACCTCTGTATCGAGCAGAGAAGAGCTGTGTGTCAGGATAAAAACTGCAGCCACACAATTAGTGAACCAATATAAACGTTCAACGATCACAAACCACCACCAAGGCAAGGAGGAATGAGTCCTATAACCTACATGTTTCGATCAAGCAGGTCAAGACTCTTACCTCAGAGCAGGGTTGATTTGAAAGTTTCAGTGTTTGTTTGTATGTTGTCCATGTGTCTCCTTCACACACTTTTGATTCTGGCTCAGGTTGGCCCTTGGTGCTGCATATAGTCACATCAGGCAGCAGCTTATGACTAATCCTCCCTCTGCAATTTTGCATACAGTTAATTTATACTTACTGTATTGTGACAAGTAAAGCTCTTACCACTTCACTTTGTAATGTTGCTCTCTTGTTAAATCACTTGCCGTCAGAGTCACTTATGTAATGCCATTAATCACAACAGCCTCGGTCTTGTCTGTGCAGTGCATGTTCTGATAAAGACCATAGACGTGATGAAAGACTATTTTCTCGTTCATGCTGTTCCCTTCTTCTGACTTATGTGCTAGTCCCTGTATAACCTCATACCAGCAGGAGCCTTATGCATGAAAATGCCTGCCCTGTCCTCAACACTTACTGTAAGTGGCTCACAAGAACCGAGAATATAAAAAAGACCCGGCAACACTTTATAATGCGAGGTATTGCAACATAGCACTGAGCTGCAATCACAATGTAATTTCAAGGCACTGCTTCCAATTTTAAACTTAACTTAACTGCATATTATAAATTCTCTGAGCTAGTCTAGACCTGCACACCTCCCTTTACATAACTTTCAGACAGAGTTGGTACAAAGAGACAGGAAAGTTGGCAGAAGTTGACGGAGTGCAGTGTCTTTGACCCGTTGTGCCGTTCTGGTGAAGAGAATGGAAAATGTCAAGAGTTTTCTCACAAAAGTGTTTGAATGGCTCTGCATTGAGAGTATAGAGACCTAAATGTCTCATAAAGGACAGTGCAAGGGATGTTATTTCAGTTTTATCTCAGACCAAACCCACAATTGGATAAAATAGACTAAGCTAGATAACACATCTGCCCCGCGTCAAGTGTGGCCACTAATCTACTCACATGGCCACGCCAATCAACTTCAAATGTATTGTTCAAGCACAGATGCTGTGTTTTCTATAAGGCTGGTCAGATTGATTAAATGATTAAATGCTTTTTGTTTGTAAGTCAATTTATTCTGGTCAGGTGCACCATGTAACTTTTCTGGTGGGGGTTCAGCACTTGCTTGTCTCCATAGAGATGTTATTGCTTTGCCTGAAATGTCCCAAAATTGCAATACACTTATATGTATCTTACTGTTTTGATATTTTTATTGCAAAAACCCCCAAAAACAAACAATGAAACCTGCTTGTACGCATAAACAGATGAGCTTAATGACATACTGTGGAACATTCAAGCAAAAACCATTTCCATGGAGAAGCAGGTGACTGACCATTAAAGTTATGTAAAGCCTCGTTAGTTTCATGAGATTTGTAAATTGAGGGTGCTTCTCCTTAAATAGTCGTGTCCAGCTTGGCCATATGGATCGAGGGAGGGGGTGTCTAACAGCACACTAAGCAGTATGCTCGCTGGCCCTGGGCTGGGAGGAGTCACACAGAGCAGACCTGTACGAGACAAGAGGCGACAGAAGGTGCAGAGGGCGAGGCGGGGACAAAACGGGGTCCTCACATGGCAGCCATTGGGGCAGTAAATCTGAGGAAGAGGAAGCTCCGAGGGTGGTTCTGGTGCTGTTTGTTCAAGTATGGGTGAATGCTTATGCACACACCACCACCCCCTAGTGACCATCTGGGCCTCAGCAGATCCAGCCCTGACTGACCATTGAACCAGGAGGGGAGATGGAGGAGAGGGAGCATATGTACGACTCGACCCAAGAAATTGAGTTCAGATGGACACAGTGTGATGGAGGACAGAAGGGGACTTACTGTGGTGTCCTCCTTTATTATTCTCAAGAGAGTGACTAAACAGTCATTTGGCAGTGGATGGATCTATGATATTTGTTTGAGCCAAGACGTGAATATAAAATGTGCACTGTAATCAAACCTACAATGTAATTCTGCAGGTCCATTCTAGAGCATATGGTGTATAGTGTATCTGGCACAGGAGAGAGGGGGTCTACACCCACCACACAGACACAATAACCCAGCAGGCCATGACATAGTGGCGAGCGCATACGACAGTGACCCGACCGGCGTCATGGAGCTGAACTCAAAGACAGTGGAGAGGGACTGACAGTCAAACCACAGGACCTACACACCAAAAGATGATTAGCTTAGCGACCTGGACAGCTAAAGTAAACAATGATGCACTAGTTACAACACAACAGACACAGGTTTGACAGAGGCGAGGGACTCTCGAGATCTATGGCAACAGACTCATCAATTTGTAATTTAGTAGCTAGTTTGTTTTATTCAATTTTCTAGGAAGGGAGTAAGCTTCCTACCAGTAAACAGAGGGTAGCAGCGCACAACAAGACTCGGACGTGTGTGAGGTCAGAGGGCGCAAGGCAAGAAGGAGAGAAGGAGTGAACTTTTATAGGTGACACCTGGTGGCAGAAAGTGCACTGCTACATGTATAATTGTTGTTTACATCAACTGAATATGTTTATACCTTGTGATAGTCAACAGTGAATTATAAATAGATTTGGCATCTTGAATTTATATTGGTAAAAAAAGATAAAAGAGATAAAATATTGACTTGTAGTTGTTATAAACAGATTAGACAAAGCTGGACAATAAAACATGACCACATTAGCTCATAATAAAGCACTATTGAATACTGCTTTGAGAAGTACTTCCTTCTTCATGAGGAAAAATTAAAGTTCAGTCATGCACATGTGGCTAGTGTTTTACAGATATATGTATACTACTATCGCTAACTTACTATTTGTACTGCATGTTCCTGCTTGCAGTGCTCTTGTGGTGAAGGGACTGAAACTGAATCAAAACAATAACAGTGCAAAAAGAAATGACTGGTGTTTGGGTCCATTGTGTGAAAGCAGATGTGCACACTGTGGATCTCTGCCCAAATGCACCAAATGTTGCCATTATTCTTGCACAAACTCTGACAAATAAAGCTTCTCTGGAATAGGCTGGGTTAACTCACTGTGTTCAAGATGTGCTTACAAAGTCTGAATTTCCTCCCAGGAAATTGCTCGAGAAAAGGCCCTGATGGCTTAAATGCAATAATTGATGAGTCCATTCAGTCAGATGATATGCTTATTTGTGCAACAATAATGTATGTCATTATCATTGTCAGAGGAGAGATTGTATCTTAAATCGATGGTAATGAGTCATTGGTCTAAACTGTCTTATCACTCAATTGGCCATCCTTCCTGTCGCAAAATCCTCTACTTATTACTATTGGCTGCAAGGAGGCAAATCCTTAGTCTTAGTCAGAGGGCTTTCAAACTTTATTTATTGGAAAACATTGACAAAAAGCAAAATTATTAGAAAACAGCCTTATCCAAATGTTTTTAGAGCAGACCTATTATGCAAAATTGACTTTTCAGAGCTTTTAACCTTGTTATAGTTGTTTCCCTTTCTCATTTCCCCTCTCACAGTTGTTTTTGGAGTGATTCGTGCATGTTTGATTCTTTAACTGCTTATTTTCAAGGTGCCATATTGAAGGTCAATCCCCATTTTCACCGCCACCAGCACACGGCCCCTGCTCTGTATTTACTTCATTCTTTAATTTTATTTTCTTAATTGACGATATGTATAGGATTCGGCGGCGTTAGTAATTTTGGTGCAAATGAAAAAAATGTGTCCACAGAAGAGCCGACAGCCACACGACTCTTAGTTGTGACGTTTATGGTGATGTCAGCTCCCATTGGGCGCCTCAGTGTTCTAACACGGAAATCAGCTGACTGGTTATTTTAAATGAATATTGTGATTTAAAATGTGGAGATTATAACATAATGGTCCATGAGTGTTATAGATTATAACAATATAGCATACATAAGCACAATAGGTCTTCTTTAAATCTATAACTTGTATTGTAATGTGATATACCTTAAAACGTGCTTTTTTTGGACATTCAGATAATTATAACACATTGCCCATGCCTATCCCATCATGCCTTTTGTGGATCAAATACAGGGTAAACTGACTAATGACATGTACAATGTGTTATTACCAAAAGCATTAAACCCTATTTCATTCTCTCCTCTCGCTTTGTGTTTCCCCGAGCAGGATGTTAGGATGCCACGCGTGTGTGCCTTTGTGACACTGCCTGAGTAGTAATTATGCTAAAGTCCTGCTCTCCAATGAAGATTAAGAGGTGAGTGTTCTCGAACGCTGCTTGTGGAAAACACTTGAGAGGCCCAGATGCTACGATAACAGCTTATCTTATGGTAACTGTTATTCAGGCCTGTCCTTCCCCTTTAAATCCCGCTATTCTATCATATGAATATTATCAGCCCCGGCTCTCCTTCACCTCTCCAGTGTGAGCAGGCCCTTGTCTCCGAGCCTGTGTAAAAGTGCGCTGAAAGAGGCCTATAACTATGCAGAGAGCCCCACACCACACATTATCATTCCCCCAGTGCAGCGCCACAACGGACCATCAGCGTCACCTTCTGCAGGACAACAAGAGAAGGCTCCTCACACTAATATTGAATGAGGATTTAGCGACACAAATAATTGGGCATGTTTATTTAGATGGTTTCCACAGTGTTACTAGGGAGCTATGGCGTTCAGATCTTGTAAAGGCTATTGTAACCATGATAGTATTTTTAGTTGATTTGTTGGCTATTTGTTTATATCAATTAACGCACACACACAGAAGAACTGGTGGAAGGGGTTACACTATCAATACTAAATTAAGTAACACCTCTGCTTCACTAATGATACCATCGCCGCAGGTTAGACGTCACAAGGCCCAATCGTCCAGTCACAAATGTAAATGGCCATGTGTGGACAAAACAAATCAATGAATTAAAGTGTTGGTGTGGTGCTATGGTGTGTCACTCCTCGATTTTTCCACAGATACTTGAACAAAAAAACGCATCACAGTTCAAAACTTCAGACGCCTCACAGGAACTAACACAAGATAATAATAATAATGATGGAAAACCTTTCTCATAACACATACCCTGAGAAAAAAGAGACAGAGCAGATTTCAACAGCACGCACCGTATTTACAGTGAATATGAAGCAACAAAAGCTACCATTGTGTGAAAGTCTCACGTACATACAGAACAAGAAGTAATCAGTGTTGTGACTAGCAGCTCTTCAAAGCCTGATCACACATCATTTGTTCAGTTTGTTGTGTAGAAGACACAGTCATATCAGAATTCAATACAACATTGATCTCCATTTCTACAGCCTCATTATTCAAATAAATGTACACATCTTTTTCTAGAGATTAGCAAGACAAAAGACAAAGTTTCCACAAGTAGACACAGTTTTTTTTTACATTTTAAAATAGTATTAAACACACATTGGTTCTACAGCACAATTACATGCTAATTAAAAGCAGCTAATCATTATGTGTAAGAGGAAATGAAACCACAAAAACAGCTTAAGAAGAAAGTCTGAACTCTCCTCCCACTCAAAACCGAACCATAAAATGTGCCTCTGTTTACACATTGGCACAGTTTTGAAGCCTGTTGAGCAAAAAACCCATCTGGCCTTGAGCTGACCTTTACACAGCAGTACGTTTATGTATGCTAATGAAAGAGGAAAGTTAGCAAATTCAGAAATGACTGTCATTAATATTAATTGGAAATAAATGCATTATTTTGCCAAAATACCATAAAACTTCAGCCTGACTTTGAGGCACAAGAATATCCAAAATATTGGACTTAAATGACAAATCAGTGTTTCTCCAGCAGCTGTGCATAAAAGAGGAACATGAGATATCTTTAAGGGAACTTTGCTTTTACTTATTCAAAGAGAATGAATATTTCTCTGCATGATGAGAAGTGCCAGCCGTAGAGAGCGCAATAGCAAACACGGCATATTTGACACATGGTTTTATTTGAATTTTTTTCATTATTTTACTTTTGAAACCAAGGATACAACCACACCTTAAAAATCTACAACCCCCAGTCAGACCTGGACAAAGTCTGTATTAAACTGAGTCTATATTACCACAAAAGACTCCAGAGGACCATAAAAAATCAGTGTACCACCAGTAAAAATCGAACCTCACTTTTAGAACCATTAAATTCTGATATAATAATCAATGATCGGAGCAAGTAAATAAGCTTCATATTATCTGCTTCCCTGTTGGCTACAGGCGCTGTAGGCTACAGTCGCTGTAGCTACAGTCTCTGTAGGCCACAGTCGCTGTATGTCACAGTCGCTGTAGGCTACAGTCGCTGTAGGCTACAGCCGCTGTAGGCTACAGTCGCTGTATGCTACAGTCGCTGTATGCTACAGTCGCTATATGCAACAGTCGCTGTAGGCTACAGTCGCTGTAGGCTACAGTCTGTATGTAGGCTGTTGGCTAGCCGCTGTAGGCTACAGTCGCTGTAGGCTACAGTCGCTGTAGGCTACACTCGCTGTAGGCTACACTTGCTGTAGGCTACAGCCGCTGTAGGCTACACTCGCTGTAGGCTACAGCCGCTGTAGGCTACAGTCGCTGTAGGCTACAGTCACATACTGCTGTGTAAGAGTGCAGTGTCCAGTCCTGACCTTTCAATTCCACCCCGAGCAGCACCGTGCAGCCTTCACGGACATGAATTAGAGCAGCATTTCTGTAGCACACTAGTGATAAAACTCTGGAATGGGCCAACCACATATCCGAGTCAGGCCAGAGACGACAGGTCAAAGGTCACGCTGACCAAAATGGATTCTATTGTACATTCATAGCACACTGCACCAGGAGTGGATCCCCAGGCAGAGGTGGCCTTCTGGCTGTCCATTTATTTAAGCTACTATAGTTTATTAGCTTAGATGGTTGAGCTAAAATTATTACAACTCTAAGGAAAAGGAAAACAGCAGTGACAGGTGGGCTGTGTTCAGTGGGGTTTCCTCTATAGCAGGCCACAGACACAGTTACAATTCAACTTTAAAGGCACACAATGTCATTTTTTTTCTGGTAGATCTGCTACTGCTTGTCTTATGGAGATGTTCCGCAGTTTCTTTCAGTTGTTTTAGCACATTGTTTTAAACCTTGGTTTAGTTTAATAATTTGATTCAAAGATGTATCTGAACAGAGCCGCAGGTGGGCAGATCATTTGGGACGTTTCTCCTCAGCTCACACAGTTCACAGGCTCTTTCTCAGAGCACGTTCTCCAGTTTCCTCTGTCAATACAAAGCATGCACCACAGGTGAAATCCTCCAGGTAAGGTAGTCCTAACCAAGACAGGCAACAAGATCATGGCGATGAGTCCCAGAGTACTGCGCTGTAGTGCTCACTACTCCTGAGGAGATGCCCAAGGATGGGTCAAATGCAGAGGACAGGTTTCGCTGAGGGACAATGGACTGTGCCTTACCTCTTGACACAGCTCTCATTCAGAAACACACATATTCAGTGAATTCAGCTCGTTTTTTCAGTACTACAGGCCTGTCCTCACGTGGTGGAGGATGTTGGTCCAAACCCTGTCACTTTCAATATTCAAACATCACAGCAAAAAAATACAATTTGTGAGGTCCCATAATCTAACTGCAAATGATTTCACACGTGAATCAAACTGGAGAAGGCTTTCAGCAGAGTATGGACTGTATGAATCCGATATACAATATACAGTAAATCCAGTGAGACGCTAATGTCTAGATAAAGAACACATCCATTACAAAAGTGGTGATGTATTTGCTCTTCCAAAATCTTTCAATTTTCTTCTTTTTTTTTTTTTTTTTTTTTTTTCAAATATTGCAAAATCTAGTCTGCATTTACATTTATGTTTAAATTTTTTATTTTATCAACATAAAAACCACTGGCTGGTTTTAGGCTAAAAACAAGTCCAGCTCCAGATTCCTGTGTGTGAAGAGTGAAGCCCAGTGGCCGACTGCCTGAGAGCAGGACTCAGACTCCTGAGCTGCACTGTCAAATAAATGAAAGAGCACAGAAAAACACACGGCCACTTTGAGAGTCCGGATGGTCAATTTGAATGTAAAACTGCATTTTACTGAGATGAAATTCATTTTGGAAAGCTAAAATTCTGTTTAGGATTTTTGCAAATGTCAATTTTCAATAGAGAAAAAATGTAAACCCACCTGTCTCGCATTTATTCAATTAAAGTTTTTTGTGTTTATCTATGAAACACATTGGAAAATATGTTTCCTTACTGCTGTTGGGTCGTCTTCCTACAGATCTGACCTGTAAGTCTGACAGATAGCATCATCTGTTGGTCTCAATGGAGATACTGGAACGTTTCAGGCAACGCAACATCGCCATTGAGACCAGCAGGTAGCGGACCATCCACACGAAAAGTTACATAATGCTCTTTTAAGACAGCAAGTACAAATGTGTTCATTATAACTTGTGTTACTACATCAGATACAGTTTTACCATATTTTCTTATTTTCTAGCTCCTGGTTTCTCATGGCACTATCACACTACTTTTTCCACAGCCTTTTAGAGCCTCGCAGTTTTTATTGCCCTTGACCCTGTCTTGGTGCATGAATAATATCCCATTAAACCGGCTCTGACAGATGAACTAAATCATAGCCTGGATTTAAGGAAGCCCCTGACAAAAAGAGGGCCAGAGCTGTGCAGTTTTCTGGGGACAGAGGGAAGGTGAAGCACTTAAGAAGCTAAACATGCTGCCCTTTTTGCTTTCACACCCACTTAAAGGCTTGGTGGAGAGCACTGTGAATTATGTTGTAAGTCTAGCCGTCCGAATCAGAGCGGCAACTACAGAAAATCCTCCTTTTTAGTGTTAGACAAAACAAATCTCCTTAACACTATAGGCTAATCTAGTTTCATACAAATCATTTTATATTTGTTGTTTGTATTGTAAAAGCAACCGTTTATGTCAAATAAGTTGGCTGTGCATTGTCTACATCTGCGGTTTATTGTCCACAAACCAGGAAGTAACGCTGATACTCTGTTAGCATGCTAGTGATCACAAAACTCCACTCTGACCTCTGAAAGCTGGCAAAAGCTATTATATACTCATTGTTGTGAATAATTAGGATGAATGTGTAAGGACAGTGAGGAATAACCACTGTAAACCAAACTGGTTCTGCTTTTCACACTTTTAAGACAATAAAAATCATGTAGAGCAGCTGTGAAACATGAGGTTACACTCATCAATGCTGCGCTGTCCTGACCTATTTCATATATATATATTTTTTTTTTTGGATAACTCCTCTTAACCAGAAACTGACAAGTAGATTTTTCTTTTTTTTTTTTTTTTTTTTTTTTTTTTTAACTAAGCGTCATCAAGTTAAAAAAAATGTACTCTATATATCTCAAATGCCCTATATTTTATTGATAGGATTAACAAATATAGAACAAATGCAAAGTAGTCCATGTAGTTTTGATTTGTGACATACATACTGTGTGTAGGTGTGTGTGTGTAAGATGAAAGCGCTCCCTCTCTCCCTCGTTCCCTCTTTCCCTCTCTCCCTCTCTCCCTCTCTCTGCAGGAGGTCCAGCTCTCCGACTCTTCCTTAATAAGAGGAACAGCTCTCATAAATACACTGTGTGCACGCTGCGTATGTGTGGATATCAATTACTGCACTGCACACTGTATCTGCCAGCCACACACTTTTCCTGATTTGAACACTGGGTTCTCATGTGGACTTGCTTCTCCCTGACTTATATTTATCCTTAAAAAAAATCTTCATATTTTTAAGATTTCTATAATAGATTTTCAATTTGTGTTGTATTAATCGGCATGATTAGTCAGCTCTGGTGGGTGGCAAAACAGCTCCTATTTTAGTATTTGTATCAAGACCGTGTGGTTGGTGCAGCTGTACAAAAACATTCCTTTGGCCTGTACAATCCTGTTTCTTTCTGCTTTTACCATCAGTTATATTTATTAATTGAATGTCTGTGCTATTTATTCTCATATTTGTACATTCCAGTTCATTCAGTTCAAGTACAGTATGTTTTTGTTCAAAAGCCACAATTCAACAACAATGCTGGCGCTGCAGGTATGCACTTGTGGAGTAGATTAGCTCCAGGAGCAGCTAGCAGCATAAATTAGCATGTTCATGAGTAGAAACGGTGTGACATTTGGCAGCTCGAGTGCCTCTTGTTTGGAGTAGCACTGACGTTGGTGGGAGTCATCAGACGCTCCACTGAATTATGGGCACAGTTTGGAGCTAATATTTTACCTGCTGATTGCGAGAAGGTGATGAAAGAATACTCGCTGTACAGAATTTGAATACTTTTGGGCGCTTTAATGTAATCATGATGAAACTGAAAATGAAACATGTTTTTTTCAAAATCATTTTCTGGGCATTTGGAGTTTATGTCTGATCATTTGGAAATGTTTACAATTTTTTTATGTAGAATTATTAAGGAGCTGGTTGTTTCTCTTAAAGACGTCCATCTCCCTCTACTGATAAAACTCAGTAATGGGCAGGTTAAATTTGTGACTTAGGAGCGCAGCTATTAGAATGGTGGGAAGCTGGTCTGATGCTCTTAGGATAAAGGTGCATGAATGTTATGTTTTTAATCTGCAAACATCATTAGACCATGGCTCTTAAAAGGTCAATTTAGCAAAAGGTGGCTTATAAGATTATTCAAGTACCTCACCATTTCAATAGGAGAGAGCTTGTATTTAAAAATACCCCCAGATTAGAGTATGAAGGCTTTTGATCGCACTAAATGAATGCTAATGTAGCTTGTAATTGGGGTTAGACAAAGGTTTTGACACAAATCAACTTGTCACAGCCATAATATCACCGTGCCTCTGGTTATTAACAGGTGATTTAGGGAATTTAGGGAAGGCACATCTCCTCATCTCCTCATCATTGTCTCATATTTAGCTAAAGATGTTAAGCTCTGCTGATGTACTTAGCACGTAAGATGCATCATTATTTTGTATGTATGTCTTTTATGATGATGCTCGAGCCAATTAGCAGCGTATTAGCACAGCATTTAACACTGTCACCTCACACCAAGAAGGTCCTTTCAGTGTGTAGTTTGCATGTTCTCCGGTTCCCATATCATTAAAACATGGACATAGGGCTCGCATGTTGCCAGGACTCCCTTTAAAAAGACTGTAATGAAGGTCAAGTAAATATATCAAAGTTGAGAAGTTCAGTATCATTTTACGGTGGATGTTGTGGCGCAGAGGTCCCCAAACTGCACGACACAAAGCACCGAAGCCTGCAAGATCATTTTAAGATCATTTCAAGACCAATTTGAAATGATCAGTTCTTGTAATTCAAAACATTATATTTTAGTGAAATGACACAATCAACCCTTGAGTTTATTACAGCCATCATGCATTTTTCAGTGGATTGTTTCAGACTAGAGTGGCCCCCTCAAATAGGAAAAGTGGGGCGAGTTGTGTGATGAGGTGGGACACGATAAGCTCATAATGACTCTCGCTGTAATCACGAAAGAGACAATAATGGGAAAGTCAGTAGTCTACACCTGAAAAGTGTTTTTGTGTGAGCAAAATGAGGACTTTTTCTTTATTTCTTACATTTGATCAGACTTGAGCTTTCTACCCTCATATATCTGTATTTCTGTGATCATACACAGGCGATTAACCCTGTGAACATGGATAAAGATAAGGCATAGTTTAAATCAGCATGAGCTTGTGCACACGGACTCAGCACCTGAAGGCATCCTGTGACAAGATCCACGAGCGACTATGAGGAGGGAGGAGAGGGAGAAGGAGAGAAAAGAGAGAGAGAGAAGAGGGCTGTGCTAGTCACGCGTTGTCAGCACTAGTCTGCCTTACCTGCCATCGGGGAGCTGATGCTATGCTTTTTCCCCAACATTACCTGAACGCGCTCCTCCCTCATGAATGTGAAATTTATGTATTCCTCACTTTTTTAAAGGAAACTTCTCCCCAACAGCCAAACAAAGTCACATAATCAAAAGTTGCCAATCTGTTAAAATGTACTATTTATGCTCTTAAGTGTAGAGTGAGACTGTTTATTCTGTTTATTTAATTAGTTTGATTTTTCCTTCAGTGAAAACACCTAAATCATGAGCAGTGACAGGTATGACACAAGTAAGAAGTCATTATTACAGATAACATAAACGGGGAGCTGCCGGCTCCTCTTATCTCGTCTTGTCTGTATTAACAGCCGTCACTGACAGAGACATACTGAGAGTGGATACAAATCAAGGCTCTTCCTGGTATCTTCTGTGTCGAGGTATCTTAGCAACATGTCAGTCCTCATTGTGAGCGGCAGGTCATTCATGAATGGCATCGCAGACAGACGACCTCGATTGATTGTCAGCTCGTGTAAGTGGCTTTTAGTGGCTTGTGTAACATATTTTCTTCTGATTCTGTATGTTAAGATATAGATGTAGATGTAGAAGTTGTACAGTTGTAATAATGAACCAAATCTATAAATTAGAGTAACATTATGTATTTATACGACAGCAACCGTGAACATTAATGAACAAATCTGAACAAAAAAGATTTGTTCATGTATTATAATAATATATTGCTCCTATGGAGAGCTGCAGCTCACACTAGCAAGTAGCTTTTTTTTTCAATTGTAGCAAAATGACAACGCAAGGCTGCCGCATCCTACACAAATCATTGATTAAGACAATAAAAATGAAGAACAAAGTAAACACAGAGCAGTGGGCACATGCCGGGGCGGTGAAAACGGGTTGATTGGCAATATGGCGTCGTGAAAATGAGTGATTAAAGATTACTCAAACATGCACGAATCACTCCACAAACAGCTCTGAGAGGACAAATGAGAAAGAGAAACAACCGTAACATGGTTCAAAAAAACAGCATAATGTGCATAATGGTCTGATTTAAAACACTGATCAACTACATTGTCTATGATTATACTTTTCTAAATAAATGTATTCAGTTTTTACACACAGTTTTATACAGGAAAACGATCTCTACTTTGGCACTTACCTCTGTTGGCCACTCACATATTATTATATATTAGTATATTACAGAACCACTCACATTCACATACATACAGTGAACAGGCACTGGGGGAATGTGTCCTGCCAAAGGGCACAACAACAGCAGGCTGACAGGATCTTTCATGAGTGCAGACTGTTATTGTGTTTGGGTCAGTGGACAAATGTTCCTCCCACTGTGCGACTGCTGTCCTTATGCAGTGATGTCATTACCCTACATGAGTTCTGTGCTCTCAAAGTCTGCTTCTAAATTATTGTCACATTGATGGGAAATAAATCTCAGATAAGAGGAAAATAACAAATGCTAACAGCCTCCATATGCTGTAAACCGAGTGGAGCACACTTCTTTTGTTGTATAAAAGTAAACTTTGAGTCATTCAAAGTGCTAAAAAGAGTCACAAACATGTTCTGTCTTTAGATGGATGTGGCTCTCCTCAGCCCAGATGTGACCGACAGGAAGATCTACGCCCCCGAATGCCAAGTATACACCATATGGACTAAATGGCAGCGCGTATCGGGCTGGCTGCCTTCAGCGAGGGAGGATGTCCAATGCATGCTAAAATAGTCACTTCCTAACACAGTGACGAATCTGGTAGCACCCTTATACCCCTCAGCGCTCCTATATTAAATTCAGCTTGCACCTATTTCCGAATCCATTATCTGTTTCAGTCTATTCATCTTACACGCAGTTCCTCTTTGGGACCCCACGGACGCTCCAAACCCCTGCATCTATACTCCGTCCTTGTGTGACTTCAATGGGCACACTGCAGTCTTCAAATGTTTAATCATCTTGATATGCCCGACGTGTTTGTACGCATATGTTTGTGTCTAGGTTTTATAAAAGCTGTCTCTTTCTGGGCTGGCGTCGACTTAATGCGCACTATTTATATTCACAAGCGGTTTCTAGTGTTCCCGGCCATCTGTATCGTCTGCCAGGCCTCGCACGCTGACAGTAAATTAGGAACAGCACCTTCCAGAGTGAGAGAGAGTTACCTTTTCAGTCTGGTGCGCTTTGAACACAACACGTCACCAGCATCTGCTACAGCGAGGGCAACTATCACAATATGACTTTATGACTGTAACTGCACAAAAGAGAGGTCTTCAAATTCAAACTCAATTGATCTTTGCATCAAGACAAGATTAGGCTAAAACGATGGTCAAAAGAATGAGCCAAAACGAAACAGTTCTTTACTTTTCTCATTCACAATTTCTCCCAATAAAGGGCAAAGACACAATTCATATCTAGGTCTTTAAAATCCAAGCATATAGTTTGGTATAATTCATGTCTGTAGAATTAGAAATGATGTTTTTAAAGCTCCATTGCTCCATTGCCAAGGCCTCCTTTTGTATTCCCCACCATAGAATGTTTTTGATAAGGTACATTGCTATTCAAGGGTTCTGTCTCGTGGGATTGTTTCAACACACAACTTTAATGGGCTGGAGAGAATAAAAAAACAACGTAATGATATTTAGAATATGAATTTGAATAAGATGGAACAAGCCAATTAAAGATGTGGCGTCTCAGAAGGCAGGAGTAAGTGGCTTTCACTGAAGGAAATTTTAAAGACGAGATAGAGGAAACTCACTTATATATTTAATTATTAAGACAATTCAGGAATGTGTAATAATGTTTAGCATACTTTATATCATGTCAGGAAAGAAAGACAAAAACAATAAAACTATACCTTATCCATGTTTTAATGTCATTTAAGGCCTGGTAAAGTCCAGGTTTAGATGGGTCCTGTTAAAGCTGAATATTCTCTCTTCGTGTGAAAGGTTTGAGAATCTTATCTGAAGAGCCTTTACGTTTGGTGTTAACTGTTGTAGAAGGATCTCTACATGACACAAAATGAATCAACAAAGACACTGGGATTCACTTGTAATAATAATAAATATTAGACCTGCACAGATCCCAGAGGCAGGCTGCAAACCACCGACGGAGCACGGACCACAGAGTGAGAAACATTTAGATCAGACAACACACAGAACAGATCGAGAACAGCAGCAGCAGTAAAATACTAATAAATAAATAAATATACAAAATAAATGTGGATTCAAATATCTGCCATAATATGTATATAATAGAGTTAGATAATAACTTGAGAACAAACATGAGTCTAAAACACAATCTTACAGAAATATTATGTGTGACGTGACTGTGAGGAGGCGACCCGTGTGGGCAGAAGCATCAGGCAGATCCCATTCAGCAAAATCAATTCAAATGTACAGAGGTTAAACATAATACTGCAACCAGAGGAACAAATGTGTAAACCATCATGTGACGTACAAACGCAGTGAGGCAGTAAACGCTCCGGCGTGTGTGGTGTAGTGCCGCTCAGTGTCATTGATCACTGACTCTTAAAAAGTGCACTCCAGCGTGATATTCATGTTCAGAGCTGCAGTTTTGGGTCACAGAGGTGCAGTAGGTAGTTCAGTCAGTCTCTAGTTTTGTGATTATTGTCTTCTCGTATAAATATCGATTTATTGTGATGTTTGGGTTAAAAAGCAGAAGGGTGACGGCCGGTGTGAGCCGAGAGCTGCTGGTCATGTCTGGGTGAATACTAAGTTCTTTTGCTCATATTGTTCTTCTGGTTTAATACTATTGTAGTGCGGATTCAAATGACCCGTGTTTTTCCACTTCAGCAGAAGGCCACCGCTGTCGGAGTTTGTTCTCATTTCTCCCTCATTAATATTCGATTTTATATTTAGTTAGACTAAATATAATGAGACTATTAGTAGTGCAGTAGAGGGTTAATATAATGCAGGGGAGCCTGTTTCAGGGTTAGTGCAAAACACAAGACCTGCTCCAAACATCGAAAACTCACCACACTTTAGTTACATTTAAGCATTTTTACATTAAAGACCAACAGCAGGACTTTAAACTGCATCGTGTGCAGCACTAGCACTCTGCTCCACTGGAAAATAGGATTTAACTTGTTTTGGTTTGATAAATGTTTGTTTTTTTATTGTGATTTATTTTGATAAGTTTCCGTAAAATTCTATATTTCTGGACCAATTTGATGTGGTGTTTATCGATGTGATTTTCTAATATAAAGCAAAGAAAAGTCTTTTAACATGACTGTCTAAATACACTCTGTACATTACCACTGTGTGCCGCCTTTGTCCTTTGTTTTGCCAGACTTGCCTAATATTTTAAGGGCACCTTAACCTCTGCCTTAACCGTTATAAGACATATTTACAAAAAAATGACTGTTGTAAGGTATTTTCTGTCCGTGTCTTTGATGCTCACACAAGAAACGAACATTCTTACACTGTGCAACAGAAATGAGCGAACCTAAGGAAAAAACCCAGGCCACACAGATGTTCTCCTGTTGGACTAAACCTGACTATTTTATACGGCCCAGCAGGAAGGACCTCTCCTCCAGGTAAGTACCAGTCGCTGCACAGGCGCCGATTAGGTTTTAACTTTAACAATATATCTGTGTAACTGCTTCTTTTATGAGGGCCCGAGTCCCTTTAACAAAAGTGTTTAAAACACAACTAAACACTGAAATACTGGATCTAAAATACACAAAGACATTCAAACTAAAGAAACTTAAACCGAGTGTCCCACATGGGCCGGCCCACGACCTCACCCCCAACGTCTTAGAAATGTCCCACACTGGGCACGCCCCTCTTTGTCTGGACCATGTGGAGACAGGTAAATACTGAATGGATGTATTTAACTCAACTGTACAACTGAAATGAACAGGTTTAACCAAAATGTGAGAGTTCATGTGAGTTAAATGGGTCAAGGGTCAGTTTGTCACACTCACTCTGAACATATATAGAATCTATGTAGGTGAATAACGTTTGGTTTGCATTGTAGGGCTTACCACAAACATTGAACAAATATAAGAATAGTAAACTGACGCTCTGTTTCTTTACAGTGGCAGCACTTGTGAAACACTTGGATGAAGTTCTTAAACACAGCGGAGGATGGAGTGTGCCCCTCTCTCTGCTGTGGGAGCCCCTCGCTCCACCTCAGGCCCATTAAACTCACTTTAACACTGGATACATGTGTAATGTGGCATCACCAGCCTGTCCGGGGCACACAGACAGACCTCTGAGCTGTGAGAGGCTCGTCCCTCACACACACACACACACACACACACACACACACACCACACACACACAGACTGTGAGCTGTGAGGGGCTCACACACACACACACAGACCTGTGAGCTGTGAGGGGCTCACCACACACACACACAGACCTCTGAGCTGTGAGGGGCTCGTCCCTCACACACACACACACAGACCTGTGAGCTGTGAGGGGCTCGTCCACACACACACACAGACCTCTGAGCTGTGAGAGGCTCGTCCCTCACACACACACACACACACACACACAGACCTGTGAGCTGTGAGGGGCTCGTCCCTCACACACACACACACACACACACACACACACACACACACACACACACACACACTGGATCCTGGAATTTCAAAGTCCATTTCAACACTGATGAAAACGCTTGATACTCGATGCCAACTTCATTACCAGGCAAACACAAAACAAATGTTAGCAGGAGATCAAAATTTCATCTCTAGTTAGTGAAACCCAGGGGAGGTTAAAGTCCTCTTAATATAAATAACAGGCAAGTCTGGCAAAACAAGGGACAACGGACAAAGGACAAAGGACAAAGGACAAAGGACAAGGGTGGCATACAGTGGAGGTACAGAGTTTACTGAAACAATCGTGATAAAAGGCTTTTTTATTCATATTACTTAGACTAACTACACAAAGATCACATCAATGCATGACACAACTGAAAATAAACTGTACTGAAATATAGAAATTAACTCAATCTTACTATAGTAATCAACATTAAAGAAACATTAATCAAACCCATACAACAAGTTAAGACCACAGTGCGAGGGCTGTACCAAATGAAATTTCACAAAATGAGTAGTGCTCTAGTTGGTCTTTAATGTAGAAAGTGCTTAAGTGTGACTGGAGTAAAGTGATTTGAGTTTTAGATGTTTAAAATGCACTGTGCCAGGAGCCCACCAGCTCTAAAGTGTCGTGTGTTCTTCCCTGAGACAGACTCTCCCACATTGCACCTCTATTGCACGACCAAATCCCAACCAAGTTATAAATAAGAAACTATAAAACTACACCAACTAACATCAAACCCTAAGGAAGAGAAATGGGAGTAAAATCCGACACAGCAGTGGCACTCTGCTTAGTATTCAAGCAGACGTGACGAGGGGCTGTGGGCGCTGTCACCTGGCTCCTTTAGCTCTTGTGGTGCAGCCGACACTACAGCCCTGAAATGACCAGCGCACGGATCTGCACGTCTCTCAGAGTTTGTAATCAGCAGCACTGGGTCTGCACAACGGCACAGTCACAAAACCCGGCGACATACGTGAATGTAGGACTGATACTAGTGTAGAAATTATAGCAGGAGGAGTCACAGCTTGTTCTCATGGACATGCACAGTTCAGTTACTCATGATTCACACAGACACTAAATGTGCAAGTGCATTTTGAATAAGACAGATAAAATAGACTTTTTTTTTAGACATTTTAAGTATGTGTCCTCTGTCTGTGTCACAAACTGTTATGGAGCTGGTCCTCTGGAGATGCTTCAAAAGCTTTCTGTTGTAAAAAAAAAAAAAAAAAAGTCATAAAATTGAAAGATTTAAAGCCATTAAAAATGAGCAGTGTTGCCCAAGTCCCAAACTTTAGTTGAGAAACTAATGACGACCCTTGTTTGTCTGTCTGTATTCACGCTTGGCCAGTTCACAAGCGTGGAGTCTTCACAAATGAATAGTAGCCAACACCAATATAACGATGGACAGAATTATTACGATGACCTCAGTGACCTTATGTAATGAGCATCAAGCTGCAGTGTGCAAGGAGCTGCTCCGACTTCTATACTTTCACTGAGGGTTGAGTTGTACTTTTTGTTTTTGACAGCCAACCATGACAGCCGAGATGTGTGATAAAATAATTTGCTGAATCGTACTGAGCAGAGAAAAACATTCAGAGCAGCATGAGGATGTAGAACTTTCAGAAATGTGCTTTTATGGGCTATTATTTTTTATGAAAGTGATAATTCGATGTCAAAGGTTTTCAAATGTGTAGTAAAAGGTCACGATTTACCTATTAGTAATACCATTTTTGGGAGATGATTTCCACAAGTTACCACAAAAAAGAGCAAAAATTCAATAATGCGCTTTAAAAAATCCTGATTTTTCCCAAGAATAATTTGAAATATCCTGTTGTTTTTGGCACATTACCAGCCAATTTCCCGTCTGGTTTTGTTTATTAGCCAAATCACTTATGAAATAATGACTCACTTATCAACAGCTTCCTCTGGTTTTAGGGTCAGATGAGGAACAGTTTACACAGTTTACACAGTTTACACAGTTTACACAGTTTACACAGTTTACACAGTTTACAAAGGGGGAGTACGAGTCAAACTGACACAGTGTTTCAGCTGCAAACGCCAACACAACTTTTCTGTCATTACATTTCACTGCAAAATAAGAAAACTCCATATAGCACAAGAAGGTGTTTTGCTCAGTGGGGATGTTTTCAAATAATCCCAGTTTAAACATTTAGGGACTAGTTGTCAGGTAAACATCCCTCAACACAACACAGAGAGTTTGTGATATTTGTGTGAGCCTCACGGGTTCGGCGGGTTTGGTTTGGGAGCCGTAGAACCACACAGGTATGAGCCGCTTCACTGCACCGAGCTCAAACACGTCCCCAAGTCCCTCACACGGAGCAGGTTTTACATTCCTTATATCATTTAACAAGTTGTCTGTGGAGTGCATCGTTTTTTCATGAAACTTTGACAAGCACAGACTTTGATATTGAGCTGATTGCACAGGAGTCACTGGAGCAGGTAACACGTCATTACATTTAGGGACAATGGACAGAGACACATTCAAATCAGATTTCATATTATACTAGTCCCGTACGTACATTATTATTTTACAGTTTGTTCATTCATCTAAGACAAGATCATAATAGAAGGAGGTTCACTTATCCATGTTCAGAACTGAGAGGTATTTCCCTGGACAAAACAACACGTCTTCAATGACGTGTTTTTGTCATATAAAAATGGCTGTGATATTTATGATCTGGAGTCTGGAGGTTTTTACTCAACACTAGTAGATCGGGGGTAAGTTAAAACAGATTTTTTTCTTAGCACTCAAACTTCAAATGCAGGACGATTCTGCAGCCTGCCCCAAGGCAGCTGTGGCTACAATAGTAGTGTCCCACCACCATGTGGAGTCAGTGAATACTGCACTGTGAAGAGTGTGGGTGTCCTGGAAGGTGCTTTATAAATCCAAGGGTTAATTCATTAATTAAAAGCTGTTGAAAAGCTTTAAAAAAGCTAATGATGAGTAAACACTGATATAACGCGGTTAAAGAGAATAAAGGTCATTTTACATCTCCTTTAGAACGACTATAAAGGAATAACTGAGCAGTAAAGGAAAAGTACTACGTCCATGTCTGGAGTCTCAGGCGTGGAGTCATACAGAGGACACTGTGGAAGAGCTTCATGTTTTGTGTAGTTTTGTTTTGACCTGTTTGGTGATTCTCTGTAGGTGAAGTTTTCTCTCGAAACTTGAGATGATGAAGAACCACTGAGGTGTCGCTCCATGTATCATCAGACCCATGCAGGGATACAGGGTCACTAATCATTACAATGTTCCACAGTTTAGCATTAAACTCATCTTTCTCCATGGAGACAAGCAGGTGACACTATCAGGGCATGTTACAGGTCAGATCTGTGGAAAGGCAACCTCACTCTCAGTGTGAATGGATGTTTTTCAAGGTATTTCTGAGCAATAAAAACATTGTCTCAGTGAATGTGTGTGTGTGTGTGTGTGTGTGTGTCTGTGTGTGTGTGTGTGTGTGTGTGTCTGTGTGTGTGTGTGTGTGTGTGTGTGTGTGTGTGTGTGTCTGTGTGTGTGTGTGTGTGTGTGTGTGTGTGTGTGTGTCTGTGTGTGTGTGTGTGTGTGTGTGTGTGTGTGTCTGCGTGTGTGTGTGTTGCGTGTGTGTGTGTGTCTGTGTGTGTGTGTGTGTGTGTGTGTCTGTGTGTGTGTGTGTCTGTGTGTCTATGTGTGTATCTGTGTGTGTCTGTGTGTGTGTGTGTGTGTGTCTGTGTGTGTGTGTGTGTGTGTGTGTGTGTGTGTGTCTGTGTGTCTGTGTGTGCGTGTGTGTGTCTGTGTGCGTGTGTGTGTCTGTGTGTGTAGGTGTGTGTGTCTGTGTGTGCGTGTGTGTGTGTGTGTGTCTGCGTGTGTGTGTGTATGTGTGTGTGTGTCTGTGTGTGTGTGTGTGTGTGTGTGTGTGTGTGTCTGTGTGTGTGTGTGTGTGTGTGTGTGTGTGTGTGTCGGTGTGTGTGTGTGTGTCTGTGTGTGTGTGTGTCTGTGTGTGTGTCTGTGTATGTGTGTGTGTGTGTGTGTGTGTGTGTGTGTGTCTGTGTGTGTGTGTGTGTGTGTGTGTGTGTGTGTGTGTGTGTGTGTGTGTGTGTGTGTGTGTGTGTGTGTGTGTGTGTGTATTTTTGTGTGTGTGTGTGTATTTGTGTGTGTGTGTGTGTGTGTGTGTGTGTGTGTGTAATTGAAGTAATGGAAACTAGATTTAATGCCATACTGTGCAACATTCCAGACAAAGTAAAGGCTGCTCCGTGTGGACAGGCAGCAGACCAGCAGCTCTGAGTGAAACAGCTGTATCTTCTCATCAGATTCAGGTCATTGTTACACAGACATAACTGTGTGAGTTTAGAGAGTACACACAAGATAATCCAGATGCAGCTGTACTGTGGCTGCTCAGGTGGTGATAGAGAATTTCCCTGCAGCTCATAAGACTAACTATTGTTGCCAGCAGTCAGCAGAGTGAGGACTGGGTCGACACAAGATGAAAACATGACTTTATTAGAATTCACAACAACCAGCGTGTGCCAGATAGAATTTCTCCGACCTCATTTAGGTGCGGGCTTTTCCATTACTCAAGTGTTGTTGCTGCTTGCTTAACCAAGGGGAAAATGGGTTTTTAAAAGTGCCACTCCTGAATATGTTGGCTCTGTGTGTTTGTGTGCACATATACGTGGAGCTGCAGGTGTGTGAGAGCCGTACTTACAGTTTGCCACGACCATTTGACAGTCATTGCATCTTCACTGGGGATCGAGGAGGAAAAAATGAAAAATGTTGAAATTTGGGATAATCAAGATCAGACCAAACACTGCTGTGGTGCCCTCAGGACTAGAAATACATGTTTTTGAGGCAAATGTAAGTGTTGTAACTCAAGCTGTCTGCACTGAGGTAGCATTATGGCAACAGGTAATGAATTAAAATGATGTCATTTAAATGACATCTGGCTTTCTTTACAGAAGCAGATTTTTTTTTTAAGTTTCTTATAAATATGTGATTAGAATGGGACCATGGGAGATGGAGATCCCGTGAGTAATCTATAATGTATGTATAAAGTTTTATAATAAACACGTGAGCCTTACTCTGTCTGAGAGGCTTCCCAGCAGAGCTTATGTTTAAGTTTCATTTTAAAATGTAAAAGATTGTTTTTTCTAACATGGTATTTTAGAAATATGCATGTACAGTATGAATAAATCCTCTGTACAGAGAATGTAATGTGCACTGATCCTCATGTTAAAAGTTCACTCACTGGAGCTAATACACTTTACACTTTTTGTCTTTTGCCTTCAGGCTTTCGACAAACTTTGCTCAACTTTCTTCTCGTCTCTCTTTGTATCTAAAATGAAAGCAAGCACGGACTTGGGCTTTCTCTCAGTACCATGGGATCGTCTGTGCACTCTTTTGTACTTCTCAAGCAGCGCCGTCATCTCTGCAGCAGGAGCACAGGAGCAGAGAGGAGAGCGTTTTACACTGTGAGCTTTATGCATGATTCAAGCTGCTTCATTTCTTACTTTACATACTGTGTTATGCCAATAATATAAGTGAGCCAACAGTCAAAAATCATTAGAAAAATAGAAATACTCTTTATATGGGACACATATATTGGCGTTTGATGTGGAGAGGGGCTCCCAGACGTGACCTGGCACTGCTCCTTAACCTTAACTTGTCCATTTAGTTATTTTATGTTCAGCAAAAGCAAATCATTTGGGAAATAAAAATGAGGGTATCCAACTTTTTTACTGTAATATAGTAAATGTTGTAGCACTGAATGTGTAAACTACCAACCTCCTCCTTTTCCCAGTTTAAAAATCCGATTCCCGAGCTTTAAAAGCACAATAATCTGAAGAGGGAGTGTTTGACGTCTATGGGATATTAACTGCTAACACATAACACATTTAGCTCACCAAATTACCTTTTATTGTTTTAAAAACATATATTTGCCGAAAACAATGTATTAACATGTTTTACAAGTGTCATTTTAGTTTTTGATGCTGTGAGTGTCACCTCCTCTTCAGAGCTCAACACGATCAGCCTGCATCCTGCTGCATCGTCACGTTTGTCACCTCGTTGTGTACAGTTTGTGTGCGTTTGATTTCTGTGCAGGATTGTCGTGTGGGAGCATGGACGACGGAGGCCAGTGGGAAGTGAACACAACCGCTAACCACAAGATTCAAACAGGGACCAAGAGAGATCGCTAAATTACTCAAACATGCATGGATGACATATATATCTTCAGGCAGGTTTTGGATGAATGTTATGACACGGTAGAAAGCTCAAATAATTGATTTTGCATAATACTGCCCCATCTTTAACCTGAAATATTTAAAGAGAAAAAGGCCACACATATTAGTGAAAATGTATTTTATTTATTTATTTATAAGCACTCTGTACTAATGAGACATTTATATAATGTCATGCATGTAAAAAAAAAAACACACACACACACACACACACACACACACACACACACACGCACACACACACACACACACACAAACACAAACACACACACACACACACACACACACACACACACACACACACAAAAGAACAGTATTTCTGGTGAGCTCCAAAAGTGTTTTTATGGAGGGAAAGTTGATAACATAAAGACTTCTGGAAGCTGACATGAAGAGAAAGTTGAGAAGACAAAAGTCATGAGGAGGTGCTAAGGGGGAGGCTGGAGGACAGGCTCTAAATAATGAGCGCAGCACAGACACAAGGTTGGCTGCAGGAAAAGGCTTGATGTAGACAGGGAGGAATTGGCCAATGGCTGATGAAATCTGGAGCCAGCAGGTCAACATTGTTTAAAGGCCCAGATTCAATCATAGTCAACCAAAATAAATCAGAGTGAGTTTGTTTTAGCCGCACAAGACGACAGTCTCAAGGTTGAAGTGTAAGACTGTGCACATGGGCCAGAGGGAGACACTAAACATGACACACGACACACCATTATACAAGAGAAGATTTCTAATAAGAAGTGAGGAAAATAACACAACTCAAGGAGAAGTACGAGGCAGAAACTACTCAAGTGTGTTAGTTTAGTTATAGTTATGGTTTGAAGTAAGTAACACACAAAATATGGTATTTTCAAAGGATATAATTAGAAAAATAAATCATGTTTGAAGTTTAACCTACACAGATGTTCACATAATTTGGGATTTACAACATAAAGCTTCTGTCACTGTCATGATCCCTGCCTACTCCTGCCTCCTGTGTCTCCTCTCCCCCTCCCACACCTGTCTGACTCCAGAGCTGGGCGGAGCCCTGGCTCCTCCCACACGCACCTGCAGCCCATCAGGGCAATCAACACACCTGCAGGAGGATAAAGGGAGCCAGGACCCAGCTCTCTCTGCCAGGTCGTCTGATCGTAGAAGACTGCTGATTCCCACCGTACAACAATGAAGTGCTGCTCATATACTCGTAAAGACTTCATCTGTATTCCTGCCGTGTCCTGTCCTGTCCGTGTCCTGCCTGTGTCCTCCGACCCCGTCTCCCGGTACCGGCTGTGTTTCTTGTCTCGTCGTTCCCTACACCTCTGGACCCTGACTGGCACCCCTGCACCCAGCTCCTCGTATGTTCTCCCATCACCTGTTGTGTCTTGTGTCTGTCAATAAACACCCTTAAACTTGCCCCGGTCCCGCATCTTTGGTCCGCCTCACACCCCACATCACGACAGTCACAGAAAATGAGCCAGAACATGTACTCGAGTAAGGATACTATTACTGAACTATAACATATTACTTAAGTAGGAGAAATAAGTATACTGACTGAAAATAACTTTGATGAAATATTAATTCATGCCAAAGTTACTCACGTACTGTCTTTATTAGAAGACTGTGTAGTTGTACAACAATGAAGTACTCCACATACTCATAAAGACTTCATCAGTATTCAGCCGTCCCCACGGACGTCACAGGTCCCACAGTGTCCCACAGTCATCCCACAGTCATCCCACAGTGTCCCACAGTGTCCCACAGGTGTCCCACAGGTGTCCCACAGTGTCCCACAGTGTCCCACAGTCGTCCCACAGGTGTCCCACACACACCCACAGTCATCCCACAGTGTCCCACAGTGTCCCACAGTGTCCCACAGTGTCCCACATTTATCCCAGGGCCCCTCCAGGGTCATGTCCTCATGATGAAAGTCCAGTGAAAATGTTGAAATTGTAAAGATTTTAGTGACTTTGAGAAAGGCCACGGTGTGAGTCCTGACATGATGTAGAGTCTGAGTCTTAAGGTCACAGTTACACAAACAGAATCAAAACACACAAACACAACACAAGTCAGAGAATTAAAACACACAAACACAACACAAGTCAGAGAATTAAAACACACAAACAGAACACAAGTCAGAGAATTAAAACACACAAACAGAACACAAGTCAGAGAATTAAAACACACAAACACAACACAAGTCAGAGAATTAAAACACACAAACAGAACACAAGTCAGAGAATTAAAACACACACAAACAGAACACAAGTCAGAGAATTAAAACACACAAACACAACACAAGTCAGAGAATTAAAACACACAAACAGAACACAAGTCAGACAATTAAAACACACAAACAGAACACAGGTCAGAGAATTAAAACACACAACATCATCTGTCTGACGTTACACAAATGAGACTGAAATACTGAACATGAAAATACTGTAACACTAAAGGAGACACAATGTGGACGAGGAGTGTGTTTGTGTGTGTGATGAGTGTGTTTGTGTGTGTGATGAGTGTGTTTGTGTGTATAAGAGGAGTGTGTTTTGTGCGTGTGATGAGTGTGTTTGTGTGTGTGATGAGTGTGTTTGTGTGTGTGATGAGTGTGTTTGTGTGTATAAGAGGAGTGTGTTTTGTGCGTGTGATTAGAGGTGTGTGTTTTGTGTGTGTGATTAGAGGAGTGTGTTTTGTGTGTGTAAAAGAGGAGTGTGTTTTGTGTGTGTGATAAGAGGAGTGTGTTTGTGTGTGTGATTAGAGGAGTGTGTTTTGTGTGTGTGATATGAGGAGTGTGTTTTGTGTGTGTGTGATTAGAGGAGTGTGTTTGTGTGTGTGTATGATTAGAGGAGTGTGTTTTGTGTGTGTGATATGAGGAGTGTGTTTTGTGTGTGTGATATGAGGAGTGTGTTTTGTGTGTGTGATTAGAGGAGTGTGTTTGTGTGTATGATTAGAGGAGTGTGTTTTGTGTGTGTGATATGAGGAGTGTGTTTTGTGTGTGTGATATGAGGAGTGTGTTTTGTGTGTGTGACTACATTAGTGTGTTTCTTCTTTGTGTGTGTAAAAGAGGAGTGTGTTTTGTGTGTGTAAAAGAGGAGTGTGTTTTGCGTGTGTGACTACATTAGTGTGTTTCTTCTTTGTGTGTGTATAAAAGGAGTGTGTTTTGTGTGTGACTACATTAGTGTGTTTCTTCTTTGTGTGTGTGATATGAGGAGTGTGTTTTGCGTGTGTGACTACATTAGTGTGTTTCTTCTTTGTGTGTGTATAAGAGGAGTGTGTTTTTTGTGTGTGATATGAGGAGTGTGTTTTGCGTGTGTGACTACATTAGTGTGTTTCTTCTTTGTGTGTGTATAAAAGGAGTGTGTTTTGTGTGTGTGACTACATTAGTGTGTTTCTTTATTGTGTGCGTATAAAAGGAGTGTGTTTTGTGTGTGACTACATTAGTGTGTTTCTTTTGTGTGCGTATAAAAGGAGTGTGTTTTGTGTGTGACTACATTAGTGTGTTTCTTTTGTGTGCGTAGGACCAGTGAGGTGTGTTCAGTGACAGAGACGTGCACGTGACGGTCAGCTCCTCCGACAGCTCACAGCTGTGTGTCACAGAGTGTTTGTGACTGCAGACACTCTGGTGTCAGCTCTCTGCCCCGGGCCAGTTATTAGGCAGCAATCCCTGAGCCTGGGGCCACTCTCGCACCTTTAGTGTGTCCTAATGTGAGCAGGGCACCGAGGGGAACCTGTGCGGCTCCATGGCAGCTGAGCACACGGGCGCTTAAGATGCAAAGAGGACACTTACCCTCATATCAGGGACGGGAACCGTCCAAAGGTCTATACCATATTTTCACTTAACAGGATTCCCACACAGTCCTGGAAAACCTATAAAATAATGACTGGAAAGGCCACGAGAAAAATGTCCTTGAGAATAATTTCTCAACCTGTTGCTTTGCTCTGAAGATAAATGTGAATGGATTTTTCGATAACCAGTAAAATAATAATTATAGCTGCAGTTTTTTGAGTCATCTCAGCCAAAGCCTCGATTTTAAGACAATTTGATCCATATATTAAGCTTTTACATTTTCAAACAAATTTTGACACAAGTAACAACTGTTTTCTTCTTTTTCTTTCACCTGTCTTCACCTTCTCTTCAAAGCATCATGTCTTAGAATGTTTTGCAAGTGTTGCTCCTCTAACCAGCGGGTCAGAGGGCATATGCCTCGCTGAAGTAAACCTGTTAATAGAAGAATAGACAGAGTGCATGTCTTGAGCTGCGTTTACTTCAGACAGAGGATTGGTTCTTCCTCTTTTCACATTACATTACAATCCAAGTAACATGAATCCATATACATATTCACATTTTCACATATTAACAATATAACTGTAAATACATTTCTTTTTAATACAAATCTTACATAAAATGAATTAATGTTTTTATACCTTTTTTATCTTTAACTATTTAAACTCGTATCACTATTTATATTTTTAGCAATAACCCATGACATATTTATTAATTCACTACGTTCAACAAAACTGACCATTCAACAAGTGTCCATAAGATGGCGCTGGTCTCTCCAAACGTAACATGACCCGCCACGTGTTTATAACACTTTTACAATAGCATTTCTGGTGCTTGGTAATAAACTCAAAATGTACACCTTTAATGTACATACCACCCAGTAAATACACTATTGTTTGAAAAACGTTTCATAAATGTCTGTAATTAATATTCTTCAAGTGGTTCCTTGCACCGTAGACTGGTTTGGATTAGCTTTACCCACGTTGTACTTCCCTCACACTTGACCACTAGCTTAGCAGGTTAGCATACAACACGATCACATTATACACAAAAATTCTTTGTAAACTCTTGTTACACTTTCTCCTACCGAACTCCGTTTGACCTTTGACATCTTATAACTTTGATACTTCACACAAAACTTGTGATTTTAGTGTTACCAACCTGTTAATAGAAGAATAGACAGAGTGCATGTCTTGAGCTGCGTTTACTTCAGACAGAGGATTGGTTCTTCCTCTGCAGCGCTCAGTCTACTCTCTACCAACACTGCGCGATATTCGCCATCTACTGGTCAGTGAAGGAACTGCACTTTAACTCAAAAGAGATAATGGAGCCACATGAATTGTTAAATGAAAATAGAATATTAGAGTAAGAAAGTAAAATTTTAAGGGGTGTCTGTTTTTATACTTAGCATTTTTCCGGCCTCTACACTCTCCCCTACTTAAAATAAATGTCTCCCGACATTTCCCATACTGGGATGACTTAATTTACGAGAGTGTACCAGTTATAACCATAAGGTTGGGGTTGGAATGGGTATGGGAATGGAATGAAGTTCTGAGGTACATTAGTAGGAACTAAGAGAGGTCTTACATCTGCATTCCAAGGTTGGTATGACGGTTGTCCCAAAGTATCATAAGTAAGTCTCTCTCTCTACGGGTCTTACTCTCCTTTGTGTCCTTCTCAAATCCTCCTGTTCTCCATTATTTCCATCCACATCCCGTTGTCCATGTTCCTCCTGCACCACAACTGGTCCATCCATTTGTTCCTCAACAACCTGTTGTATAGGCACAATTTCCTGCCTCTCAGGTGGGTAAAACTCTCTGGCAGTGGCATCAAGGCTGGTATGATTTTGAGGAGTTTGCTCTGGCCTGACAGGTACTGGTTGCTGGGTATTTTGGTTTGGAAGGATAGGTTCTGTCCGCTGAGGGTTGACAAATCTGTACACTGGAATCTGGCTGCGGAGGTTGTAACGATAAGTGTATTCTTGTTCATCCTCCGAGCTATCATTGTCTGTTTTATCTTTGTCTGGATTTGTCTCTGTTCTTTTGGGTCTGTTTTGTTTTGTCTTTTTGACTACAGGGAGTTCTTCCTCCAAAGGCAAGTCATTTACAGGCATCAATAGGTTCCTGTGTAACACACGCATAACTTTATACCCTCTCTCTGCTTGTATTTTATAGACTGGTCCCTCTCCTACTCTTTCCACTACTCGGTGTATTGCTGACTCCCAGTAAGCGCGCAACTTCCCTGGACCTCCTCTTTCAGAGAGATTTTTCACTAAGACCCTGTCACCTGGTTGTAATGCAACACCTTTTATGCGTTTGTCATACTGCCTTTTGCCTTTGTCTGATGACTTTGACTATTGTCTGCTGCTATTTTGTAAGCTACACGCATCCTATCAGCCCACTTTCTAGCATAGGTCTGAGGATTGTGTGTTTCTGTTTCGTTTTTGTGGTCAAAAAAGTAGGTCAACTGGCAACCTTGGCGCTCTACCGAACAAGAGAAAGAATGGCGAGTAGCCTGTAGACTCGTGCCTTGTGCAATTGTAGGCATGCACGATTTGAGGTAGGTGATCTTTCCATTCACTTTTTTTCTCCTCCTGTAGGGTACGGAGCATTTGGAGTAGTGTACGATTCAGGCGCTCCACAGGGTTGCACTGCGGATGATACGGAGTGGTTCGTGAGTGAGCTATCCCAGACAGTTGTTGTAATCTTTGGAAAGACTGTTTTCAAACTCACGTCCCTGATCGTGATGCAGCTTTTCTGGATATCCGAAACGTGGTATAAAATCTTGGAAAATCTTTTCTGCAGCTGTTTTACCTGACTTATTTTCTTGTAGGGTACGCCTGAGCAAAGCGAGTGAAATGGTCAATAAGCACCAAAATGTACTCGTACCCTCCCTTGCTCGGCTCAAAGTGCAAGTAATCGATAGAAACTAACTCAAAAGGAGCACTGGTTGTGATAGTTCCCATAGGAGCTCTCTGAGGGACATTTGGGCGTTTTTGTTTGATGCACAGACATTTCTTAGTCACATAGTCTTCAATGTCTTGTTGCATATACGGCCAATAAAAACGTTCACGGGCCAAATGAATCACTTTATCATAGCCAACATGGCCCATGTCATTGTGCAAGCTCTTTAAACACTAGTGACCTTAACTGTTCAGGGAGACAAGTTGTTTGTTACGTTCTGTTTTTCTGTACAATAGTCCATTGTCAACTTCCAACTTATTCCACTCATACAACAGTCTCCTTGTTTGTTTACTCATTGTGCGTTTTTCTTTCTCGTTTGGTGTCCATCCTTTGAGTTTGAGTGAAATTATTTCTTTGATTGGCTCATCTTCCTGTTGAGCAGCTCTGATGTCTTTGGGTGTCATGCTCAAACACTGTCTGTTGGTGCATTGTTGTCATTAGAACTTAGTTGTAAAGCAGCTATCCAAGGCACATCATTGTTTTGGGCTGCCTTACTACCCTGCCACACTGCGAACACTACTTCTGGCAAAACTGTTTCGGGTATACTCGCCCATTTGCTGATCAAGATCTAATGGGTGTCTGGACAACATGTCAGCATCTGCGTTCCTTTTCCCTGGTCTATATTTGATATCAAAATGGAAGTCTGCTAACTCCCCGACCCACCTATGACCCACGGCATTTAACCTGGCTGAACTGAGTACATAGGTTAAGGGATTGTTATCTGTATAAACGGTAAAGGTTGGAGCATAATACAGATAATCACGGAACTTATCGCAGATGGCCCATTTTAGAGCTAGGAACTCGAGTTTACCAGAATGTAAGTGATAGTTTTTCTCGGCAGGTGTAAGAGTTCGCGAGCCATAGCCAATCACTTTAAGTCTGTTTTCTTGTTTTTGATACAAAACCGCTCCCAAGCCACTGTTTGACGCATCAGTGTGTAAAACAAAAGGAAGGTCAAAATCGGGATAGGCTAAAATGGGCGGATTGGTCAGAATGTCCACAAACTTTGACACAATTTCTTGATGTTCACTTGTCCAAATTATTGGTGTCCGGGAAGGCAACTGGTTTTTGTCTCCTTTCTTTATTGGTTGTTTACCCCTTCTTGGTGCTGGTTCGTATTCACTGTTAGAGTTCTTAGAACTCTGGAGGAGTTCAAACAAGGGCCTCGCCAGTCGTGAGAAGTCCTGGATAAATGAGCGGTAATAACTCAGGAATCCCAGTAGAGTTCTGAGCTCTCCAACTGTGCGGGGTTTCTTATCTTTCAGAGCAATTACAGCATCCAAGTCTTTTGGGTCTACCTGTACCCCTTCGCCTGACACTAGCCTACCAAGGTAACGTATTTGCTTTTTGAATAATTCACACACTTGGCTGGGCGGAGTTTATACCATGTTGTCTCATTCTACAGAGGACTTGTCTGAGATGCTCTACATGCTCATCAAAGGTTTTTAGAGTAACACAGTACATCATCTAAGTAAGGCACGCAACACTCATCTCTGATCCCTTCTAACACGCCCTCCATACACCTCTGGAATGCGGCCGGTGCGTTAGTTAAACCAAACGGGATCCGCACCCCACTCATACAGACCCCAGGGTGTGCTAAAAGCAGTTAAGTGCCTTGACTCCTCGCTAACGAAACCCTGATGATATGCACTGCCCTGGTCCAAGATGGAGAACCAGGAATTTCCTCCGAGACTATCCAAAAGATCCTGTATCCGTGGCAACGGATCGGATGTCTGTCAGGTACAGTTTTCCGGTTGAGCTCACGAAAGTCTACACATAAGCGTAAAGCATTGTCCTTTTTACGCACACACACCACTGGTGACGAATGAGCGGACACCGATTTCTTGATCCAGCCCCTGTTCAAGAGGTTTTGCACGTACGTACTCCTTTACTTCGTTGTACAGTGGTCTTGGAATGGAGTTGTAACTTTTTTGCACAGGGGTGTTGTCAGTGGTGTTGATTTTTAACTGCAGTCCAGGAATACATCCGATGTCTCCTTCCTCACGAGCAAACACATCAGACTGTTCATAGAGCATTTGGCGGACAATTTCCTGATCAGTCTCTGAGAGATGGTCTAAGTTAACATTTGGATGCCATCTCAAGGATGAAGGAGCAGCATTTAAAGTCTCTTTATCCTCGCTTTGACTGTCACATGCCACTTGAGTTGCAGAACAAAATACTTGGTTGGTTTGATCGACATTTCCAGAACTAATGTTTATCGGTTTGTATTCAGAAACCTGCTCAATAAGCCCTAACAGAGTCTTTGGATGCACGAAAATGTCATGTTTTGTTGAGTTCTGGATTGGGATTTTGACAGTCTTTGAAGCACCAGAGGGTACATCAATAAGAGCTGGGAACAACTCCAATCCCTCCGTTAAGTTACATTTCACGGCTGGTTCAAACAACATTTCTCCTCCACCAAGAAATGTTCTGATGTGACATTTGACCATACAGATTTGGTTACTGTGGACAGTGAGCCCTTTTTTTCCTACTCTCACTATTGGACGTTCTGGTTCATTTCCAATGGACTTTGTGTGGACGGCAGAGATAAGTGACTCAAACATTACACTTCTGGACCTTAAGGGTCTCTGACAGTAAATCCACTAGGCTTATGTGGTTACTGTTGTCACCGTTTCCCATTATTATCTCTTGTATTACATTAAAGCCCAAGAGAGGCGCGCTTACACTTTGTTGGCTGACAAGCATTGGGACATAGAGGGATACAGAACCATAATGTGGACTGGTGATCTCGAGTAGAACTTCGATCCACCCTTCAAAGGGAACATCTGTCCCATTTGCTGCAGTGACTTTGAATGGGATAGTCTGACAATAAACTTTCAAGTGGCTGTATTTTCACATTTGGCAAAGCTGTTTGTACCCATGACTTTTCCACAATGCTAACTTGTGCCCCACTGTCTCTAATAACATCTGTAGTGGTACTCCATTTAACTGGCAACTGATCATACACCTACCGCCAATAAGCTGTACCACACGCTGTTTGTTGTTCACCTTGTGTGATTTCTGGGACTTGGCAGTAGTTGTGGTTTGGTTTTGTTTCACCTTTTCAGTGGAATGGGACTCTAATAGCAGGACGGTCGCTGGTGGGTCCCTCCCCTGCGACTCCTCCCGTTTCCCGACACACTGCTTTTCTGGAGGCAACCTATTGCTCTGTGCCCCTCCTTTCCGCATCTGAAACAGTGAGTACAGTGTTCAATCGTTTGAGTGATACATTTTTGGCACTTTCCTTTTGTTTCAGGTTTTGAACTTGGCTGTTTTGAGACAGGGGTTGTAGGACGGGTGTTATCAGTTACAGCATTGACTATTGGGGTAAGGGCCTTTTCTAAATTTTTGGTTAGAGAGGACACCTGAGCTGTCAATTCTTGTATAGCAGCCCGATTGGCTTGGACTTCGGTTTGCATTTTAACTGAATTTTTGTCTTTCTCTCCGGGGGTGCTGTATTAACATTGACAGTTTTCAGTTTTTGACTTTGCCCCAATCTACTTTGTCTCTCTGCCTCTTCACTCATAGCTTTTGAAATGAGCTCCAAAATGGAGTCATCTGTGACACCCATCTGAGATATGAGGTTTAAGATCTCGTCTGACAAATGAACATTTTTCATTCATACCCTGATACAGTGAATGAAGGAAAACACCTTGTACCAATTGACTATCATAATGAAAACCACTACTGTTCTTGGATGCAATCAGCACACGCTGTTTAAGACCCATAAGCCTATACATAAACTGTTGTGGCGTTTCTTTGTCACACTGCTTCGCATTGCTCAGCTCCTGAAATAATTCAGTGCTGCTCTTCTCCCTTAGGTGTGCTTTCAAGAAACGTTTTAACTCAGATACTGTAAGGCTATCTTTTGTGACAAGCATGTCTTTAAAAGTACCAGGCTTAATTATCTTCAACACTGTTCTAATAATCTCAGTCTCTGTGAAGCCTTCATTTAACCCTTCATCAATCTGTTTACACAAAGTATTGTAACTCAAATCAGAATCAAAATCAGAAATTTGACCACCATGAACCTTGTACTCTCTATGTGGTAAAAGCGATTTGAGTTCAGACAGCTTGACTAAACCTGTAACTGGATCAGCGACTACTGATGGAGATGGCGAATTCACTGTGACGACTGAAGGTGCAGCATCCTCACTGGTCACAGGAGCTACAACGACCACTTCACTGTCCGGCAACACCACAGCGACTTCCTCCACAGCTGGTTGTGGCGATTGCAGTTCTCCGATGAGGTCATGGAAAGCAAGCAGGCGAGACATCCCCCTGGTCCTCAAGGCACTTCAGTTGTGGACTTCTCAGAAAGTCAACAATGAAGTCATAGAGTTCCACTTCGGTCGATTCTGCACCTGGCAATTCTTCTTCCACCTCATCTTTGAACGACTCTGCCAGTTTGTAGAGAAGATCTCTGCTGCGGGCACTGATCAGCTGGTGAAGTTCTTGCTGGATCTCCCATCTCAGGTCACGTAGTACAGACATGGCTGATTCTCAGGATTCTGTTGCTGGATTATCAGCTCGAAACACGTTGTCAGCTTCCCTTGGTTCTTCATTGATTAGCACCGGACAGCAGATGGCGCTAATCCCGGACGAGCCCCCAAAATTGTTGCTCCTCTAACCAGCGGGTCAGAGGGCATATGCCTCGCTGAAGTAAACCTGTTAATAGAAGAATAGACAGAGTGCATGTCTTGAGCTGCGTTTACTTCAGACAGAGGATTGGTTCTTCCTCTTTTCACATTACATTACAATCCAAGTAACATGAATCCATATACATATTCACATTTTCACATATTAACAATATAACTGTAAATACATTTCTTTTTAATACAAATCTTACATAAAATGAATTAATGTTTTTATACCTTTTTATCTTTAACTTATTTAAACTCGTATCACTATTTATATTTTTAGCAATAACCCATGACATATTTATTAATTCACTACGTTCAACAAAACTGACCATTCAACAAGTGTCCATAAGATGGCGCTGGTCTCTCCAAACGTAACATGACCCGCCACGTGTTTATAACACTTTTACAATAGCATTTCTGGTGCTTGGTAATAAACTCAAAATGTACACCTTTAATGTACATACCACCCAGTAAATACACTATTGTTTGAAAAACGTTTCATAAATGTCTGTAATTAATATTCTTCAAGTGGTTCCTTGCACCGTAGACTGGTTTGGATTAGCTTTACCCACGTTGTACTTCCCTCACACTTGACCACTAGCTTAGCAGGTTAGCATACAACACGATCACATTATACACAAAAATTCTTTGTAAACTCTTGTTACACTTTCTCCTACCGAACTCCGTTTGACCTTTGACATCTTATAACTTTGATACTTTACACAAAACTTGTGATTTTAGTGTTACCAACCTGTTAATAGAAGAATAGACAGAGTGCATGTCTTGAGCTGCGTTTACTTCAGACAGAGGATTGGTTCTTCCTCTGCAGCGCTCAGTCTACTCTCTACCAACACTGCGCGATATTCGCCATCTACTGGTCAGTGAAGGAACTGCACTTTAACTCAAAAGAGATAATGGAGCCACATGAATTGTTAAATGAAAATAGAATATTAGAGTAAGAAAGTAAAATTTTAAGGGGTGTCTGTTTTTATACTTAGCATTTTTCCGGCCTCTACACAAGTGGAAGGTGTAATGTCCCCTTCATTTTTTATTCATTTATAGACTGAACAAGTTCAACAAGAAGAGGATGGAGATGGAGGGAGACTGAATATGGCGATGATGGACGGACTGAGAGAGAATTTAAGTGGAGAAAATATTGGTGGACCTAGAGAAAGGGTCAAGCAATCTCATTTTCAAAGTTTAACTTGAGCTGGCCCATGCCGCTGCCGAATTTACCACTATTGATTGTTTTTATTTCCCAAGTCTGAAAAGTGCACTTGAAAAAAGCTCCAGATCTCCACACGAAAGAAAAGAAAAGGATGTATTTGGAGAAATTTTAAGGTTAAAGGTTGTTGTTGCTATTAAAATTTAATACAGGGTGTCCATAAATTGATTGATATGATCGATAAGATATATTAATTTGGTCAGTGGTTATAAACGGTTTTAATCACGTTGTATTTTTGTATGTCAGGCTGATTAAAGAGACCTCCTTTTGAATGAACCCCTAAGAAATGACCACTCCTCAAGAGAATGTGTATCATGGGGCTATGTTGAAGATAGCATGTACTGAATGAACATAAATGGGTGCTCTTCCAGGATTTATTGGGGACTTGTTCAAATTTGAACGCTGAACTATTTAAAATGTACTAAAATTGCAAGATACAGATACAACTTCTGCCCTGACTCCAGCCAGTGCAGTAAAAGAGAAAAACTGCACAGTATTCATCATAGAAGGCAAAAGGGTCATAAGTTTTATCTGATTTTAGTGGCCTTAAATGGAAAAAAATGTACTTATTTTTCATTTGGAAAGGATAATTCAGATTCCACCAGCAAACAGCTGCACGACAGAAACCAGACGGTCACATCTAAGAAAGTTTGTAGATAGACTTGTGAGCAGATGCCATTTAATGGGAAAATAGTCAAACAAACCAACTCCCATTTAGAGATCTTGAAATGTCACAGATATTGCCAGAAAATATTTTAGCGCTGCCAAATGAAGTTCCAGCTAAAATAAAAACAACCTTATTTTTGTTTATTTATACATCGGCAGTTATCTCGGTGCACTTCTGCTAATGAGGTCAAGACTGGAGCATTGTAAAGTGCTGCCAGAAAATGCCCCTGGAGGAACACACTGGCCATAGAGGAGGAAACTCAGACAGAGGAGGGAACCATCTGCTCCACAGCCAGGGGAGAGGAGGCAGGCAGGGAGCAGCCACAAATACGACGAGAAAACACACAAAGTAAATAACTAAATGACTTTTCTGAGCACCATTCTCAAAATGTCACCGTTCATCAAAATATAAACTTCACAAGGACTGTGTGAAAAGGCACATTCAATCAGACTGTCAGATTTTAATGAAATGTTTTGTATGTTACTCAACAGGCTGCAAAGAGATGCCAAAAAGATTCTACCTTCAGCTGTGGGCAGGGACCGGATCACCAAAGATACATCCATCACCTACTCATCTACTTCACCTTTTTTTGAAAACATCACTGAAAATAATAACTCAAGTGCTTCTTACCATTTTACATATGATTTTTAAACTTTTTCTTCCCAAAACACAAACATTTATACCAATAGGGGAGCATGTCACGTTCAGTACTTTTGTGTGCGGCTCTATAAAGATATATTTTCTAAAACTTACTCTGGACTTACTCTGTATTGCTTGTGACTTTATTTGATTCACTTAACAAACCTTCAATGGACAAAAGCGTAAAAGCCCTGCTACAACATGCCATTAGAGTTTGAGTGACAGATGTAAAAGTGCTTGTGAGTGCAGTGGTTTATGCCCCCGTCTCTCTGCCTCTCTGCCCCTCTCACCCCCTCCTCTCTCTGGATGGCTGTGACAGACAGGCAGATGTTTGGGCTGCGAGGTGAACAGGTGACTCCTCTGGGACTCTCTCTCCACAGTAATTGGCTGTCACACACACGAGCTTCCCCCCAAACTTGGCAAATGGGATTTGTTGGCGTGGGTGAGCACTGGGGAGGTGGGGGTGTAAGGCCAGCGATAATATGGCAGGGTGAGGGCTTAAACCATGGGAGTAAGAGAGTGTGCTTAACCTCTTAGCAGTGTGCTCGCGCGCCGCCTTCTCTCCGCCACTCCACCTGGCCCTCGCTCACCTGGTCCTGATCTGCCGCTCTGTCCGGCTCTGTACTCCACTGGCTTTTGTACGGCGTCTGCTGCTTTTTGTTGAATATGTTTTAAGTACAGTCACAAATGGGTACCTGTCCAAGTCTGCTTATTTACCTGGCAAGAAAAACTGTTTTTGACTTGAAAGTTGGCAGCGAAGTCAAGAGCTTGAGCCCTGAGAGAGGTGGATTTCATGTTGTTTTTGTCATAAATAATTCATACAATTATAATGACCTTGATTAATTTTAAAGTGACAGTACTTTAACGTATCACTACATCAGTAAATTCTAATCTCAACTTAATGATTTTTGGTTTACCAGAGCAATAAAAGTGGGAAGCCCAGAACTACATGATGTTTGAGGTTTAGTGTAGATGCCGTTACATTTATCTTGTATTTATTTAATCACAGATGTTTTATTTCTCAAAAATACAAAACATGAATTCATTTGTGAGCCGGTTCCCCTCTCCACAGATCTGACTTCCACCTTGGCCTCGCAGGGCCACCATCTTGTTTCCATGGAGATAGATATTTAAATGCTTTAACATGAGACATTCTAGACAGTAATAGCTATGTGGAGTAATAACATCCACATAGCCTCAATCTGAAAGTGCACCTTTAAGAATACACTACAGAAGATGTTTTTATCTCTTTGAAAACGTCATTATTTATGTGGATAGAATGTGGATTGACTCCTTCAGAAGTTAATTTATCCAATTACCTCAAATGCATGATTCAAAATGTAAAACAGAATCTATTTTGTGGACTGCTGCTTTTATGTCAAAGTTTGTTCCCAAACTTCTTGCAGAGGACAAACATTGATGTTTACTGGACCCACATTGTGAGTTACAAATGAGAGCCTACTGAGCGGCATCATGGTGCCCAGATCCCCTGCAGATCGGAGAGGGCTTAGGCAATTTCATAGGCACCACGAGGCCAGCTGCCATTAGTTGTGATTGGATTTCATGGGGCTCGGCTCATTCTGTTGAGTTGAATTTTCTCACAAAAGACCCCCGCGCTGCTCACACCTCCAGTCCAGACAGGATAAGAGCACACAGCTGCTGTGGCCATCAGGACGGCTCCGGAGCCAGGGGAAGAAAGATGACCTCAACACAGAACACGATTAAGGCCAAATATCAATGAGTTTGCAGTCACTAAAATCTAGATTATACACAGTCGTGCTGGAGCAAACTACGTAGCAAAATAAATTCTTATTCAACCGGTTGTCTTAATTTGTAGCTTCATAATCCTCAGTGGGGGGCAAGAAGGAGTGTTCTCTATTGATTACAGGGAACACACAGAAGGAAGAGTCAAAAAGAAAATCCACAAATATTGAATCTGATCATTTGAAGACACTAGACCCTATATTATGCTATATTTGTATGTATTTAATGATGTTGTGTAGTAGTAGAGAGAGAGCATGAGCCTGTAAAAGGCCCCTAGTACCGCCAGGTGACGACTGGTCCCCTGGAATGAAGGGAACGATGATTAAGAGCGCGACTCACTGCTGTCAAAGTGTCAGGCTCAGTAACAGGAGTTGCATGGTTTGTTTGGTGACTTGGACATTGTCTGGTGTGATCAGTTAAACTTTTCCATGTGACTAATGTCAGAGCTCACTCAGACACGTGAGGAGTCAGGGGAAAGAACTGTGCCAGGACGATAATGTATTTGGTCCTAAATGTTTAGTGTATTAGGTTTATTTATGATCAACGAAGTAATGTTTAACCCTAGAACACTTTCGCTATAAAAAGTTACACCATCACTTTTGCCGGGTAATTTTTACCCGATATAATATACCCAACAAAAAGTACTTGTCATAAAAAATAGATCAAAATATGACAACACTTGATAAATTAGAGTGGTTTTCTTTTATTTTCAACTGTGGTATGTGTAACAAAATGGAAAACAAAAACATAGGAAGATCCTACAAACATGCTCGAAAATTACTGAAAAAATTGAAATTTGAGAACAAAAAATTCCTAAAACAAAAAATAATGATACAGGAAACTTGGTCTTTGGTCCACCCATTCCTGAGATATGTGAGACTTCCCTGGTGAAGGCATAGACTCCTTGGCACGCAAACAGCTACAGGAGAGAGGGACAAAAAATAGTATTTTTTCAGTGTGTAAAAATGACCATTTGATCAAAATATTGTTTTCACCATAAAAATTCACTTTGAAATCACCACTTTGTGATATCTATTCATAACCACTGCACTAAATAAGGCTAGCATACACATTCCAAGAACATTCTTACTTACCTATTCCTTACATGCAGTCAGTACAAACAGGGTAGTAATGGCGTGGACACACGGGTCGACGGCAGACATGGCACCTGTGCCGTGTCTTCCTGTCCGAGCCTGCGGGGCAGTCAGCACACCTCACTAAGGGACTATTGCTTTCTGATGCCACTGGTCCTGCCTCATTTGCAAGAGTGCCAGTGCCAAAGCCTGTATATAAGGCCTCTTCTGCATTTGGTTGTCACCTCTCTTCATCGCATTCTCATTGTGAATGATCCAGGAGTTAATCACATTAGCATTGATCATACCATAGAACACACACAAAGTGGCCATCTCTTGGTTTTCCTTTTCTTGGTTGTAAAATTCAATTTGCTTCAGGCTTGCCAGTGGGTCCTGTTGTTGGTTGTGTGTGCATGGATGACAGGAGTAGGACAACCTTCTTTTTTGAAGTTTTCTTAGGAAGGAAGGACACCAAAGTTAGTTCTTTAGTGAAGAGAAAAGCACTGGAGCCTGGCGTGCGCTTTTCTTTTCCTTTCATCACTTGAAATAAATATGTAAATATGGTGAGCCTGCATGTTGTCACCCTTGACATGTGGCAGAATCGCTTGATTTTAAACACTAACACTATCACTGGGTGAAATCCACCCAAAACGTACATTAGCCTCTTTCACTATTGCCGGGTGAAAATCACCCGAAAGCAAGCCTGTAGGAAAAAGTGGGCTTTGGGGCAGGGAAACACCCACACCTTCATAGATGTCAAAAACAATGGTGAAGCTACCCAGGGACTCATGACACTCAGAAAAATGCAACATATTGAAAATCATGTAAATACATTTGCTCGGGTGAAAATCACCCGGCGATAGTGCTCTAGGGTTAAATGTTTTAGGCTCATGCTGCTGGAGAGTCTCCCCTTCTGTGTGTGTGTGTGTGTGTGTGTGTGTGTGTGTGTGTGTATGTGTATGAGTGTGTGTGTGTGTGTGTGTTTTGTATGTGTGTGTGTATGTGTATATGTATATGTGTGTGTGCGTGTGTGTGTGTATGTAAGTGTGTGTGTATATGTATGTGTGCGTGTGTGTGTATATGTGTGTGTGCGTGTCTGTATGTATGTGTATGAGTGTGTGTGTATGTGTGTGTGTGTATGAGTGTGTGTGTGTGTATGTGTATGTGTGTGTGTGTGTGTGCATATGCGTGTGTGTGTATGTGTATGAGAGTGTGTGTGTGTGTGTATATGTGTGTGTGTGTGTATGAGTGTGTGTGTGTATGCGTGTGTGTGCGTGAATGTGTGTGCGTGAATGTGTGTATTGTGTGTATATGTGTGTATGTGTGTGTGTGTGTGTGTGTGGATGTGAGTGTTTGTGTGTGTGTATGTGTGAATGTGTGTGTTTGTGTGTATATGTGTGCGTGTATGTGAATGTGTGTGTGTGTCTATGTGTGTGTGTGTGTGTGTGTGTGTGTATGTGTGTGTGTGTGTATGTGTGTGTGTGTGTGTGTGTGTGTGTATGCGTGTGTGTATGTGAATGTGTGTGTTTGTGTGTATAGGTGTGTTTGTGTGTATATGTGTGTATATGTGTGTGTGTGTGTGTGTGTGTGTGTGTGTGTGTGTGTGTGTGTGTGTGTGTGTGTGTGTGTGTGTATAGGGTGTGTGTGTGTGTGTGTGTGTATATGTGTGTGTGCTCTTTACCTGGTCTTCATGTTTTGTCCCTGTGGTCAGACTCTGTCTCTGCAGGTGTATTTCCTTTAGAAAACCCCGTGTGGGTGATGTCCTGTTTGGACTGGTGTGGGACACTGAGGTAAAGGCTGTGCATCGCCCACTTGGACTAAAGCACTGAGTGACCTTATGTACACCAACATGATGAATTATTGTGTAACCAAACCTGCAATGACTAAACTAACCTAAACCAACATATCAATAAGTTAAAAGCCAACAAACGTGTGCAGCCTAACGTGTCGTGTGGGGTAAGTGTTGCAGGTGGCTTTGCTTCGTTGATTATTAAATTACACATTGATTGTTACTACATCTACTTTCATAAATTGCTCATCCCGTCACAGTTGTTTCCTCATCACAAACAGACCTGGAGTTTCACGTTGCTTCATTCACACATTTAACACACAAACCTGCACATTTAGTCTGTTTCCTCCTCTCTGTTTGTGGACTCCCTGCACCTTCACTAGGATCATGTGGAGGATGATGTGGAAAGAGCATTTTGAGCTTTGGAGATGCAGACAGACTAATAAACAAGGATTACACAAACATGTGAATGAAACAAAACACTACGCCAGGTCTGTTTTTGAGGAGGTCCACGTGTACTGTAATTAAAATGTATAAAGTTTTTTTTTTTTTTTGATTTAGTTTTTTTAAGTTGAGCAGCATAACATTCTGCTCAGGGCCGTGTAGAGATGAAATATTTAAGTGTCGTTGATTTGCTCTGGCCTCTCTTAGTAAAGATTTGAAGCAGAGTTCACACTGGACTATTTTTGTGTTAAATGGCAATAATTAAATGTCTATTTTGTTTTGGGTGGGGAAACTCCACCCATTCCACCCCAATATTAATTAGGAAATTAATATTGAATCTATTATAACCTGCAGGATTTGGACCAAAAAGCAGAACCCAACACAAGGGTGGATGCTGTGCAAAGGGGGATCAGGTGGAGCGGGTGGGTGCTGTGCAGGAGGGTCAGGTGGAGCAGGTGGGTGGTGTGCAGGGGGATCAGGTGGAGCGGGTGGGTGCTGTGCAGGAGGGTCAGGGTGGAATGCTGTGCAGGGAGGCTGTGCAGCGGCTGGATGCGGTGCAGGGAGCGGTGGATGCTGCTGGCGGCAGGACGTCTGGATGCTGTGCAGGGACGTCCGGTGGAGCGGCTGGATGCTGTGCAGGGACGTCCGGTGGAGCGGGTGGGTGGGGAAACTCGTCCCAGGTGAGTGTCAGACAAAGGCAGAACCTGGAGGATCATGTCGGTGTTTTTTAATAAGACAAAAAAAAGAGCTGAAGATGGTGATTCTTGCACAATAGTGACACATGTTTTCATACCTTTGTGGAGCAGGATGACTTGTTTTCCAATCATAGTAATTCATCCAAAATCCCCTTTATGAAAGTCTGAGTGCTGTGTTGGTCCACTTAACATTGCAAGGCCATAATTTAAAGCATCCATTTTCATCAGACGGCAAATACCAGCCACGCTTTAATTACAGTTGTGGACGCGCTGTTTTTATTTGACTAATAATTGTTTTTTTTTGTTTTTTGTTTACTCTGTGCTTTGAACACACCGAGATCAAGCACAGGCACGTTTACGGAGCAGATGAAAGACAGTAAATTTGGACTGGTCTGCAAACACCAAAGAATACGAGAGCAGACCGAGGGGTTTGGGAGTAGGTTTGGCCCACAGCGACTGGTGCAAACATGAATGAATCCCAATGTTAGCGCACAGTTTGAGAGGAAGAGATCATGATGCAACTTCAGACCGCTATACCACAGAGCGGGGCCTCAGGTGTCCAACCATAGAGTTTTACATTTCCCTCAAATTAGCCCGCTGAGTGAGTGTGCAAATGATGTTAGCCAATTCTTAAGGATGGAAATTGCAGTGTGCAGCCAGAAGAGGAGAGGAGATTGAAGAAGCATGTTACAGTGTTCAAAAGGGAGAGGTGTATTGAGAAATGGCTCTGAAAATTTGGCAGATTTTGACAAAGTCTGATGTAATGTGCTCTGGGTTTTAAGATGTAAAAATGAATTTTCAGAAAATATGGTAAGATGTCGCATACTTTCAAAGCCAGTAAATTTATTCATTAAAATATAGTTTGGCTTGAGCTATAGTTTAGTCACAGAGGGCATGGAACCTGTGCACCTTTGTCCATGAACTTGCAGACATTACATACACATCAAACTGGGAAAATGTCGCCTAGTTGTCTTGTCCGAATACATTTAAATGAGATACTGGCTCACGTAAAAGAAACTGTATGTAGTAAGTACTTTTTTTAAGGCTTTAATCACAGGGTTGCCAGTCGGGAACAGACAATTCTCAAAAAAAACCAACCAAAAAAACTACAAACTGACTGGTTGGATTCTGGTTTCGACTTCGCTCCGTGTGCACTGTGCTGTCATTTTGGGCGGAGTTTCATTTTTCAGTCACTTTTTATGTTGATAGACTGAGGTTTGACAAAAATCTGAACTTTTAAATACTCTAAAACAGCCTTTTGGTGTCATGCATGTGAATCAAATATGCTAGTAATTCACACACAACGCAGATCTTTTTTCAAAACACCATCTCCTCAAGTTTTTGTTCTTCTGGGGCCCAACAAAAATCAAAATAAGAATCAAATCATGACAAACCAGAATTGTCCCAGCCCTAGTTTCCAGTGCTGTAATCTGCAGATAGAGACATACACGAGGTTTTGTCATTCTCATACATATGGACAGTATATTTCAGCGGCAGAGACACTGATGTGATGTCTTGGCTGCAGGTGCTGAGGTTAAGGTAGTGACAGATCAGAGACAGTCCTTTAAATTTAAACCACCCGGATTTCAGCATTGAAACTGGCAACCCAAATGATAAATGTATGTGAGACTTTCAGCTTTCTGATTGGATAACCATCTCGAGAACCATAACACCAAATGAAATACTTTATAATTAAGAAAAAGTCAAGATTACATTTGTTACCAATAAGAATGAGATCTCATGTGTTAACTTTGTGTCTGGGGGCACAGTTAGATCATGTTTATGGAATTTAAAGTCAAAATCTTACATGCAGCTTCTCTCACTAAACTTGTACCAGTGAACAAAGCCTAGAGTCATTTAACATGCAGCATTGTATATTCTGTATATTCACTCGAGTCAAGAGGGTTTTGGTGCTTCAGATTTGACTCACAGCAACTCTATCTTCCAATCTGTTAGTCCATGAGTGTCTGAACAAGAGGGTCTGTTACGCTCAGCTTTGTCCCTCTCTATTTCTGTACTGCTGCTGCACCAGTGACAAAGGCCAGGAAAGATTATGGATCCACACATAGATCAATCAGAAGGATATAATGATACACAAGCGCCACGTTACCAAATATACTGTCATTTTGAGGGGAGGTAGAAATGGTCAAGTAGGATTTTTTTCCCTTTTCCTTTTTATTGCCTCCATTACAGTTATATCCATGAAACAACCTTGAAGGAGGCATATTATACTACGCTGACTTGCATAGACAAATACATGCATACAGAACATACAGACAGAGATGGAAATCAGTTGCAGTGAAACAGCACAGTATTTGACAGCATGTACCCTCTTTAAGTGTATATTTTAACACATGCAGCTGGAGAAGTCTGAACGTTTTCAAGGCCTCATAATGTTACTGTACATGTGAAACCAGGCTGTGTGGACAATAGATAAGGGCCAATAATACTAGTGTAACATGTGTGTGGTGCTACTGACACATTTCATTCATATTGCATGTGTAAAAATCTATTTTTATGCTCCTCCATAATATGAATGGTAAAGTTTGTAAACTGCCTACATATTTATATTTGAAAAGTTCATTTATTTACTGTGTAACAAGCTGTGTGGGTAAAAGTACTTTTTACTGGCATCATCCAGTGCTGATGAAATTGCTAGTGCTCTGGACTTTAAGCCTCTCAAAATAAGGCCATTGCATCATCTGAACAGTAACAGCTTACTAACCGCCCCAGGACAGGTATCGGGTTTGCCTGTGGGAAAGAAAGTAAATAATTAAAATCTTCTGTGAAAGCCTCAGAAATGTGTTGTTCCATTCTCTTGTCCATCCCTCTGTCTGTCTTTAACCTGCACTGCTCAATTTGTCCAACACTACTGTCAAAACCTGCCCATAAGGACGATACCGTCACCCGGTACATTTCTCTTAGAAATAAAAATAATGTTAAATGATAAAAAATGTTTGACAAATCAGAGGACATGATCTAAATTGAATAAAACATTTTAAAGGTGTATTATGTTACTTTTCTGTTGGAAGGGCTGCCGTCTGTATGGAGATGTTTGTTTTTTTTGTTTGTTTGTTTTTGCCTGAAACCTTCCACAGTATGGCATTAAACTCACCTCTCTCCATGCAGACATCATTGATATCATTAAGGCAAGTGACAGGTCAGATTTGTGGAGAGGCGAGTCCATCCACTGGAAGAATGCATGTTACTGAAGGTACTTTAGAGCAATAGAAACATCTGTAATGTGAATGTAAGGTAGTCCAATTTAATGCTATACTGTGGAACATTGCAGGCAAATCAATATCATCTCCATGGAGACCTGGAGAGCAGTTGTTGTACCCTTCAGTAAAGTTACATGGTCACCTTTAAATGAGTGCATGATGGTTGCTCAGTTGGTGGAGTTCTACACTTTGACATGGTCCTTTGTAAAGTCAGTAAAAGCAGCAGATTTGTGATCCTCTCTCTATGTATGAGACGTCAGAGCAAAGTTTCTCTTGAGCTTGAAGCATTACTTAGTAATGTTGTTGTGGAAGGGTTTCTGAAGGTTATCCTGTTGCAGTTGAATACATTCCAAAAACTTATTAATAAAATATTTACAGACACATTCTGGGTCTCTCATAAATAATGAATTTGACCTTAAGACAGAGAGCTTAATCAATGTGCGTCAGTTGTACTATCTCTTGTAGCACAAGTTTGGCAGAACGGGCTCCAGAGTGTCCCATACTCCCAAAGTGCTAAGAGGACATTTGACCATGCTCCTAATGAAAAAGTCCACATTATACTTTGATTAAGAGGAAACAAATGATGATGACCATGTGATGAAGAGGTGCATCCTGGGGGGGCTGACCTTTGGAAACTGTGAGTCTAATGCCACACTGCAGCCGTTCATTATCCAAACACTCACCAAGACAATGAACCAGACTCATGTAGATACTGGGTCAGTGGACTGACTAATATGGAGGTCATCTTAGTTTTCTGAGTTCCAGCTTCTGGTAATATTTGAAACTAGATTCAGTGTTATTTATACAGTTTTTAACCTTTGATATATATTTTATAGCTCTATCTCGGGGCTTTGGCCAAGGAGACTTACTCTTCTGAATAATGAATAGACAGTGTACTTCTGTGTGATTCTGGTAGCACTTGATTCCACTCACTTTCCTCTTTTATTTGAGTGTTTGAACATATTTATTTGCCTGGCAAATCCAGAATTATATCTCTGTATTTTTTATACAGATCAGTGTGGTTCCCACACACTCCGTTGCGTTTCAAGCTCGGCCAAACGTGATCGTGACATCAGATTTGTTTTTTTCAGTGACGCATGTGAAACAAGGAGCTCATTGGTCATCTATAATTTACAAATAAAATGTATCTCACCTCAGATTAACAGAGTTTAGTCCTTTGGTCATTGATTCTGCAGAAATCTGCCATGTTTTTCAGCACCATGTGATTTTTTTATTGTTTTTTTCCCTTTATTTCCTTTTTTTTATACAAATGGACCATGTCTGTCTCCAACTGGCTAATCCACGTGTCAGTCACGCCCATGTGACAACCGGGACATTCACCAGTGACCAGACTCACATCTTTGTAAAGTATTGAAGAAGTTTGTGTTCTGGATCGCAGACGACTTATTTATACCCCAAGTAACCAAGTAACAAATCTTACAAATTTCTGTAGACAGTAGACAAAAACTAGAGGAAAAAAAAAGAAAATCCCAACATTTTCTTGAATATAGGAATATAATTACTCCCATCTGCCAAAACAAAGTATCCTGGCAGATTTTGTAAGTCCTATTCATTTTCCACAGTCAAACAGACAACTGAACCTTTTTTCTTCATCTTCTAATGAAAAAAACACATTTTTATTTGTATTATTATTATTATTTTAACAATTTATTATGAATGATGACCAAACAACAGTGAGGCTTTTCAAACCTCCAGAAAAATAATGTAAACAGTCAGAATAAAGGGCACTTTACTGTTCAGAGCAAAGACTGACTTGAAATGGTTTACCTTTTGCTTCTAGAACAATTATTATTTTGTTCTAACAATTATTTCAAAATTTTACAAACCACAATTATCATTTGATGTATTCAGTATTAATCTACGAGTCAGACTGGGCTCATTTACTTCTCCAGGGTATTAAAAGCACATATTTAGGGGGCTTTCACACCTCTTAGTCTGGTTAACCGCTCATTTAGTGATGATCACTTTCTCACTACACTTCAGCTCAAATGAACCGAATCAAGAGAAAATAGAGGATGCCCCTCGCCTGAGGTGGAGCTGCAGCACAAATAGTGCAGGAAAAGACAAAAAGTACAAACACTGGCCAGAGAAAAGTCACTGTCACATGACTGTAAATGAGAATAAATACATGTGAGGATTAGCCTCAAATACACGACTATGTTGTGAGGATTGGTGACAGCTCTTTACTTTTCAAGCCGATGTAACTGATGAGCCTGTTCACGTCACCGTTTTTTGAAACTGTGATAAATTTTTGTCTAATTATATAAAATAACAGGGGTCATTCATTTCCACCACTGTACATACATCTTATCACGACTTATTTCTCCCATTCTGCGGTTTATTTTGTTCATACTATGAGTGCTAAGGAGGCTTGTTTAGATCAATTTTTTCTGCAAGCTAAGTCACTCCCCCTTCAGAGCACTATCGCAACACAATCAGCGAGCACACCACTGATGGAGCTACTGCACATCACATCCGGTTTGTCAGGTTGTGCACAGTTTTGTATCATGTGTTTGTATATTTATGGAGAATTGTCGTGTGGTGACGTGGACTTGTGGGTGTTGAAGTATTGACAGAATCTTAAAGCTGCAGCTGAAACCAGAAGTTTACATACACTACATGAAGACACATACACTTTTGTTTCTCTCCGTCTGACATGAAATCAGACTAAACTTTCACTGTTAGTCAGGATTAACAAAATAATTAGTATTTGCTAAATATCTGAATCATAAGAGAATGATTTATTTTGACATTTGTTCATTACTTTCTTTAAAGTCTGAAGTTACATACTCTTCATTAGTATTTGGTGCCATTGCCTTTGAATTGGCTCACATGGGTCAAATGTTGGATTTCCTTCCACAAACTTCTCACAATAGTTGACAGGAGTTTTGTCCCATTCGTCCTGACAGAACTGGTGTAACTGAGCCAAGTTTGTGGTCGTCTTGCTCGCACAGGCCTTTTCATGTCCGCACAGACATTTTCAATAAGATTGAGATCAGGGCTTTGTCATGGTCACTCCAAAACATTGACTTTGTTATCCTTAAGCCACTTTGTAACCAGTTTGTCAGAATGCTTCAAAAAAAACCTATTTGCACCCAAGCTTTAACTTTCTTGCTGATGTCTTGAGATGTTGCTTCAGTATTTCCACATAATGTTCTTTCCTCATGATGCATCTATTTTGTGAAGTGCATCAGTCTCTCCTGCAGCAAAACAACCAACAACATGATGCTGCCACCCCAAACGTAATGATGCTCATTATGGCCAAACAGTTCAATTTTAGTTTTATTAGACCACAGGACATTAAGGTCTTTGTCCCTCTGCATTTGCAAACTGTAATCTGTCTTTTTAATGTTTCTTTTGGAGTAATGTCTTCTTCCTGCAGAGTGTCCTTTCAGTCCATGTCGGTACAGTCCTCGTTTCACTGTGGATAATGACAGACTCTCACCAGCTTCAGCAGCATCTTCACAAGGTCTTGTGCTTTTGTTCTTGGGTTGATCTCGTTCATCTCTGGGACAGAACCCGTCTCCTTCCTGAGCGTGTGATGCTGGACATTCTCATGGTCTTTATACTTGTGTATAATAGTTTGAACAGATGAACGTGGCACCTTCAGCATCTGGAAACTGCACCGAGGATGAACCAGAGCAAGTCCACAGTTCTCTTCCTGATATCTTGGCTGATTTCTTTTGACTTTCTCATGATGTTACACAAAGAGACAGTGTGTTTCAGGCGTGTCTTCAAATACATCTACAGGTGTGTCTCTAATTTACTCAAATGTGTCAATAAACCAGAATCAGAAGCTTCCAAAGACATGACATCATCATGTGGGTTTTCCCAAATTGTTTAACGTCATAGTGATTTTACCATATGTAAACTTCAGACTTTGAAGAAAGTCATGAAAAATTGTCTAAAAAAATCCTTCTCTCATAATTCTGGCATTTAAGTAAGTAGAAATGACTTTGATAATCCTAACTGACCTGAAACAGGAACAGTTTAGTCAGATTTAGTGTATGTAAACTTCTGGTTTCAGCTGTAACTGTGGGCGGCTCTAATGGGGCCTGGGAGGGACTGATAAATCACTGAAACATGCATGGATGACATCTAAAACCTCTTAAAGCATGTTTTTGATTGTGAGGGAACAATATTATAACACGGTAGGTAATTAGACAGAATTAAACAGACAAACTATCCAGAGTGTTTAAAAAAGCCAAAAGCACACCCCCCCGTACAAACTCCTTCACAGTGCACTAAGGCTGTTGTCTAGATTGTTAGCATTAGTATGAAGGAGCTTGTGCGTTTTGCCCTCAGTGGCCCTCACCTGGAGATAAGCCTGTTATCTCTGCCTCCCTGCACTACACTCTCCTCCATATTGCACCCAGCCAATCAGACAACAGACAACCCCAGACTGCGCCAGGTCTGCCCAAATTCACACAGGGCATACACGGGACTGTCGCTTCATATCATCCACTGAAAAGAAAAATGTGCTATTGCTTTTGTAGTGGGCACCTTGGGTTGGTAATGACAAATCTTCCCCATACTGCAAGCTCCATGCCTCTCTCCATAGTGTCTCCACAGAGGTATTTTACCTGTAGGTGCTGAAAGCTTGCCATTTCAGGAATGACCACATTTGATCAAAATCAGAAAGGAAATGTATTTTTCTCTGTTTTATCTCCTTATATTTTTTCACTAAAGGTGCACCATCAAATGTTTCTAGTAGTTGTCCACCACCTCCTTGTATGTGAGATGTTATTGCTTTTTTCCAGTATACACAGTATCGCATTAAACTGGTCTATCTCCACAAACATGAGGGTAAATGTGTGGAGGCGACCCCACTCGCAGGAGGCATGATGAGATAAGAATTTCAAGATATTTTTGAGTAAAAAAAAAAAAAGCTAGATTTCAGGCAAAGCAATAACATCTCCAAGGAGACAAGCATTTGATGTGTCGTCCTGCTCCCCATAAAAAATGTTTCGCAGTGCCTCTTTAAAGGTCCTGTATTATGCAAAATAGACTCGTGTGAGCGTTAAACCATGTCATAATGTTGCTATTTTCTCAAAAACAGACCTGGGGTTGTGTTTTGTTTCATTCACACATGTTTGAGGAACCTTTTGTTATTAGTCTGTAACATCTGCAAAGCTCAAAATGCTCTGTCCCACCTTGTGATGTCATGAAGTGGCAGTTTTCAAGTTAACAGCTCCTTTGACCTTTAGTTCAATGGAGATTAGAAATTCTAGGGAGTTTAAAACACAGTGGAGCACTTCCTGTATAACACATGACATTATAAGAGTGTTTTCTTTTTGAGAGAATAACTCTAAATCTGCAGGTTTGTGTGTTAAACATGTGAGAATGAAGCAAAACACAACCCCAGGTCTGTTTGAGATGAGGAAACTACATTATATCATAGATCAGAAAGTAGCACAATATGGGCCCTTTAAGGAATCAACTAAAAGTTGTTGCCACTGGTACAGAAACTCAACTGTGTTACATAAATCAAAGTTTATTTAAATCCACGAAAAGTTTGAGCAAAGTTTTGGCACCAAGTCAGGGTCTAGGACTCCCCATATCTGCATAAAGATGACAGCCTTCAACTCTCATGTGCTTGAATTAAGGGAGAAGGGGAAAGACAAATGGCAACTGAAGGAGACAAGTTGGGGGCACTTTTATGCAACCTTCACTGAAAAAGTTACATTTTAAAACTTCCTGCAAATTCCATTATACAAGTGATTGAAAGCACTAATCTTGTTTGGGAATAGCAGTTGGACACGACATAAGCTCTGTTTTACTATCGTGGTTCAGCCAATGCAATTAGCTTAAAGGTGCACTATGTAACTTTTCTAGTAGAGGATATGTAACCTGCTTGTCCACATGGAGACGCTTTGTCAAAAATGTTCCACAGTATAGCACAGAATTTATGTATGTCCATGGAGACGATGATGAAGACACGGGTCCATGGACATAAAGGCGAACGAACCAACAGAAAAGTGACAGAGCATTTTTAAAGTGTATATAGTGTTCCCCGCTTAAAGGCACTGTACTTGATTTTTACTCTTAAAAATGTGAAAAAACAGCAATAGTTCATGGTAAAGAGTTTGCAGTTCCTCAAAGTTATTAATCATTTACCTTGTGCATTCCAAACATCCTAATTATTCACCGCAATGAGTTTCAAACCTCGTTTCACAGTTCTGAAAGGCTAGTGTGGAGTTTCGCTGTATGGTCACGCTAACAACACTTACCATGCTAATGTGCACTTCCTGATTATCGGTCAATAAAATATTTTCTAATCAGATGCAGACAGAGCAGCTTCTGGGGCAAGACATAAAAATGTGAAAAAAGAACTCGTTAATTTGAACCGTTTTGCAGTGATCCAAAGTCATCCCTCTCTTACCTTATACATTCTGAACATCCTAATTATTCTCCGTGATGTCATGCCAACAACAACTAGCATGCTAACCGTGCACAGCCTAATTACATTGAAGAATAGTCACACTCCCTAGACACAGTAAACATATTGTGTAGCTCACGATAAATCTTCCTGACACACAACATTGGCTCGATTCCTTAGTCTCAGATCTTCAGTTAAATCCTGTTTCTGTGTCTATCCATGTCAGCCACGTAGAGGCAGTGCTCCTGTCATTCTGTTAGCGCCAAGCCAAATATGTTAACAAGGCAGAGGACTCCAGCACCCTGGGACCCGGTCCAACTAGGCCTTTGGTAGCATTCCAGTGTGAGGCTGCATACATACTGTACAGTGGTATAGGATTGCCCGGTTTACTGAAGGCAGAGCGACGAGGCAGATGCTGTGTCGGTCTTTGCTGCTCGTTGAATGGGTCTCTAGGCAGCTCATTTCTGTCATATTAACATTTTCTAACGAATTTGACCTGTCACTCTCTGTCAAACTTTCTTTAAGTGTTGTCTTACGATTCTGCGCTTGATGAATGACTCTGCAGGGAGTTGTAGAAATACTTCCTAAATTGTCATCATTACTTTTAAAGGTGCTGTACTTACATTCATTATACCAGTTTTTTTCAGCTAGACATAAAGAGGGAACATTTTTTACGGGGCCCTTTTTTTCGCAACTTTTTTAACTTTTAAGATGAGTAATTGCAATACTAGAACCAGCCATTGTAGTTTTTGTGCTGGCATCGTAAACCAGGGGAATATTATGAATGTTGAAAAGCAAAATATAAAATTAAAAAAATCCTGGTGAACATTATAGAGAACGGACTGGTTTGGTGTTTGAGAAACGGTTCTGTAATCTCTCATGCATTAAACTGCTCCTTTTTAGGTCTTCAGTGTAATCCTGCATCCATCCCGACTCCCTTGCACCTCATATTTACCTTGCATTACCTTATACACTGCCTTTTACATAATGCTCCTTTGATGGCTGATGCTGAATGTTGTAAGACTACTTCCGATGTGCAACAAACCGTCATCTGGGACTCCAACTCCAACTTCTTTGACTGCAGTTCATAAACTTTATTCAAAGGCACAAAGGAAATTGTTATGGCGACAAAGTAGTGACTGTGCGCCGCCTTAAACTCATTAGTTAGTCCTGTATGCTTTAGATCTGCATATTTAGGGATATTCTTTGTCTCTCTAGATTTAGTCTTGTTTCAGACCACAGACAGATGTTTTATGGAGCTCTTTTCATGGTAAATCAAAGATGTTTTACAATAGTTCAACATAAAACAAGGACAAACAAAAACAAGTAATGAGGAAACAGTCATTTGTGGAGGTTATACACTATGAGGAAAGAACATTTGACTAAAACAGAAGGTAACGTTGTGCTGACAAAGTTTGTATATCTGTTTGCATCGGCTCTTCATATTCCAGCCTAATAGGAACCAGTGACGTGCAGTGAGGTTCATGTCTGCTGAGGCACTGATGTGTCACATCAGATTTACAAACATATAAACCAGGTGTCAGTACATTTGGCCCCGGGTCAGTTTCTCTCCCAGTGACTTGGGGCCAGAATAAAAAAGAATTTCAAAATAAAAGTCAGAAGTCCGTATGAAATAGCTCTAATAGTATGAAATAAAAAGCAAGCTGGTTTTGTAATGTTTTTTATCCTTATTCTGGTTCCCCAATTTTCAGTGGATTGAAGTCATTAAATTTCTTACCATTTTGTACGTCTCTGTTTGAAAAGAGCGAGTCTTTTGTCCCGTCGTCTGGAGCAAACCATTTAGCTCCTTTGGCGTTGGTCTCTGTCCTTTAATTATAACCTCCTGCTTCGTCCGAAAGTCCAGTTTAGAAAACGGCTTGAGCTTTAATATATAATCTTCCTCCATTTAAAAAGTAGGACCAGACATGAAGAAAAAAGTGAATTGCTAAAGTTGACTTGCTAACTCTAAATTGTAGTTAGCGGCCCCTATTCTGCGGGAGTTGCAAGAATCCCTGGGCTCACGACCGCCCCCAAACGTGAGGCAGGGTAACTGCATGCCTCACCCGGTGCCTTTCACAGCCGCTATAATGTGCTCAGCCCTTAAAGGGTCAAAGCAGCAGCTTAGCACCAACGGCCTGTGCCTCACCGCACGTCTCTTCTCAGGATTTCAACGCTAAATGTACAAATTCAGCGATTTTGAGTAAAAAAAAAAATAATAAAATTGCAAAGTTTAATAGAAAATAACTTTAGAGTACAAATTATTTGATAAATATAACTATTTCATTTATTTTTCTCTGTTATGGCTCACCTGACCACACGTCACTGGTAGGAACCCTACATTTCCCCAAACATGGAAGAGAATGGATTTTGAGTCTGATTTTGGCAAGGTTTATGACAATTTTAGTTAGTTAAAAGCTCTCATTTTGAGCTTTTTCAGTGTAAAAATTGCATGCTTAACTAATTTTTGCATAGTTGTCGAAGTCTTCCAAAAGGTTGCATGAAGAAGAACATAGAAGTAGATAGAAAGAAGACATGACTTGGTGGCTTCAGGACCTGCGGTTCATAACTCTCTGGTCATGGAGTTGTACTTGCCATGTCTTTTTCAAACCTTCATCACCTTTTCTGAATGCCATGCAGTTGTTCAGTTTAAAAAAAAAAACTCTGATAGTTCACTGAAGGTAACCTCCATCTCTTATCCCCAGTTTGAGTCTCGCTGCAAACTCATGGCTTCTGAATCTTTAATATCCAGCTCCTGTCTGTCCCTGAAGAACTTTTCCTCTCCTCTCCTTCCAGCCAGCCCCCAACTTACTTAAAATCATCAGCACATTCATTGGAAAGCACTAAGCCCACGTCAGATCGGCTGCTCCTGAGGCAAAGACTGCCACCTACGAGAACTTCAGCGTCAATGTGGAGCGGAGAGGACGTGAGTGAGAGCGAGAGATAGAGATAGATAGACAGATACAGAGAGAGCGAGAGCAGCTAAGGTTATTCTTGTGTGCTGGAATATCATTAGCAGAGTGACAAAGATGCCTCAGAACATGCTCGGAGTGCAGATATCACACAAACTCCTTCCATATTAAAAAAAAGTAGAAATACAATTAAGGCAAATGGTAAATTGTATTTTGACAGTGGAGCTATGTTACTATATGTGTGTCCTTGAATTTAACTCACGTCAAATCAATCAGCCAATAGTACAACCTGAGGACCATCCTTGATTTTATAATTATTTTCCAGTTATTTGTGTCCAATGCTAATTTATCAAGTGGTAGTAACACTTTTTATTCAAACAATAAAATAAAATAAAAAAAAGAAAAGAAAAAAATGTATATGAAGACATGAAATAAGTTTGTATTTTGTCATTTATAGAGCCATGGTATTAGTTATATAAATAGAGTTGTGCAGTGAAGTGATGTCCAACAGATAATTGGACTTTGCCAAGTCTTTATATTCTAAAAACCTCCTATTTTCTAAAAATTCAGTAAAGTAAATATTATCAGAACCAGGAGCTGTATGAGCAGTTTTATTTTAAATGAACTTGCAAGTGCTTGACTTTAATACGCTCATGAAATTCTGAGCAATTGTTGCTGCCATTGTACCAAGGTACTGGGGGCATTGGCGCCTGATCTAACAGTGTTCACTAATTATTTTTTCTTGTAAACTGATACCCAAAGGAAAAAGTGCATGTAGCAAAAACAATTCTGCTAAAAGCTGTGCAAGCAAACGCTCCTCCAAAAGTGCTGACGCCACATCTTCTCATCTCTGCAGGGCGTGGGATTCAAAGAGACGGAGGAAATACGGAGCACCAGTGAACGCACTGCTCCCAGGCATCTCTGAAGGAGCTGCAGGAGAACTCAGATTGAACTAGAGCAGCTACACACAGCAGCTATTGTTCATATTAGAAAACAAAGTTTTACAGACAGAGTCATTTAACTTATAATATACAGGTAACTTTATTTATACCTGCAGGTAGTCAGAGTTGGTTTACATACATATGTTATACAAACAATGAATACAGATTTAAAAAAAATAATAAAAATAATAGATGAGAAAAAAAAGTGCCCCACGTGTCCATCCACGTCCACGTTCTGGGAGTGAGGATGTGTTGCCCACAGTGAAGATGAACATATTTATAGCCATATACAGACATATTTTCTTCTTCTGCTACTTTCTCTGCTACTTCTTGTGTCTTTTTGTGGGGCATCAGCTCATTGTTTGGTGACACTGGTTGTAAATAATAACAAAGACCAACATATTGTTGAGGTCGAGTAATCACTGCCAACCTGCTGCACCACAATTTCATAATCGAAAGTATACTTCTCTGAATTCAACCTGGAAAGACACAGACACAGAATAATGAGCATTAGAAAAGCTGCATGATGAGGTGTGTGGCCTCAGACTCCATCAGGAGACGATGAAGAGCCGCTGGGCTCATGAGCATTTTGGAGATGCCTTCTCCCTGGAGCCTGGACACGGCTGGTGGAGAGAGAGGGGCCACGAGACTAACTAGATGGTGGAGGGAAGATGATGGGATGGAGGGAAAAAAAACTGAAGAGCTGATGAGGAGAAGTGCAGGAGGGATTGACCTGCCTCTTCACTAGTGGCTGAGGAAGAGGAGAGCTGGGACGAAATGATGATTGGACATGAAGCTGGAGGTAAGTTTTCCAGCTCAAGATCCATGTGTTGTCTTTTTTTTTAACTTCTGTGTAAATGACATGTACAAGCTACAGAAATGAAAATCCTTTCCCCTACTCTCTTTTTAAAGTCTGTGGTTGTTAGAGTGCAGATGCTGATCCGTTGTATTCACAAGTAAAATAGCGGGAAGTTGTCGACATTACTGATGTCTGACACCATCCAAGTTTGACCCCATAGAAGAAGTGCCGTCTACAGATCAAAATATATCAAATAAACGTGCAGATTGTAGCTTTAAACAAAACCTGATCTCTAAAACCTCTGTGGTCTAATCATACAGTGAAAAAATATGGAAAACAAAAATGCTTTTGAAAAAAAAATTATTTTGAAAATAACATGTTTTTTGACTTTTCACATTTGTAAAGTGGTGTTGAGTGTACTCCACAACATACACACTACAATGAGTGAATAGCATTTGAATTTTTACCAGCACACTTCATGAACAACATTGGTTTATTTGATAAGAAACAACACAGCAAAGAGATGACCTCAAAACAGATCTGAGCTCGTTCAAGTGTTTTAAGCACTTTCTTCGTGTTGAACATCAGCTGAGGTCAAACAGATATTTTCTTAAGCACTTTTTGTAGTCAGGAGCATCCTTCTTCTGCGCAGTATTATGAGAAAACACACTCAGACGAGATAGTCAAGACAAAAAAGAACTAAAGAGAGGTGGATTTGAGCTCCAATCTGAGCGCAGCGCAATCAAGTGTGCTCCGAGGTGAGCCAGAGGACAGCCGCTCCCAAACTTTGTCTTCGGAGACTGGAGTTAGCAGCGAAGAATCGGGAGGTTACCAAAGTTTTGGAGAGAGCAGAAAGAAGAGATTCATGCAAAAGTCGAGCCCTGCTATGTCATCAACCTCTTCCTCAAACTTGCTGACAATGCCTGGTGCACAGCGGAGGAGGATAGAGAGGCTTCCTGGAGGCACAACAAGTTTGGACTGAGCACACATCGGGAAGAATCAGTTTTGTTTGCACTTTAAAGAGCCACAGAAACACTGATCATTATGACCACCATCATGAGTGAAGACAGCCTATTAGTGAGTGGGACACAATGTTCTAACAGGTGAAGTGCCTTTAAAATGATACTTTAGATTCTTATGTAAGACCTGTTTATTTTATAACTTGCTGTGATGTGTCTGAACCAGATTGTGGCACTGTCTTCTGAAACTGTCCAATTTGGCCTAATGAGGCTAATCGGACAGTTTTTTAGACTTGATACAGCATCCTCTTTGTTGTAATATGTTAAAATATTACTTGCTTTTTTACATTTTACTTTCAAGAATGTTTGATGCATTATGTGTGATCCTGGTCAGTCAAAAAACTCAGGGTTAGGATTAAAGTCTCTCGAGCTGAAATACCCTACAGAAAAATAATATGGTTTTGTTTATAACAGACCTTTAAACATGTCAAATACATCTCGGTACTCAAAAATAAAATAACTGAGTACACTGCATTCATTCCTGTTTCTATAAAAGGCCAGGAGAAGTGCACAGAGATCAGAAAACTCAACCGAGAGAAATATGCACGTCACCGAAAAGATATGGATTTTTTAGGTTTGAGTTTGGGGCTGATGCGTTAACACAGGAGTAGGTTGCCAGATAAGTTCTATAAGAGAGAGTCTCCTTGGGGCCACAGTGACAGTGCGTGGGGAGCAGGAGACTGTGATAGGAGACTAGACTGTCACCGCACACCCATCGCAACACTGCAACCACACAGTCTGTACCTGCCACACACACACCGCCAGAGCTGTAAGAAGGACAAAGCCCAGGGCACACAGCAGGGAAGCCATCCTTGAAAAGATGGATTTCAAAGAGGAGGCACCTTGCTCCCTCTTCCTTTCCTCCTCTCTTATCTCCTCATCCCTTTTCCATCCTTCTCTCTCCTCGCCAAGGTTAAAAATATGACCCTCTGCAATCAAGAACAAGTGTCACCTGAACACACACAAGAGCTTTTGCATTACTCCCTGTCACTGTAGGAACTAGAGGATTCACATTCTACGACAGGATTAACTCAACATCTGCTCACCGGCCCATTTTGTCGTTTGTTTGATGCCGAGAGATTAGAATAATGAACTCAATTTCCCATAAACCACCTGTGACACTTCAAGAAGAGTCTGGTCTAACTGAGTCATTAAGGTTTGATTAGCCGTTTCTGTTGGCTCCCAGTGGTAGAAAACTGCAACTGGTTATGTAAAGAAAGGCTCCTCACCACAGTGCCCAAAACCATTCTGAAATGTTAGTGTGTATAAATATGTAAATATAAAAAGTGTAATAATTATCCAAATGATTAATGGAAAAAACATTTCCCAGTACCATAAGAACACTGCGTCTGAGACCACAGAAACAGACCTGAATAAATCAGACGGTTGATGATGTGTATAATATTATGTCAAAGATGTGAACAGAATTTGAGTAAAAAATAATTCTTTTGGAGCCGTTTTTTACGTGTTGCATTTCTCTTCCTGTTCCTCTTCCTGTTGTGTACATTTGTATTATTTTTCATTTTTCTTTTGGACACATGGGAGCAGTCATCAGGCCCTCCCTTCTTTAAACATGGAGTGGACACAGAAGAGGCACAAACACAGGTTCATGTGAGAGAATCCTCATTAGAGCCTATAACAATAATGTTGGCAGCTCTCTAATTGCCAATTAACTCAGGGTCAGCGCTGTTATCTCTCCATCGCACTCGCCTCTCTGCTCTGACCCCTATTCTTCCTCCGGCAACAGAGCAGCCACACTGTGCTCCTCCCTGCCCTGCGCCTGCTCCTCAAACACTGCTGTTTAATGTGCTGTTTGTTTTGAAACAAATGCAGTGTCAGACATGTGTGTAACTGTGGTTAGCGTTTGCTGTCAGCTCTACAGCTGTCTGCTTGTACTGTGCCTCTTTAAGTGTCGTACATAGTGAGACACTATGTCACGGAGGTCAGCAGGGCTAACTCTAAACACTTATTCACAATGTAAGTGAAGAGGAGCAAGAATCATTTCCTCATGTGCCAAGTGAGGGGTTAACAATTTGAAATGAAAATAGGGAATAGTTCTTATGTAAAGGCCACAGAATATCAAACTAGAGAGACAGGTTTCATATTATCATTTATTTTACTTTTTTTTTTTTTTTTTTTTTAATTAATTAACAATAGCTACAATATATAAAATCTGGATCCGCCCATACACACTGGTTCATTTCTTTCAAAGGTTTACCCAGCCTAAGCCTCCCGCCTGTCAGACCAGGTACGGGCATAAAATACAGCACAAAGTCACAAAGCACAGCAGCACTGAGACACCAGAACAGCTCAGTCCAAAAGGAGGCTCCCCACAGTGGACCCAAATAAAGTTGTACATAAACTGAGCAAAACAAAATGTGGAAGCAAAAGCAAAGATTAACTGAACAAAACCGTAGGTAAGAAAAAAAAAAGCAAAGCAAAGAAGCAGAGACAGTGTGTCGTGTGCCTCTGCTGCCCACTGACGACACCTAAAAGTGTGACCGGGGAGTTACTATCAGTCCTAAAGCACCGTGGAACTTAGCCCAACTAAAGAGGAGCAGCACTGATGGGGCTGTAGTGAGCACACAACAGCAGCTTTGACGGCTGGGGATGCACTTTACGCAGCTCAGTGTGTGGAGCTTTGATGACGAAGGCATCAGTGACTGTGCAGATGCATAAACCCCCTACACTCAAGCAACTCAAATACTGGATCATTCATTAACAGTATTTAGAGAAATAAGAGATGCAGTGTATTGTTTTATTACTGAAACCAGTCATGTTTTGTAGTTGCAAGAGAAACTGTAAGAGAGAGTGAGGCACGGACATCAATGATCTGTAAGAGGTAATGACTCACAGTAATGCAATGGATTTATACAGCATCTTTCAAGAAACCCAATTCATTCTTTACATACTCAGGAGTGGTAAGCTACTGCTACAGCTGCCTTGGGGCAGACTGACGGAAGTGAGGCTACACCATTGGCCCCACCAACCAGCACCAATCACAGGAGGACAACACCGGAGGACTGAACTAACAGCAGACACTCAAGTTGTGAAACTCATTTTGTTTCTCAGTATAGACAGGCCACATTTCCTGTACATAACAAAGCCTTGCATATGTGTAGGCGAGCTCTTGGTTTTTTAATACTTGTATTCATGCCCCTTGCTCTGGACCACAGTGTTAAACCATGGAGCACATGTCTCCTCAATGGGCTGTTTAATATTTCAGAGCCGTCCTTTCACTGTCTCCCTGAGAAAATGTGCAGGGCAGTGTGGGAGGAAGAGCGGGAATCACAGGCATTAAGGGCAGTTAGAGCCTGGAAAGCCTTGGAGGGTCTCAGTGCTGCGGTATAATCAGTAAATAGCTCTGTCTATATTCATTTCTCATTGTGGAGCCCTTTTACATGCATATGCACATGGCCTGTTCCTTTGATCAGCGTCATTTTGTTGGAAATGGAAAAGGTTAAAAGGATCAGTGGTTTTATAGTCAACCTCTTCTTCTTTCTATAACACAAGCTGCATGTATTATAAGCCTGGCCATACAAATCACTGCCCATATAAGTGTAGCAGCTATGACAGGGTTGATCAGCCCTTTAGAGATACTGTCCAGGTTATATTTTCGCATCGTCAAAAGGCATTCATTCACTTTGTGCAGTTAGCCTCTCTGACCTTCACAAGTGAAGCTTATGGAAAAGAATAGAAGTATTATCAGGTCATATATCTAAAGTTGGGAAACACAAAGTCAAAGCAAGATGAGATTTATTTTCAATGCAGGGACAGAAAGTTCTCTTTGGCATGAAACATTCCATCACACTTCACATGGAACAATTTTATCTTAAAGTAGACCTACTATGCAAAATCTACTTTTCACAGTGTTTCACCGTGTTATGGTTGTTTTCCTTCTCATTTACTCAATTGAAGTTGTTTTTGGAGAGTTTTTGGTGCATCTTTAATCTCTTATTTCCAAGACACCATATTACCAATGAATCCCCGTTTTCACCGCCACACGCTCACTGCCCTGGATATTCTTTGTTCTTCAATTTTATTTTCTTAATCGATGATGCTGCAGCTCGTTAGCGTGATGCGCAGTTTTCCTTAGGAGAGGCCGACAGCTCCACGGCTCTTTGTTGTGATGATGTTTAAGGCGACGTCGGCTCCCACTGGGCACTGCAGTTTTCTAACACGCAACACGGAAGTCAATGGACTCTTTATTAAGTCATTTAGATGAATATTGCAATTTAAAATGTGCAAATTATAGCATAATGATCTACAGGTGTCACAGATTATAACTATATAGCAGGCTCAGGCTCAATAGGTCTGATTTAAATGACTTCACTGAATGGCTCTTATGATGTAGATATAAACCTCATTAACACTGTGTATGGAGCGGTTCAATAACAAAGAGGAAACTTTGACTTCAAGATGAATTGAATTTTAACTCTTTATAATCAACTCAACATCGATTTAAAATATAAATCATGGAATACTACTCGTTCTGTCCTAAAATGGAGAAAATCATATTATTTTGGTTGAGGACGTAAGATATTTGAGGGTCATATCGGTGCGTTACCAAACCCAACAGAGTACACACTGCCCATAGCTCACCTCAGGGAAGTCAAATGTCAGAATAAAGTTCGCTGCCGTTAAACTCTGGTAGTTTATTTCAGCTATTTGTAACAATCTATTGCAGGTTTAGATATGCTCCCTTCATTTCGAGAGAGTTGCACTGCACAAACACAATCCAACTGTAAAATGTGTCATTAAAATCAGTTCACCTTATGTCGTGTGAACTGTATTAGACATTTACAAGACATGGATTTCTTTGATACAAGTAAAATAAGTTTCTAAAAAGTCTATTTTTCTTTCCAAAGTCCTTTCACCTTCTTCAGCACAAGACTATTTCTAAGGTAATCGTGCAAGAGGGAGATGTAATATGAGCAAAAGCCCTGGTAATATCCTGGTAAAATAGTGCTTTAGAGACAGAGACGGTATAATAATAAGAAATGACGATCCGTGACCGTTTATTAGGGAGAATTAGTGATGTCGCTGTCAGTGTGTGCATGTTCCCGGAGGATCACAGTGGCTCAGGCTTCAAATTTAGACTTTCCTGTAAACTATGAGCTCTCTGGCAGAATTGAGAAAGAAGACACTAATCTCTGAAGTCCTATCGAAGTACAGTGTCTCCGGTGGAAGTGAATGGAGCTGTGAATTTGTGGCTGAAGTGAAATTGGTCCTAAGCTCCGTGTCCTTATGTTACGTCTGCTCCTTTCTCTCTCACGTCTTCACAGGGCGACGGCGGCTCAGTTGGTTGAATCGAGTGTTTGTTCGCTGAGCCGAAGGTTGGCAGTTTGAATCCCACTCCTGACAAAAACATCACTGGGAGAACGGTCACATCCACTGACCAACAGGTGGTGCTGCGACTCCAGGTCCCACAGATGAACGCTGTTGTTGTGTTCTTGGGCAAGACACTTAACCCCGTTCAGCCCCATCAGTGTCTGTGTACTCTGGTGTGTGTCTGTGGTGAGTGGTTCCTTTATGTAGAGTCCTGAAGGTGAAAAAGTGTTGTATAAAATGTGACTGTTACTGTATTTCATGTCACAATCTTAAAGTAAAGATTTTTAAATAGATTGTTTTCTTGAAAGCTACTGGGCCGTCTATGGTTCAACATAATCTTTTTTTTTTTTTTTTTTGTCATCTTGACTTTAGTACTGATTTCATGAACATAAAAATACAGGTTTTTAATCTGTGCTATCTCTCTTAGTGTCTGTACCTGTTTTATACTTTCTGTTCTGGCCTCATAATTAGTTGAAATCATTTAAAAGTGTTTAGATGGTTTGAAAACCAGTGAGTTAAAAGTCTGTATCTCTATCTATATTATTCCTGAAGTTGCTGCCTGAATAACACACTGCAATGAATTGTACCCGTCCCTCTGACTGCTGCTTGTGCCAGTTAATAAGTTATATACAGAAAGAGTTTGTGGATGAGAGGACGACTATAACTGGGAGGTCAGGGCACAAATGCTTAAGAAAAAAATATATGTTAGATGTTTTGAAACATGTGTTTGAACCTATTCAATTATAACACTTGATGCTGTATTTTCTGGTGCAAAATGCTGACGAGGCTCTCCAAACAGACTCACTATGTCCATTTTCATCTATGTTCCTTACAGAAAGGATAAAATGTACTTTAGAGGCTTTTTACATACTCAGCCAATCCTTCATCCTTTATTCACAGTGCCACTTAGAGCTTGTGTCTTTCCGGATATGAATAATCTCCTGAGAGCTGCTTCCTGTTTTGCCCTTGTCCGCGCCCATCCGCCCTGATAGAAGGGCTAAACCCAGGGCACTGTTTATCACGCCTAACAAGCTTCACCAAGTCGTGGAGCAAACCGAAAACCAAAACCTCTGCCTCGGAGTAGCATGCAGATGTGTCGGTCACTCATTTAGATATGCAAATGCTGGCACCAAACCAACAGAGCGCAACAATAACCCGTGAATAATGGAGACGCGTTCAAAGCCTTGTCGATATTTGTTTCATGCATTTAATTTGCCATTCCTGTTTTTGATTTATTAATTGCCACGTTCGGTGTGTGCGTCAAAAGCTTTTGTTATTGTTGTTGTCCTTTGCCTGTTTGTCTGGACCAATTATGGTTGACCAATTACGGCTGATCCTCGTGAGACTCCACTCCTCAGATGTCTGCTTATAATATATTGATTCCTTTCATCTTGCTGTTGCTGTTGGTGCTCTAGTATTTTACATGTGTGTGTTCAATATTGTGTATGTAGGAGTATTGGAAAAGTAGAGATCTCATTTAGACTGGTCCCTGCTCTTAAATAAGGGTGAGGTGTGAGGGGTATTGGGTACAACAAAATATGCTCAATATAATAAATGGTGTTTCATTCATTTGTCTCTGTGCAAACAGTGGGACTATGTCTGAACAAAGGTAACATCAGAGTGCGCTCTGAGCCCAGGGGTGTGTGTCCCATGGGTCACGCTCACACCTGGACAAGCGCTAACGTCATTGATGTTTGTTTACAAGTCTCTTCAAAGCGCTAACGTAGTTAACACACAGCAGCAAACTAAACATATCACACTTTAGGGACGGTTCCCACTTGGTCACAGTTGGATTCTATTTATTTTTGTACAGACCAATGCGACTAAATAATCATCACAGAACCTCACAACAAATGTGGATTTGATGCTGCGCAAACTGAAGCCCACCTCACACACACACAGCACACACACACACACACACACACACGTGCACGCACACCTCACACACACACCACACACACACTCACACACCTCACACACACACACACCACCACACTCACACACACACACCTCACACACACACACACACTCACACACACACACACCACACACACACGCACACACCTCACACACACACACACACACACACACACACACACACACCTCACACACACACACACACCTCACACACGTGCACACACACACACCTCACACACATGCACACACAAATACACACCTCACACACACACACACCTCACACACACACTCACACACGTGCACACACACACACACACACACACACACACACACACCTCACACACACGTGCACGCATGCACACACACACACACACACGCGCACACACACACCTCACACACACACCTCACACACACGCACGCACACACACCTCACACACACACACACACACACACACACCTCACACACGCACACACACACACACACACACACACCTCACACACACACACACACACACACACACACACACACCTCACACACACACACACACACACACACACACACACCTCACACTCATGAAAAAAACAAAAATATTTCCAGTGTGATTTGTTCTTTGTTTTAGTTCTTCCTTCATTATTATTCTCTATGTCACGTGTAGTTTTTTTCTCTTTTTGCCGGAGAGTTTTTTAACCCTCAGCTTCATCGTCTCTGTCTTGGTTGTTCAAGCCCAATTTCAATTTGGGGCTGTTTTCAATTTTTCTTTTTTATCTGTTTTTATTTGAACATCATTCACTTAAAATCACTGTGAATCTTTCTGTCCGTCTTTCAGATTGTACCAGTCTGAAATCTGCATGTGACCCATCCTTCAACCAGAGCCAGGCATGGAGGACATAATAGTAATATGTATTTATTAGCAGAGATCAAACCAGCAACCTTTTGGATAGAGGTAATATACTCACCTGATGAGTTATAATCGCAAAGGGCAATTGTTCACATGACTGATGTGCTGAACATCAAACATAAAGTCAGACTTACACAGCCGTAAATATGACTGCTTTTCCCTTCGGTCAAATGAAAGGGCATGAATAAAAAAGAGCATTTTCTGGACTGGTTTAAAAAGACAGACTGAGAGCAAAATGTGGTTGACTTGATTCTTGGACACCTGCAGAAACACTCAATAGTGAAATAGCCATGATTTGGAGAAAATGAAGATATTTAAGTCAGCACATTAGTGTTTGTGGGGTACTTTTTAGCTCACTTGTAAAATTCATTCATCTCTCTGTGGTCCACTTGTCCACTTTTCATCAGCAGCTCATTGCTAAATCAGTCTTTTTAATGGTGAGTATTCCACAGCCTTAAGTTTTTAACAGCTGCAGTGGTGCTTCTGGAAAAGAGCTTCTGAGAATGAGAGCAGCTGTGGGCTTCAATATCAAAGCTACATTTCTAAAAGAAAGTCTGATAGAAATATTGATTAGTGCAGTTCAGAGCGTCTCCAGGAAGACTCAGCATAAGGGCTATTCAGATATGAAACAAACACACCACTAAACCTTTTACAGGCCATGAACATGTCATTTTCATTTGGCTAAAAGTTTTTGAAGGTCCTATATTATGTAAAATTGACAATTGTGAACTTTAAGCCATGTTAAAATGCTGTTACCTCATTAAAACATACATGGAGTTGTGTTTTGTTTCATTTACATGTTGAGTATCCCTGGTCTACATCTGCAAAGCTCAAAATGCTCAGTTCCACCTTGTGAAGTCATGAAGTGGTAATTTTCAAGTTAACAGCTCCTTTTACCTTTAGTTCAGTGGATATTGGAAATTCCAGGTTGGAAATTATCCAGATGATTTTATTGAAGGTGTGTGGAGTTTAAACACTCAGTGGAGCACTTCCTGTATTACCACATGATGACATCACAAGGTGGAGTAGAGTGTTTTCCATTTGAGAAAAAAGCACAGCCTAAATATACAGGGTTTGTGTGTTAAATGTGTGTGAAACAAAACACAACTCCAGATCTGTCTGTGATGAAGAAATGTTATAACATAGATCAGAAAGAAATCATAATATAGGCCCTTTAAGATAGATAAGATAAGATAAGATAAAATCAGATAAGATAAGATAAGATCTGCCTTTATTAGTCCCACAGTGGGGAAATTCTAGTATTGCACCGCACAGTTAGAGAACAGAAGGAAAATGGTGCATGCAATAAAAAAATAACTAAAAATAGACTCTTTATGCCAGGACAGGTCCAAACCAGACCCAGAGCAGTGCTGAATAAAGGATAATTCAAGCCTCAATGACAAAAAAACTAAACTGGTTCTTGAAGAAATGCAATGCTCTTATTTTGGAATAATGCCCAATAAACATGCTGTCTGTGACCAAACCAGCCTGGAGAGGGTAAAGTATGTGTGGAAATCTATAAAACATCAATATGTGAAGTGGAAATCTAGAAACCAGCCTTCACAGAACAAGAGCAACATATAAACTGCAGAAGAGAACGAGTGTTGTCACATCACAAACATGCAAACTCACTTTTGATACTGAGCAACATACAGTACAGTTTCAATACCACAATGATAATTAAAAAAAAATAAATAAATAAATAAAAAAACATTCTTTAGACAATAAAATGTAATTTTCAACATTAAATTGTACTTTCTTTTCTATTCCCATGTGTGTTATATGTGTGTAATCCCTCAGTGTGCAGGTTCATAGTGGTCCATGTGTGTTATATGTGCGTAATCCCTCAGTGTGCAGCAGGTTCATAGTGGTCCATGTGTGTTATATGTGTGTAATCCTCAGTGTGCAGCAGGTTCATAGTGGTCCATGTGTGTTATATGTGTGTAATCCCTCAGTGTGCAGCAGGTTCATAGTGGTCCATGTGTGTTATATGTGTGTAATCCCTCAGTGTGCAGTAGGTTCATAGTGGTCCGTGAGTGTTATATGTGTGTAATCCCTCAGTCAGTGTGCAGTGGGTTCATAGTGGTCCGTGTGTGTTATATGTGTGTAATCCTCAGTGTGCAGCAGGTTAGTGGTCATAGTGGTCCATGTGGTCCATGTGTATATGTGTGTAATCCTCAGTCCTCAGTGTGCAGTAGGTTCATAGTGGTCCATGTGTGTGTATATGTGTGTGTAATCCTCAGTGTGCAGCAGGTTCATAGTGGTCCATGTGTGTTATATGTGTGTAATCCTCAGTGCAGCAGGTTCATAGTGGTCCATGTGTGTTTCCATGTGTGTGTGTAATCCTCAGTGTGCAGCAGGTTCATAGTGGTCCCATGTGTGTTATATGTGTGTAATCCTCAGTGTGCAGCAGGTTCATAGTGGTCCATGTGTGTGTTATATGTGTGTTATATGTGTGTAATCCCTCAGTGTGTGCAGTGGTCATGTTCATAGTGGTCCATGTGCAGTGTTGGTCCATGTGTGTTATATGTGTGTGTGCATCCCTCAGTGTGCAGTAGGTTCATAGTGGCAGTAGGTCCATGTGTGTTATATGTGTGTAATCCCTCAGTGTGCAGTAGGTTCATAGTGGTCCATGTGTGTTATATGTGTGTAATCCCTCAGTCAGTGTGCAGGTTCATAGTGGTCCAGGTTCATGTGGTTATATGTGTGTGTAATCCCTCAGTGTGCAGGGTTCATAGTGGTCCATGTGTGTTATATGTGTGTGTAATCCTCAGTGTGCAGCAGGTTCATAGTGGTCCATGTGTGTTATATGTGTGTAATCCTCAGTGTGCAGGTTCATAGTGGTCCATGTGTGTTATATGTGTGTAATCCTCAGTGTGCAGCAGGTTCATAGTGGTCCATGTGTGTTATATGTGTGTAATCCTCAGTGTGCAGTAGGTTCATAGTGGTCCATGTGTGTTATATGTGTGTAATCCTCAGTGTGCAGTAGGTTCATAGTGGTCCATGTGTGTTATATGTGTGTAATCCTCAGTGTGCAGGTTCATAGTGGTCCATTTGTGTTATATGTGTGTAATCCTCAGTGTGCAGGTTCATAGTGGTGTGTATACTAGTCTATGTGTCAATGTGGACAATCAAACTCTGTCTGCTCTCCTTTACCATGATCACGATCACATGGCCTCACACACATTATAGAGCACCTATTTCCATCAATCCTGTGCCACTGTAGTATCGTCATGGCAACCTTGGGCGTGTTACAGCCTTGAGACCTTTGAAAGTGCCACCCTCAAAGAGAATGAAATGATCCTGTCTGTACGACCAGTTAAGTCATCACACACAGTACTGTAATCTAAAGAGTGAGGGTTATTTTAGCTGAAAGGAGATAGAGATGTGATGGAAGGGCATCTGGCATAAAAAAGAAAAATAATGTTTCTCGTCTGAATAGTCGGTACATGAATACTAGATGAAATGTTTGCAGTAATAATTGCCATCATCTTCCAGATGTTCACAGTTGTATTTGTTAATTGTCACAGTTGTGTCACAACAGAGTTAAAAACATGTCATTGTCATTGTCACTTATATTTACATTCTTCATGCTTCTGACATTTCAGGGTCAGGACAGGTTCACTGTTACTACAACATTTGCACTGGTGAATTATGATAGTTGTGGTGTGTAAATGCCTCATCTCTGTGCACAAGCTTCACTGCAGTCTTTCAACAACATGTTCTATATGTTGATTCACTTTTCTGAGACACGTTTGTACTTACTTTGTACAAAGTTCCAAACTGCAGTGGTGCTTGCCTTTCACCTCTGAAAGTTTCATGTTGTGATAAGATGTTGTTTTTACAAAGCGGCATTAGACGTAATTGCATTGTTTCGCCGGGCCGCCTTAAAAACAAGCGTTTTGTACAACTGTTTAGTTTCATTGCTTTTAGAGGCAAACATAAAGAGAAAGGCAATCAAACACCTTGGGGCAGAAGTTGCTTTCTCAGCAATAACAGTAAAAGGCTTTGTGGAAAAGCAAAGAGCCATTTTTAGAGAGCAATTAGAGAGACTTTAATCACTTTTGACTCCTCGCTCCTTCTGTGTGAGTGTCTGCGTGTGCACAAACTCACACTAATGAAAAGCACGAGACAGTACTGTGCATCCTGTTAACTTACTCAGCACATATAATGGAGGGTTACTAAATACCCTTCATTTAAAAAATATACATTCAAATAGGTGTTGTTGTGTCTGGGTGAAGAAACGTGTCACTTAGCAAGGTCAGTTTCCCACAATACAAAGAGTAAATATTTTATTGGGATGACACTCTGACAGTGAGTGTACGCTGACTGTGAGTGCAGTTCAGGACTTGTGCAGGTTCCACAAGACTAAAAGAAATGACCCTGCCACACTGACCTCAGCAGAGAGTCCAGGTGAAGAAAGTGCACTGCTTTGGTCAAATACACACAGCAGCTGGTTGGTGTTGGTGTGGTGTAATAGGCAATCTGCAAGTAACCTGCTCAAAGTACAAGTCTAAACCCAGCATGAGGGTCTGGGTTTGGTTGGTGAAGAATGCTCCACCAAAAGTCTGTGCACAAAACTATATCAAAATCCACACAGGCACAGGTTATGTGGGGAATGGCTCTCACGCTATTAAGCTCTGTCATCTTATCTCATTCTTTTTTATTTACACAAAACAACCACAAGTATTGCAGTCTGCAGACGCTGCCGTATGAACGCCACACACAGAGATCTGTTTCCTCGGTGAAGACCCTGAGGTGGGCAGGTTGTGTGGTATAAACATTATATAGTCTTATATAGTCTTATATATGTATATATGTCTTACAGTATTGTCCTCGTGAGATGATGAGATGTGTTGTTGGAGTACTCACATGTTTATGAGTGTTATGTACATGCTAGTTCAAAGTTGAAGGTCACCTTTGACCAGATGGTCCATGCCTTTTCTTTAGCTTTCACAACATCAGCATACAGTTAACAGTCATCTTTAATGCATGCCTAGAGCAGGAGTAGAGCAGAGTTTTTCTCTGTGAATCGGTCCATCCTGTGTGGTTGCCAGGTCAGTACCAGCACACCCTCTCTTATGTGGTGTAGGAGGTGTTTGAGGAGCCAGATGAGCAGTTGGAGGGAAAATCCTTGTGCAGATTTGTGCATAGTGAGTGGCAGATGTTGGGGCACACATGGCCACAACTCTTAACTGGCACTCACTCAACAAGGTCAGAATCACTTCTGATTGGACGTCCTGCTGTGTCACCCTCTCCTTCTGTGGCAGCGGGGTGCACAGCTCTCTCCAACTCTCTGCGTGGGACAGAAGTTTCCATCTTGGAATGCAGTCAGACAGTGGGCTCTAGGTCAAAGCCATTTGGGCTCATATTCATAATTCACAATATTTTATAAACAAACAGGAAAAAAAAAAATAAAAAAACATCCTGATATTATTCTCAGGATACAATATTAGTCATAGGTTTATGTTTGATATATTTTCAGATATTGTGTACTCTACTGCTATCATATATTTTAGTCATAATATGGAGGGCGTTGTGTGCGTTTCTGCCCGGGGTAAAAGTCAGTATTCTGGAAGAGTTAGTCTGTTGGTTTTCAGTCAGACACATTTGGAGCAAAAGTCACTGGTGGCATACACTATCAGGTCTCCGGAGCAGAGCAGGCCTTGGCTGTGTCCTGGGAGCTGTGTCGTCCCATCTGTGAGCTCCTCGTCAGTGGGACTCAGGGCAGAGCCTGTGCCAGTCCACATGAAGCTTCAGTCTGTTCTGACCCGCCCTGAAGCTCTGGGTGGAGCAGGGACAGTGTCAGTGTGAATGACATGCTTATGATTACTGCCTCAGCCGCTGTCAACTGATACTTCATGCTTTTCTGATTGACTTGTTTGTTGGAGTAGAATAATGCCACTCTGCTGTTTACGTCACCTGTACACACACATCTGCACCGCACAGACTAGTTAAGGTCATGTGCATATCTATATCTGGAATCAACAAATGAATGAAACATGTCAAGAAAAAAGTCAAATGTTCGAGGACTGACATTTTGTTTCCTTTCTTTGCTACTTGAACTATTTTGAATAGTATTACCATTTATTTGCTCTTTGCTGTTATATTGTGAGATGTGAGCTACTGTGTCCAAGTCCCTTTGATTGTGGATAGATCAGTACTTGTTTGTAGTGATTAATATCTTTTTTTAAGAATATGTGACAACTAATGCGATAAATGTACTTCAAGTAATGTCAGATTAAATATTTCCTTGAACTCAGTCATCACAAACACATTTACAAATCTTTCCAATTGTCACACAATGTCCCTTCACTAATTCCCCATCCCCTCCACTTCTTCTGTCTTTCTTGTTGTCTTTGATTCGACTGATGCTCCCACCAGCGCTCCTGTCTGCAGAATGTGAGCGGTGCGTGGGGATAACTTCATTACTAAGGCGTCCGGGGGAATCAACACAGATAGAGAGGTTGAATCAGAGACAAGATGAGGAGAAGGGGAGAGATGGGAGTGATAAGTAGCCCTGTTGTTATAAAGCGCTCTCCCTTTTATGTCTTCATCTCATTTGGGCTGCTCTTGTCCTTATAATGGAGCAACGGTGTGTCATTGGATGGAGAGACCCTCACCTTCCCCATGAGGACAGCACTGTGAGAAATCTCAGTGTCATTTACCGCTCACTGCAATGTAAAGACATCTTTGAATGAAGTGGACATATGCTTTATTTTGGCCTTTATGGGCATTCAGGCTAATATCCATTCATTTCTTATCAACGCAATTGGAGTGCAGAAATCCTTAGAATGAGGTTTTCAGTGATAATCAGTGGAAAATCTAACAGTGGAAATTGTCTTTTCTGAGCCCTCAGAGAAGCATGAATGAAACAGAGAAAGCTTACATTTTTCAGTGAACCTGGGCCTCCGCACACCCACATTTCTGTCTCAAGCTCAGTTATATGATGGTTCCAAGCACCACTTGATGCTGCCTGGCCAGCTAAGACCACACTGTGCCTGTACAATACTTTAGCAAAGACTGGACTATATCTTGTCGCCCAGTTTACGATTGGTGTGATTGACAATCGGATTAACCAGTCAGAGAATTTTCTGATCTGTCTGCATCAAAACAAATATATTGGCATAAAAAAAATAAAATGACACAGAGGAATGAGAAGCAGTACAGATTTCTGCAGAGCAACGAGTAAAGCACTAAAACTGTAGAAATCTGAGGGAGAAGAAGTTATATATTTAGTTTTGAATGTTACAAGGATATCTGAGAGGAGATCTATTCCACATCTGACAGACACATGCTAGCGGCTGTGATTGGCTTGTCCCAAAATGAAACAGCTCTCTGATGCGCTATGGTCCGGTACCCAACCCACATGTGCACACAGAGAGTAGGATATTGCATATTGTGCCTGTAGAGAGAGCTCCACTTAAAAAGCCTTGTGTGTGTATCATTAATTATATTTCTTCATCAAGATATAAATTATATTAGCCAAAATGATGGATATTTAAACCCAAATTACACCATCAAGATGTCTTGCTCTAGACTGAAAACACAAAGGCATGCTATTGTGATGAGAGACACATGTTTGAAAATCAAAATCAGGATCATTTAGCGTTTCCTGATTGCTCCCCTTAAGGAATGTCGAGCTGCTCATGATGCAACCCACTATCAAGGGCTCATTTTTTCATGTGTTTTTGTTTATGAAGTATTTGCATGTATCCTTCCTCTCCTTTCATTTCTCATCCGTCTCTGCCTCTTCTTAACGCCCTCTTAAGGCAATGTCTTATTAATGAAATATAATGGAGGAGGAGAGATGCGTAAAGCACAGACTGTAGGGTACAAGTCATCCCAGTATCACTTAGGCTTCTTTAATTAAATCCCAACAGGCAGTGCAGGGAGTCTTTGGTGTCTTTTATACAAACGCTTCATCGCTGTGCACAGATCAGCCATCATTTTAACACACTGGGATCTTCTGAGTATTACCGGACCTTTCTCTGTTAATGAATGAGCAAAAAAAAAAAGATGTAGAAAATAGTGAACGAATGGACAGCTGACCTGGTCAAATACTGAATCCATAAATAAACATCTTGACCCTCATCAGCCGCTCGTAGATCCTTTTTGTCAGGCTATCAAATCCATTCAAGTCCATTTAACTGCTAAGTACAGTTATAAATCTAAAATCCATCCAGAGAGAGACTGATCAGTGTTCATTATTCTTGTCTGAAAAAAATGTCTCTCACAAATGTATTTTAAAGAAGAAAAGATAAAGACATTGCCTGAAGGTGCTTCTTCCTCCCTCACATCTACAGTCTGTGTTTGGATGTTTCAACGTCGCAGGCGCCCAGAGCGTGCAATGCAATCAGTCTTGCATACAGAGATTGAGTTTTAATTAAAATTAATACTCTTGCTAAACTGCCTGTTACATTAGAATTACTACCACTGATGTTATCTACACGGAAGCGAGTGGCGCAATACTGGGGAGCTGTTAATCACAATTAGACAGTGTATGATTTAAAGGCAGATGCAATGAACGGCACGGAGCAGCTCAAGAAGTCTGCAGTCGATTCAGGCTGTGCTGCATAATTAGGAAAACCACAAGGATTGATTAAAGAGCTTTAAAATTATTACAACTAAATACAGTGCTGGATCAAATGGTAAATGACGTCCTCATTGAGAAGCACAAAAAGGTCAAGTAATCATTGCTGTACTGAAGTGGATGTGCTTTTGTGGAGTTATATCTGGTGTGTGAGACGAGTAGGCTCTGTGTACTATAGTGAGCTACTAGTATTACTCATCGCAGTGCTAGTAGTACAGTCAGCTTGTGAGAAGAAATCGTAGTAGTCTTTTCAAGTACTTTTTTGTATGTCAAAATGAAGTGCTTAGAAAAAAAATCATGATGATTGTATTTATAGCACAAACTGCAAAAACTGCACTACAGCCAGGTGTCCACAGTGCTTTTTTAGTCTAATAAGATTTATGGTCTCACTATAAGAAGTGATGAATTTAAAATTGTACAACAGCATACATTCACGATATACTGCTACAGAGAAATACCACGATAAATGACGATACTGAAACTACTTAATGCCACTGACACAAAGCAGGATAATCCCAACTAACCAATTTAAAATGCACAGTGTCATTAAAAGTCATGCGCTACAGTAATTCACAGCACAATGAAGCAATAATTAGCCATAAAAGTGACTTATTCAAACCTCTACAGTTCAAATCTTATCATATTACAACAAAAATAAGTAAAATTGAGGATTATGATTACGATGACTTGTGCTCTCTTTGATGGAGCTCTTTGCTTATTGTCGATCAAATGTTTGTCGAAGACGGACTGTAAATGCAGCGAGAGGAGGGCTCACTCTGCAACCAACGTATGAAAATATCCAACATGCTTCATATAAATCGCACAATCTTTGGCTAATCATGAGTTAGTATATATTCTGAGGGACGTCTGTTCTGCATTTTTTTGCCTTATGGTCATTTTCAATCATGGTTTTCTGTATTTTAGCTAAAGAAAAGACAATGTATTCCCCCTTTACTGTTGGCTGGCATCAAATTGGTGAAAAATAGGGCCACCTGGGACATTTCTTGTTTAAAACTGGGACAAATTAATGGTTTTGGATACATCCACTGGGACAGGTGACACAGGGCTCAAAACTGGGTCTGATCCGGATAAATTGGTACATCTGGTCATCCCAGCATTACATTTCGAGTAAGAAAGCATCAGCAGCACAAAACAATCAAATGGAGTAATATCATCCTCCTCCTTTTTCTTATATCCACAAAAATCTAACACTTACAAGCCATTAGCTAATATCACTCAGTTGGACCTCGCAGTGCTGCATTTGCTATTGTGGTTGTTATTGTGTGGGCGGGTGCAAATGTGTAGGCCGCTCTAACAGTGGGCAAGCAGAGAAGCACTCCATATTGATCAGGTAAATAGATTTTAAGTGTCTAGAGACATGCAATAAATGAGAGCTTTCAAAGAGAGCGCGTGGTGAAAGGCAACATTATGTGTGATTAAAGTATTTAGTGAAAGACCTTGAAACAGCCTCAACTGAACCGACGTTTATGTTTAACAGATTTATATCCAAACTCTGGTTTTATGTTGACTTGTGAGTGAACTCTAAAATATACTGTAATGTGGAAAACAGGTTTTAAAGGAAGACTGGAATACTGTGCAAAAATAATTAATGAGGCAATCGACCTCTCACTTTTTCTGTAAAATAACGATTTGCCTCAACCTGAGTCTATAGGGTCGTCTAGACTCCAGCATTTTTACTCATCCGGGACGTTGCTTTTTTGAACTATGAAAATATGCTATTTGAAATGTTGTAATTGATATGCATCTAGGCTATGTATATTCCTCAAATAAGAAATTGGGGCTCTCCTTCTGGTACATGCCCACTGTGTACAAACTACTGCATACACTGTACTTTGAATCAGCGTGATGTATTATACCTGACTGATAATCATCCGGGTGGTGTTTTTTTTCCAAAAATAACTGATATTTCCTTTACTGATCCAGCATATCTCAGACAAAAAGTCAATGCAAAGGCCCATAATGATCCAGTACGGGCAAAAACTTACATTTTAAGTTAACATGGCTCAAGATCTGGATCTAAACTAATATTTTTTGTTTGTCTTACATGAAGTTTATCAATTAAAACTCATTTTAATCCATTTTAAATACACAGTTCACATCTCACTGTCTCACTAAAATATTTTCATTGTGCCTGTTTTACATGTCTTCCCCAGATTCAGTAAAAAAAAAAAAAAAAAAAAAAAAAAAAAAAAAATGGTTCAACTCAAAATCTGCAGAAATCAAAACAATTCCAAATCACAGAACAGAGCTGCAGCTCATTCCTCTTTCTTCCCTTTGCTCCTTGTGAGTTACCGAGCCTTGGGGGGAGAGGGTGCAGAGTGGTAATCAAATGCAGGTAATAATGGATAATTGAGGTCTTGGAGCACAAAATGGATGTCCACACAGAGTCCCTGCCTTTTCCTTCTATTCACAAAAGATCTAACATTCAATACAGCACCTCCGAATGGTGTGTCTCCTCTAACCTCAGGCGAGAGAGGAAGATCCAGTCTCCTCCATTACAGAGAAATGTTTAACTTTAATCACAAACTCTGACAATTCCTACATCTTGGGCACTGACAGCCAGCTACAGAACCAGCACCAACCGGTCTGGCTGGTTACCCACTGTAACGGTGAAATAATGTCAAATTAAATATTCCCCAGCAAAGTCTTTGGTGACAAGAAAGCAACAACTATGAGGGTATTATGCTAAATCGCCTTTTTTTTTTTTTTTCAAACATGTAATAACGTTCTGCTCATGCTCCTCATGCTCCTCATGCTCCTCGTGCTCTTCGTGCTCCTCATGCTCCTCATGCTCCCTATGGTCCCTATGCTCCCCTTGCTCCTTGTGCTCTTCATGCTTCTTCTGCTCCTCATGCTCCTCGTGCTCCTTCTGCTCCTCATGCTCCTCGTGCTCCTTCTGCTCCTCATGCTCCTCGTGCTCCTTCTGCTCCTCATACTCCTCGTGCTCCCACCCCATGACCCCACCCTGCTCAGCCCTCCACTTGTAGAACAGTAAACAGCAGGGCACAAAGAGACAGTGTCAAAAATGAAACTGAAACTAATGTATTAAGTTGTTTTCAGTGAACATAGCATTTTTAAAGGAAACATGGTGATCTAAATATGTTATGTATTAACAGTTAATGCCCCATAGACGTGCAATAGCCCCTCTTTAAAGATAAACATATAGTCTTGTTTCCATAGTACTTGTAAACCCCGATGCATTACACGGGCCCAGAGAAGTAATAAATGCTCAAAAAACTGACCATAAACCAGGACTAGTTTTGTCTGTGTAGCTTTAGTAAAGTCTCACAATGCCACAAACTTGAAATTACTAAGTGTCTTTTTGTGATTTGCTGAGATCAGCCTTATGATTCAGAGTACAATTCAGATACAAGATCTATAGATTATGGATTTTATCTAATAAGAAACATTTGTAACGTCTGGGTGTCGTCATTCTGAGGAAAAGAGGCTTAGGCTCAATCAAAATGCCTCTGTGTCCTTTTCATCTTACCTCATGCCCAAAGTAGCTATAGGACGACAAACGCCAGACGTATCATTCTGTTGCTGTTAACACATGTAACACATTCGCCTTTTGCACAGGTTAATGTCAGAGTGTTTCTTTGACCAAGTAACATGTTTTTGGTTATACTGTTTGTACAAAATGTGCGACGTCACCTCCAACACCAACTTGAGCACAACTAAATACAGTATGTTGATGTAATTTTCCTCAACATTTATCTTTTGCAACATATAATAGTGCAGTTACTTTCTGTGTGGTGTGGTGTTAGATGTGATTTCACCATCATGCATCAGTTGTAGATGCATGGTCACATTTATAAAGCGGTTTTCCACCTTCAGGGCACTCAAAGCACTTTACATCATGGAACCTCTCACCCATTCACAAACACTCTAATGTACGCAGACACGAAGGCGAGGTGGCTTAAGTGTGTTGTCCAAGAGCCCACAGATGAACACTTGGGTTCATCTGTGGGAGGTGGAATGGCAGGATTTAAACCGCCAACCTTCAGGTCAGAGGACAAGAACTCTACCAACCAACTGAGCTCGCGCAAACCCACAGCTGTGCATTGTGTTTCTTTAGCATGTCAACGTCCGCCTGTATGCTCTGTAATAATTTAATTGTACTTCATTTGAGAAACCCTTTTACAGCGTCTGAAGCGCAGACCTCCAACCTTCACTAAGTGCTGTTGCTCATCTGTCCGCATCTTTGGCACTTGAGAACAGACAGGGCCATTAAGGGCCTTTCATTGTCTCCAAAACCATTAGGTACCAGTGCATATTCTTGACAATGGCTGGGGCTTATTCACTCAGGATAATTAAGTGGAGAGGGCTTGTTGTGCCATTTCAGCCTGTCTACTTCTTCTGTTTTATTTTCGACATGCGGCCTCCGGAGGAACAATTAGGGCGTTGATCAATTGTACTATATACAAACACACTCCCTCCTTTTCTCGCAATGTTAGCGATTCTAAAACGTATCGCACCACAACAGAAGATGCTTGGGTAAAAAGGTAACTTGGGACTAAACAGAGCTAAAACAAGACTATATTGGCTGAAACTATTGGCTACACAAGGACTAAACCAGGACTAAATGGAATCTTAACCATTCTGATACAGGACTATATGCCGAGTTTTGTCCTGCAAGAAGTCCAACTATTTTCAAATCAATAGCTTTTTCTGTCTTTGAATATAGCTTCGGAGCAGCAGTGTAGTGATTTGTAGGTAAAACAAGTCTACTTTTCTGTATCATTGTGTTAACAAGTAAACTGCTCAAAAAGAACCCCCCTTGCGTTAAGTGTAAACGAAGCATAAACCAAGGCACCAGATAAACTAAACAAAAAGCTTTAACGTGCCTCTAGTTGAAACTTGGGACAGTGGACCCCTGAGTATACTGCAAGACGTGTCATCATTTTTTTTTCAGCACCACGGTTTGAGAAGCCCTCTTCGTCCTTACTCACTGAAAATAACTTGTTTGCTTGGTCCGGGAGGAGGTTACCATAGCAACAGCATCCACATGAGCTATAGCATCCTTGTGCGTCTGATCAGAGGAGGATGTGGTAACCTACACTATAACTATTTGACCATGAGGGTTGACATTCTTCTGCAGCTTAAGGCATTCTTCTTATGCAGCCCGGCACTGTTATAATTTGGATTTTTTTACTTGTCTGTGGTAATTGTGCCCCCTACTGGAGTCCTCTTAATCAGTAGGTTAGAGGTTGTTCTACACTCAGTTATTCTTTTAAGCAGTTGGATATAGAGGGTGCTAAGATAAGGCAGTTACAGACTTGGAGCTTATACATGTTTTTTCATTAATTCATATTTCAAGAAGCCATCTGCTTTACCTCTTCCACACCTTTGTCTGTGAGGACTAAGACAAGATCGATTCAAGATTATCGTGGTGTGTAAGAGTCTCATTCAATTATGTTGGCATTAGCAGACTAGTATATTCCCTGTCATGGCTTAATTCTGCCCCCTACTGGTCAGTATGCCCCACTGATATTATTCTATTCTCTGGTTTTACAGCAGCAGTAAGCAGCTGCTGTGCATAGTCTTCAATATGCAGCCTTCTCTTTAACAAGATCCCATGGCCTGTCTGTGATGTGTGCTTATGCTCAAAGTGTCCTTTGCAGTGTCATATTCGGGCGAGGACGTACCGGTAGTAGCCATCTGTTGTGACTTCGCATGCATTTCATAGTCTGCGTTTTACTGCCTCTAACTATGCCGCCTTCCTCCGCCTGCTTTTATGAGATGCACCAAGGACGAGCTGCCAGTAAAAGTTTGGAGATATGAGAGAGAGTATGCATTGGGGAATAAGGGCCTTCGTATACAGACCTGTAACAAAGGCTGAGCGGGGTAAATGGCCCGGATGAATACTCATAAACACTGCAATACTTCATTTGCATTTTAGCAAGACACACACCAGTTCACTTGCTGGACACAAGTTGTCAAATATTTGTCCTTTAAATCGCTGCATCAGAGAGTTGATTGTGTTCATTTGAGTAAAAATTGCAATTTAGTGCTTCTATTTCACTTCTGTCAGAAGATGCTCCTGTAAACGTGGTTACTGCAGTTTGACCAACTGTACAGAACAGGCCCAACACAGGGGCCCGGGGCAACAAGCCTCACACGATAATATAACATCAACATAAAATATAAGTTAATAGTGGGAGGGTCCTCTTCTGGGTCCCTCAGGCCTGGGACAGACTGTATCCCAGTAGGACAGACTGTATCCCAGTGTGGAGCAGAGGTAACAGTCAGTTAATTACAAAACATGTCACTCATATCTATAATAATATTACTTACATTAGTTATACTCTTGAGTGGCTTTACATCATATATTTTGGTAATGATGCTGCAGCATTTTGAAATTTTCCAAACTTTCAGACTTTAAAAAGAAAGTACATTCTCTTTACTTTCAGTCTTATGATGCAATGTGGAAATATTAAAATATAGAATTGACTAAAACAGCTCAGAAATTATGAAGAGGTGACAGCGCTGGAGAAGTGCGTGGCAGATTACAAGCTCAAAATCTCATTAAAAAGTGCACGGGGTAGAATTGGAAAAACCTGCTATAGCAGTATCCTTCTGTGTACTCGCTAATGCTGTTAATGCCATGTTACGTTTACCATAGGAGGAGTGCGTTTTCAGCCTCCCACTGCTAATTACAACCAGGGAGAGCGAGAATATCACATTTACTATTGCAAATCACTTAATGTCTTTAAGCTGCATGCAAACAGCAGCAACCCAATCATACAAGCAAAGCCAAAGAGGGGAGATTGGCTCATTTTAGTAACATTTATTCATAAACTCGGTCACTCACTAAATGCTGAGAATTAAAGTACATTAGTTGTAAAAACAGCCAAAATACAGGAAAAGCTTGTTTACATCAGCAATGCAAATTATGTATTTATTTATTCATTTTTTAGTATTGCTGTGCCCAGAGTAAACATTTATTTAGTATAGGTGTTGTACATTGATCTTACACTGAAGCTTTTTATTCGCTGTAGCTAAACTCAGACAAGACTGAAGTCATAGTCTTCGGCCCACAGAAACATAGAGAAAGTGTCAGCAGTCACCTCCAGTCTCTTTCTCTAAAACCTTCAAATCGGGCTAGAAATTTAGGGGTAATAATGGACTCAGACTTGAACTTTAACAGCCACATCAAATCAATAACATCTGCAGCTTTTTACCATCTAAAAAACATTGCAAAAATCAAAGGTATACTGTCAAAACCAGACTTAGAGAGACTTATCCATGCATTTGTCTCCAGTAGGTTAGACTACTGTAACGGCCTGCTCACTGGCCTCTCCAAACGGGCCTTAAGACAGCTGCAGTACATCCAGACGCTGCTGCTCGGGTCCTGACCAGAACCAGGAAGTACGAGCACATAAGTCCTGTGCTCAGGTCTCTGCACTGGCTTCCTGTAGCTCAAAGAATAGACTTTAAAGCAGCTCTGCTTGTGTACAAGTCTATTCATGGCTTAGGTCCAAAGTACATCTCTGACATGTTAGTGCCATATGAACCATCTCACACTCTGAGGACTTCAGGGACCGGCCTCCCTGCTGGTGCCCAGAGTCAGGACTAAACATGGGGAATCAGCGTTTCAGTTTTATGCAGCTAAAACCTGGAACAGTCTTCCTGAAGATGTGAGACAGGCCTCTACTTTGACAATGTTTAAATCCAGGCTCAAAACGGTTCTGTTTATCTGTGCATATGACTGAGAGGGTTTTATTTTTATTCTGCACTCTTTTGTTTTAATGTTTTAATGTCAATTTTATGATGATTATTTGTGATTATTCATGTTTGATTTGTGTGATTTTAATGTTTTTTCTTATTCTGTAAAGCACTTTGAATTACCTTGTGTACGAATTGTGCTATACAAATAAACTTGCCTTGCCTTGCTGTGCTATTCATTTGGTTTGACTAGGAAAACCACAGTGTAGAACTAAAGGACACTTCACTCAACCTGAACCAGCATCTGACAGGCTTCTGTAAGTCACTGCCTTAAATATCTGTCTGAAAGGAGGAGCTAACACAGAGAAACCAATATACCCTTGTATTAGTCCATTGTACTACCCTAAGGTGTGAACTGTCACCTAGTCATATTTTGCATGATCGTTCCTACCCCTAATGGGTGATCTAACGTCTTTTAGCGTACTGCTAACCTCTGTAAACAACTAGGGTGTGGTACTTTCACTATAGTTAGCTCCTCTCTTCACACAGAAACCCTGTCAGAACTGAAGAAGCGACTTGGATAAGTGGTGAAATACACTCACTCTTAACATTTTTCTCCTGTTGAAAGAATTAAATGTTTTCTTGCAGTTCTCTGGTCAGATTTTCTTTGTGCTTTATAATGATTTGGAGTCACATGAAGTGCCCCATGATCGACATAAACCTGATCCAGCCCCCGTCTCCCCCAGACCTGCAGACTCCCTCACACTGCTGGACTCTCCCTCTCTGCTGGACGCCGGAGCTGCTGTCTGTGTGTGTGTGTGTGTGTGTGTGTGTGTGTGTGTGTGTGTGTGTGTGTGTGTGTGTGTGTGTGTGTGTATGTGTGTGTGGCCCAGCGGGTGACTATTTATTTGTGCTGTTCTTTGTGTGTCTGCACCCACCTTTCATCACAAAGACTCAAACTCATGTGTCCGCTCGGGCTTCAGAGCTTTGTATCTCCATGTCAGATCTGTTGGCAAGTTCCGGGTAGACTTTTAGCTTTTGTGTAGCCGCTTGTGTGTTGAAGGTCTCAGTGACACACAAGACTAAAAAAACTTTGCTTTTTTGGTAAAACTCTTCTCTTTCACTGGAGTTTCTTTGTTAGTCTCCCTAAGTACAGTGCTTTCTATTCACTCAGATGGAGTTTCTGACCTTGACGTTGGCCTGTGCAGAGATGACTGAGACCTGAGTTAGCTGTGAAGAAATAAAACCGAAAAGAAAGTCCACGGCAGAGCTACACACTTTGAACCAGGGCAAGAAAAGAACACAGGCTACATTCAACCTGTTTCTATATGTAGTCATGGGTGAAAATGATCAAGATAGTTAACTAGGCCGTGTGAGGAAAATCGATATTGTGATGTTGCCCCTGTAGTGATACGCACTTTGGTCATATCGTCGGCTCTACACTCAAACACAGACATTTATACCACCAACTCCTCCAATGCGTCGGCACCTTTCATGATCTAGTTGGATTCAGCCAATTGCAGCATGGCTTTTCTATAAAATAAACAGCAGAAATATTAAGCAAAAAAAGAAAAAATCCAGCACTGTCGCATCAAACCTCTGAACCACTAGTCTCTCCCAGTCTTGTTCTGTTTAGTTTTGGTCCTTTTTAAATGTTTGACCACATTGTCTGATCGAATTATTGTTCAAAACACGATGGACGGAACAATCATGTTTGAGGGTCAATATTCAGTGTGGAGACTTTTTCTTTGTACTAGTGGAAAACATTTTGTTATTTTTCTGTTCTATGATAAGCTTTGAGCTGTGGAAGGTTGAATAAATAACAAATTATATATACAAAATGACTACTAAGAGTTTTATTCTGCTGTTTATTTATTTTTAACCATATTGTACATTTAGTTTTTTGGTCATAATCCTACTAGCGTTTTGTGTGCAACATAAATTAGTGTCAGTATTATCGTTCAGTGTATATTTTTACCGATATATTCAAAATGTGTTCCCGTGACAGGCCTGTGAACAGCGTCTTCATTAGCAAGTTCGTTCATTTGTTTATGCCAATAGAGTTGTTTTATTGTTGCCTCACTGTCTTTTTCCCTCTGTCTAACACGCACTGACTCACCGCTGCTTCTCAATCTCCAGAGACCAATTTGCCTCCTGCAGCTGGCACACTGTAGGTGGGAAAGGCCAAGGGGCATTTACCCTCTTACTAAAGTAATGAGCCCTACTACTACTCATGGTATCTAGTAAAATACATCTCACCCATATGGACGTGGTTTCTGTATAAATAAATAGTGATTTTAAAGTGGATCAATATTCATAACGGGAGGTGTTTGGGGCGGTCATGATGATCGATGTGGCTGTAGAAACAGGCGCAGTAACATTCTTGGGAGGGGATATTACCAACATTACCAAGCACAAGCTGGTAGAAACATTTTTGAAGGCAGTTAGTCAGTTTGCAACGTGAGTGAACCTTTATATATTGCTGTTTTATTTTATGCATTTTATATTCAAATTGATTTTATTTATTTTTGGCTTGGTTACAAACACAGTACAGTACTGTATATATAAATGGACATAGCTAACCTGCTAGCCGCCGTGTTCCAAATAGGAAGTGAGCATGGGCGCACTTCTAGCTTCTGGCTCCAATTCACTTTACATTGAAAAACTGTGCCCCCTCTCTCTGTACCTGCTGCTGTCAGACTCATCATTTTGGTCTTAAAATGTTCATATTAACCCTCTACCTGATCCTGGGGTTTTTAATTTCACTGTTATGTCTGTAAATCATGATATGAACAGTAATAACAGACAAATCAGGCGCCTTCTTTCCTCGAGGTCGCTCCTGCTGGTGTTAGCAACAGATTTGATTGACAGCGTTGCTAAGCACTGCTCCCTGCCAAACCAGCGCTGCGTATGGAGAGAGGCGTTACCTTCAACAGCTTCGATCTGGATTGGCTCTTTGGTTGCTATGATACTCGCTGTCAGAGCTCTAAATATGTAACTTAGCTTCAAATTAGCCGCTATAACCATTAGTCTGATGAGCTTGACTGAAGCTGAACGCTATGGGTGATGCCGCACTCCCTTAGTCTGCTTCAGGTTACAACTTTTTACCCTTACTAGCAAAATAATACTGAAGTGTACTCAAAATGACCCCCAAAATACCTATACAATTTCCTTATTTGCAAGGCTCCCCCCGTCTCTGCTCACTCGTACTATAAAATCTCACCAGCCCACGTCCTGCCTTAACTTCAGCATCAGCACAAATGAGCCCCAGCTCCATTAGTCACAATGGTATGGAGAGTCTAAAAGCAGAGTGCCGAGGTGGTGGCAGTCTGCTGCAGTCCTGTGCTATGCTGTTTGTGAGTAGGTGCATGTGAAGACAGCTCCAGCACAGAGGGGGATTGTGGGACTCCAGGCAAATGAAAGCGCTCCCACCTCTGCACTGTGTCAGCAGCAATGCACCGGGCTGTACACGGAGGCCTGTTTACTCCTCATCATTCAGGGACACACAGCAGATGACAATGTGAGTGTGCGGGGTATGTTAATGTCTCTGGTGGTGGGTGTATTTTCATTAAAAATAAATTAGTGTTTACTCAAGGGATCTCGTGTTCTTGACATATGGTGATCAGTTGATATACAGGGGTGTTTTGACATTTGGGATGTGGCTTCAGCAAATATACAATAGAGCAGAGAATATGAAATGTGGCTCGTGCACAGCGAGCTGCAGAGTTGTTAGCTCTGTGCAAGAAAGTTGAAGGTTTGATTCTCAGCCCAGATAACTCTCTGAATACAGCTGCAATCGAATAAGTTTTGCAATTGGTCCCAGTGAGAAAATCTGAATATAATGCCAAATGAAATCTATGGTTTGGGAAAAACTCCACAAATCATCTCATTTGTTTAGTGTTTAAAAGGATTTGTTTCATTTCTTTACAGTCTTAATCCCACAGACAGTATTGTATATGTCATTCATTTTCGTAAGTATAGTAAAAGAAAAAGAAAATTCTGCCAACAGGACACAAAGTATTTGAGTGAAGGTATTTCACTGCTCATCTAATCCACGTGTTCAGTTGTGGTCAGATTACTGCTGGACACGGCCTTATATCTGTCTGAGGGGAGGAGCTAACTACAATGAAACTAACACAGGTTTTGCTAGCTGGGTTAGCTCGGTTAAGTGTGAACTGTGCCTGAGTTTTATTGTGCATCATTCTTAGGTACATAAGTACAATCATTAGGGCCTGAGTGATTGTGCAACTGAAGAAGTAATCTGACCAGAGCTGAAGAAGTAATCTGACCAGAGCTGAAGAAGTAATCTTACCAGAGCGGAAGAAGTAATCTGACCAGAGCGGAAGAAGTAATCTGACCAGAGCTGAAGAAGTAATCTGACCACAACTGAAGAAGTAATCTGACAACAACTGAAGAAGTAATCTGACCACAACTGAAGAAGTAATCTGACAACAACTGAAGAAGTAATCTGACCAGAGCTGAAGAAGTAATCTGACCACAACTGAAGAAGTAATCTGACAACAACTGAAGAAGTAATCTGACCACAACTGAAGAAGTAATCTGACAACAACTGAAGAAGTAATCTGACCAGAGCTGAAGAAGTAATCTGACCACAACTGAAGAAGTAATCTGACCACAACTGAAGAAGTAATCTGACAACAACTGAAGAAGTAATCTGACCAGAGCTGAAGAAGTAATCTGACCAGAACTGAAGTAATCTGACCACAACTGAAGAAGTAATCTGACCACAACTGAAGAAGTAATCTGACTACAATTGAAGAAGTAATCTGACCACAACTGAAGAAGTAATCTGACCAGATCTGAAGAAGTAATCTGACCACAACTGAAGAAGTAATCTGACCAGATCTGAAGAAGTAATCTGACAACAACTGAAGAAGTAATCTGACCACAACTGAAGAAGTAATCTGACTACAACTGAAGAAGTAATCTGACCACAACTGAAGAAGTAATCTGACAACAACTGAAGAAGTAATCTGACCAGATCTGAAGAAGTAATCTGACCACAACTGAAGAAGTAATCTGACCACAACTGAAGAAGTAATCTGACTACAATTGAAGAAGTAATCTGACCAGATCTGAAGAATTAATCTGACAACAACTGAAGAAGTAATCTAACCACAACTGAAGAAGTAATCTGACCAGATCTGAAGAAGTAATCTGACCACAACTGAAGAAGTAATCTAACCACAATTGAAGAAGTAATCTGATAACAACTGAAGAAGTAATCTAACCACAACTGAAGAAGTAATCTGACCACAAGTGAAGAATTAATCTGACCAGAGCTGAAGAAGTAATCTGACCAGAGCTGAAGAAGTAATCTGACCACAACTGAAGAAGTAATCTGACCACAACTGAAGAAGTAATCTGACAACAACTGAAGAAGTGGCTTGGATGAGCAGTGAAACGTCTTCACTCTAAAACTTTGTGTCCAGTTGACATAATTTCATTTTTCTTTCTTTATGCATCATACACCTGGACGACTGAGGGATTACACAGACTTCTCTAGGTATAGTTTTGTGGAAGAAACAACTTTAAAAATGAAGTCAATACTCTCCATTTCATGTGGCAGAGAGGAACACAATAAAGAGTCAAATGTTTGGACAAATACAGGACCATCCTGCTGCTTTTGGCTGAAAAGTGTTGAACTACAGGGCAGTGTTGTTATCGTATCAAATTGAATTGTGTCCTTTTGGGTTGGGTCAGACTTTACTTCAATAACCGTAAAGTTGTTTGGCAATGTTATATTTTATTTTATGTCCATGTCCGGAACCATCTGATTGCAATACAAAAGTTATAAATTTCCAGCCTGCAGAGGAAAGTTGTTGTGCAGTAACCCACAGAGCACAAGCTGTGTCTCCACTGTCTCTGTGACTGACAGTCGCTGAAATGCACAGGAATCAACCAAATAAGTCGGCTACAAAAAACTTTCACTTGTTTCTTTTTTTTTTTCTTTTTTGCAAAGTTTGTGTTGTACAAAATTTCAAATAATATGCTAAATCTTTCTAAATACTGTATTTTATGGCCAGTCAAACAGCGATTCACAGCACGACACTCATTTTCTGATTTCATGTTGAGAAATTAATTAGCCCTTTGACCATGTGCTGAATCAAGTGTGACAAATAATATCAGCCATATTCTAATGTTGTAATTATTCATCCAGTTAAATGCAAATTCACGTCTTCAGGCCAAACCAAACCTTCTGTGTGACAAGTACAATAACTCTTTGATTGGCATTCTGTGAGGCAGTGGGGGTTCTCTTTTCAAAACTTAATAATTGTAGTTGTGCCAGAGACACTTATACAGAGTGGCAAAGGCTATAAATACTGAGTTTAAAGTGAGTGGCACCATTAAGGTTTGGGGTCAAATGTTTTTATTTTAAGGAAACTTGTAACTCGTACTTTTCCCATTTCGAGGCACATCTGTCTTGAGTTGCTTAAACAGCAGGTTGAAAAACATATTTACACATATATTTTTCACTAGTAGCTCAGTTTGATCCATGGATCTTAACGTTGGCAGTGTGATTCCAGCTCTTATAGATGAAAGCTGCTGTTGTGTCCATGGGCAAGACATTCAACCCCCCTCAGTGTCTGTGCACACTGGTGTGTGTGTGCGTGTGTGTGTGTGTGTGTGTGTGTGTGCGTGTGTGTGTGTTTATATGTGTGTGTGTGTGTATATGTGTGTGTAGGTGTGTGTGTGTGTGTGTGTGTGTGTGCGTGTGCGTGTGTGTGTATATGTGTGTAGGTGTGTGTGTATGTGTGAGCGGTTCCTTGATGTAAAGCCCTTTGAGCCTTGAAGGTGGAAAAGCTCTATATAAAATGTGACCTTTTAGCATTTTACCATTTATTTTATTTGACTGTTATTTTACCAGGCGGAAAAACATAAAGAACAGATTGTTACTTGGGTGTGTAACGTGATCATTCATTATTAAACGTCCCATATTATGCTATTTTTTTATCTATGTTATAATTGTTTCCTCATCAAAAACATATCTGGAGTTGTGTTTTGTTTCATTCACACATGTTTAACACAGTTCTTCTCTTAAAACAAAAAACACTCTGTTCCACCTTGTGATGTCATCATGTGGTAATACAGGAAGTGCTCGGCTGTGTTTTTAAACTAGAATCATTTGGATAATTTCATCCCTGGAGTTGCCAATCTCTATTGAACTAAATATAAAAGGAGCTGTTAACTTGAAAACTACCACTTCATGACATCACAAGGTGGAACAGAGCATTTTGAGCTTTGGAGATGTAGAGAGATTAATAATACAGGGTTACTCAGACATGTGAGACTGAAACAAAACACAACTCCAGGTCTGTTTTTGATGAAGCAACAACATTATAACATGGTTTAAAGCTCACGAGAGTCCAGTCTGTGCAGTAAAGGACCTTCAAAAAGATCTGTATTATAACATGGTTGAGTTTCCTCATCAAAAATATTGGGCCTACTCATACAATGTTTGAGCAGTGTTGCGTATTTAAGCTGCCTCCTTCTCAGAGTTCAAAATACTTGGTCTCAGTGGGTGATGTGTGACCGCAAAAAAGGAAGGTGATAGACACGGCTTCAAAAGGTTTAAGCTCTCTGGTGTAGCGTTTATTTACAACTTACAATAAATATGTGCAAATTGTGCTAACATGCACTGTAGCGATCGGCTGACAGCGTAGCCAGGTGGAGTCGAGCCAGAGGAGCAGCCACAGGGCGTAGGAAGCAGGTCCCTTTATAGACGGGTGGATGTGCTGGGCCCTAGTGCATCCGGGTCACCTCTAAATACAGACACAGTATTAGCTATAAATAAAAACACTGCACAACAGGGGCCGTGACTGCATGGTAATCAGGAAGCACACCATTCTGATCAAATTGCCTTCACTTATGCACCTCAACGATCAAATTTTCATTTCCATTTGTTGTTGTGGGTTGGACTGGTGCTATCCTCCAAGCACAGTGCAATACAAAATAATAAAATAGTATCTAATCTATTTTAGCCACTGCTGCAAATCTCCTGGCCTGGCTTTAGACATACCCATTTCCTGTCCACACACGGCACACAATATTACAGCGCATATACGTGTGCACCCTATGGCACCCCTGTCCTCTCTGCTCCTCTTCATCATTTTTCATCCCACACCCCCGTCATTATTGAGCTTTTGTAACATAAACACGAGACGGAAGAGAAGGAACTGTATTATGCATCCTCAACAAATCAATAGAGAGTTAAATCGCAAAACATGATTCTTGTTTCCAATTTTGGGGGTAAATTCTTCCATCTTATATAACATCTTGTGGCTCATCCATCTCGCAGGCGTGCTGGAGAGTGCCTGGTTACAAACAGCAGCGGGCTGGAGAAACCCACCATGACAGGCAGATAACAATGCAGCTACACCACACTAATTGGCCCACAGCTTATAGGGAGGGAGCTGTATGGACGCACTGTATTTTTTGGGAAGCGAGGAGAGGGAGGTGCAGAAAGGAGGAGGGGAGGAGGTGGGGGACAGGTAGAGGGGGTTGGGGGGTTGTCAGTTTTGATTATGGATGAGTTGTGAGATAAGCTGAGCAAGGACATGTTTGCGGGAGAGGAAGGGTATGTGGGTTTCGCTTTGCCAAATGTTGTTGACCATAATAATGTCTTTCTTGTCTTTCTTGTAAAGATTACAGACTGAGTCCCACATGTGAGAATCAAAGACAACGCCTGCTTAATGTGAATATGTCAAACAGGCTCGTGACAGCTGCTGGTGAATCTCTATTCTGTACTGCTTCAGCCCAAATCATGTAGGCAAGGCAAGGCAAGGCAGGTTTATTTGTATAGCACAATTCGTACACAAGGTAATTCAAAGTGCTTTACAAAATAAGAAAAACATTAAAATCACACAAATCAAACATGAATAATCACAAATAATCATCATAAAATTGACATTAAAACATTAAAACAAAAGAGTGCAGAATAAAAACCTATATTAGAACAAACCACAGACTGTTAATATAAATGGACATAGCTAATGTGCTAGCCGCTACGTTCCAAACAGGAAGCGATCATGGACGTGATTCTGACTCCATCGACTCCAGTTTGCTCTCTGTCCCCTCTCTCCATAACTGTTGCTGTCAGGCTCATAATATTTGTCTTAAATGTTTGTATTAACCCTCTCAACATGACCCTGGTGTTTTTATTTCACTATTTTGTTCATTAATCAAGAAATCAGAATTCCAAATATTGAACTCAGCTCCAAATTCAGCCTGTAAGTGCCAGATGAGCTTAATTTAACTAGACGCTGAACGCTGTGGGTGACGTCACGCTCCCTAAGGTCACTTCATGTACAGTCTATAGAACAAACTCAAAACAAGTGGGTGAAATATCCAAGAACTACACTCAGCGAGACCATTCATGTGAGACATCATCATTAAAGATTAATGTCTGCCTCTAGCATCATCACATCATAAGGCCCAAAGTTCTCACCTCTAAAATGTAACATGTAAGAGAATATGAGGAATGTGTTAACAGTGTGCTCAGCTTCAGTCACTGGTGTAAAGTTTTCCTATCCACATGCCTAAGAAATGCCCACCTGAGTCTAAAAACTATTTAAATATGCTTTTGATATGCTCCACCTACTCCAGGGGTGTCCAAACTATGACCCGGGGGCCAAATGCAGCCCCCACACCAGTTTTTATTGGCCCTCAGGCCTCCTGCTGAAGCGGCCCATTTGATCATAAGCAGCACTTTTTACAGCAAATTAAACTATTTCTACCACTATATCCTCAAACATTGCAGTGTGATCCAGACCTAAAATTAATGTGTTTCAAGTCTTATTAATACACAGCGGCTCAGTCAAAGCTGTGTTTAAAGCACCGCACTGATCACTGGTCTGTGGCCCTCCACTTTGAATATGTTTTGAGATGTGGCCCTCGAATAAAAAAAAAAGTTTGGTCACCTCTGACCTACACTGTATATTCTAAACACAGGCAACATTCATTTGATTTAATTCATCTTTATTTATTCAGACAGTGTCCAATGAGAGTACTCATGAGCCCTGTTAAAATACAGAAAAATACAAATAAAAACAAAAACACATCACTGCATAAGTCCATTTAAAATATTAAAACAGGAGCAGGTGTGATTATAAATTATTATCTCCAGATTATTAAAGTGCATTTATGGCAGCAGTGGATCCACTTTTACATGATCTTGAAATGTTTTCCATTTATAGATTGTAAAATAACCAAAAGCTGTTTTTCCCGTTTCAGTTTTAGTGCAGCCAGTTTTTAGACGTCGAGAATCATGAGATCTTGTATTAAATGTTCCTGTATCAAAGTTCAACAAGCAAGTGAGATATTCAGACAGTTTATCGCCGTAGTCTCTGATAAATACAGTTTATACAGTGTTGATCTTCTGACACATAGAGACTGAGAACTTTCTTTTTTATAGCAGTGATGGGTTTAAATTCATCAAACTGCAGAACAGTGTCTCAGCAGTGTGTGCTTTTACATTACAAGTATGATCTGAAACAGTTGCACCTCTTGTTAGTGGGTCAGACACAGTAACTGTGCTACTAATCATGTGGTAGAGAGACATTGACCTTTGCCTCTAAAAAGCCTGTGCGACACCTCCGACGTTCACTTGTATCTAAAGCAAAAGATTTAACAATAATGTAGCAGCAACAGCAGGACTGGAGCCCAAGGGACAGAGGGGCAGAGTGCCTCAGTGGGCTGGGACTTGGGCCAAGTGTGTGTTTTTATGTCTGAATACAATAAAAGCTTTTGTTTTGTGAGTGAAATTCATTTAGCCCAAGAAAACAAATAATAAAATATCTCTGACGATGATTCATTGACAACAACACTTTGTATTTCTCTCTATTTGAATGTTTTTGAAGCTAAACACTCCACAGACTATATGCAGTTGCAGCCCACATTTACTTTAGTTTTGAGCTACATAGTTGGTTTCATGAATAATATACCAAAACTCATCTCTACTGGTCCCTATTGATATAACTGTCCAGAGAACATACATACATACATACACACATACATACATACATACATACATACATACATACATACATACATACATACATACATACATACATACATACATACATGCATACACACATGCATACACACATACATACATACATACATACATACATACATACATACACACATGCATACACACATACACACACACATGCATACATACACACATGCATGCATACATACATACACACATGCATAAATACATACATACACACACACATGCACACATACACACATGCATACATACATACATTCACGCATACATACATACATACATACATACATACATACACACATCCATAAATACATACATACACACACATGCTTACATACACACATGCATACATACACACATACATACGCACATGCATACATACATACATACGTACATACATACGTACACACATGCATACATACATGCATAAATACATACATACATACTCACACATGCATGCATACATACATACATACATATATACATACATACGTATACATACATACATACATACATACATACATACATACATACATACATGCATACATACATACATACATACATACATACACACATGCATACACACACATACATACATACATACATATACATACACATACATACATACACACATACATACGTACACACATGCATACATACACACATGCATAAATACATACATACACATGCATGCATGCATACATACATACATACATACATACATACATACATGTATGCATGCATGCATGCATGCATGCATACATACACACACATACATACATACATACATACATACATACACACACATGCATGCATACATACATATATGGACTGACGCATACATACATACATACATACTACAACACATGCATCATACATACACACATCCATATATACATACTGACATACATTCTACATACATACACACACACATGTGTGTACATGTGTTCATATGTGTACATACATACATGCATACATTGTGTACATGTGTACATACATACATTCACACATGCACGTGTGTTCTGTGTGTTCTGTGTGTTCTGTGTTCTGTGTGTTCTGTGTGTTCTGTGTGTTCTATGAATCAGCTGGTCATTAACTCATCTTTGTCCAGAGTCCTCTCCATCGCAGGGCCAGAGTATCAGAGCTACAACAAGATCAAAAAATGAATTAGTTTCAGAAGTGACATTGTACTCCATAACATTATAAGATTTGACAGGGTACTTTTGGCTGAATGTCATTAGCTTTTACAGCCAAATTGCTTCAATTCTGTATCATTACTGAGACAAAGTGTGAGTTGTCAACTTTTGAATTGGTTCCATTTTTTTCTTCAGAAATAAAGTTTCATGGATGTGTCAAATTTCTGAAGGTCAGCCATGCTCATTCTATTGCTCTTGTCACCAGCCCCACACTGCAGACCTTTATAATGTGGCATTCTCCTGGAGCTTAACACACTATTAGACCCTTTAACATTCTATATCCTATGAGAAAATGAACATAGGAACAAAGACCTAATGTAAAACTGAAATGAAATATACAACACATGTATGCATTATTATAACAGTGATCAACCAGCAGCTGATGGTGTGCTTACATATTATAAAACACATATTGAAGAATGCACGTTTTTGATTGGAGCTTGTCTTTGTTTTGCCTGGAATTTGGCCTGTATTTATTGTTACAGTTGTTTTTTTTTAATACTAAAAAAAATACCTTGAAGACATGCATTGTGAGCAAGGTTGCCTTTCCACAGAGCTGACCCTGAACTTGGCATGGTGGTGTTCTCGCCCTGGAGAGACAATTAAAGCAGCAGAGCATCTCAACATAGTCACATTTTGGGGTCCACTCTCAACACTTAGTTTGAAGGAAATGTATGATGAAGATATTGCCAGGAAATCCAAACTTTAGAAATATTGCTTGCCTTTTCTTATCGATTTACACTTTTCCAACGATCTCCAAATGCCATTGAGACTTCAGACTATATCAAGTGTTCAGAGAGGGAAAGATTGGGAGGAAGAGGTTTCGAGATGCTTTTGGGAAGTTTGAAGCGATCAATAACCTGTCAGATAGAAAGTCTTCTACCTGCTGCCGACTCAACTCAATCCACCTTTTGTTTTCTGTCTTTCTCCAACTTCTTCTATTACCTTTAGTCTATTGAGCGTCTTTGTCAGCTCAAAGATACACTGTCCCCTTTACGCTGTGCAGGCTCTTAATAAAGGGTGGGTCACGGTGTCACTGATGCTCAGCAAATTGAGCGGCGGAGAGAATGACAGGCTCCGGGCTCGTCACAGAGAGTGGCAGACGTGATGTCAGCTTTTAGTTAAACGCCTATCCAAAGTCAAATCTCGCGTTTAACTGTTTGGATAAGCAGAAATTGTACAGTAATGTGCACACGGACAAGGAGCAAAATCGAATGTGACACTTTGACACAAGTCAGTTAGAAATATGTCCATAGTGAGGTGTTTGGAGGAGGTGGTGATAAGGAAACTTTCCAAATTCTGCCGTCACGTCGGTGCGACTGTAAGAGCTGAATAGAAGTGAAAATTTTTGATTATCTTTTAATTGTGGCATCTATAAGTGGACAGAATAGATCAGAATGAATATAAATAATCAGCAAGTATGAGGAAAAAAACGGTGTTAAACGAGGGCCAGACTGTGATGGCTGGACAGCTTGGTCAGAAACTCCAAATTTGTGGTTAGTATCTTTCATAAGTGGATCAATAAAGAAACAGTGATGAGACAGTGAAAGCTGCCTGAAAAATCCACAGTGATCTCTCTGTATTTTTTATACAGACTGACATCAGGCTGGTCCCCACGTCCTGCGTTGTGTCTCACGTCCGCTCAAACGTGATCATGCATCGGATTTGTTCTTTTCTGTGACACATGTGAAACAAATGAGCTCTTGGCCACTTATGATTTACAAATAAAATCAAATGTATTTCACATCAGATTGTCAGAGTTTAAGATTCACTCATTGATTCTGCAGAAATCTGCCACGTTTTTCAGCCTGTGTGATAGATATTTTTTTCCTTTTACCATTTGTGTCCCTGATTGGCTAATCCACCTGTCAATCACGGCCATTTGAAAAGGAGAGATTCACCAGTGACCAGACTCATATCTTCATAAAGTATTGAAGAAGTGTGTGTTCTGATCCCAGGCAACAAACCAGGGACAATGTGTCAAAAAATATAATAACACTTCAAAACATTTGTCACTTTAAATAAGTCACTTCAACAGTACTTCATGTATAAGCACTTTGACACTGTTACTGTATATATCATAATATTGTTCACTGACAATGGCAGTAAAACTTTTCTGATGAATTCAACAGAACAACCTACAGACCAAGCAAAGCTCGACATAGATGGTGACGCTCCGTAGTGGACAGAGTACATGCTGCTCTAACGTTTTACTAAATGCTTAAATAGCAAAGGAATAGTCTTTGGAAAATTTCTGCCCACTGCAGCTTAACCAATAATTCACATCTATAAATGTTCACTTTAAGTAACTGAAAATAGGGGAATATTGCCTCTTTAAAATGATGCTCTTTAGATGAAGTCGATATAAAGCGTAATATACTTTTATTAGTCATAACTTGGCTTTAGTTCAAATTGGATCTTGCGGCGTTGAGCCTTTCAGAAATTACCTCCTCTCTCTCCGCTGTATATGAGACGGAGGGCATCACGTCACCAGTTTCTATACATTTACATTACAGTGGTACATCTTATACAAAATTTGCCGTGTTACCAATCCATTTGAGAAAGAACTTTTTAAAAAACCCATCCATCTTCATTTAATTAAAAACTTTTCCGACCTCTTGAGTTCACTCGACGACTCTCGGTGGCGCCGTAAATTTAAAATGGCACATTGTATTGCCAATATAGTAAAGTTATGACAATAAAATACGTTATCACTGGTGGATTTAGATTTTATTATGGCCCAATAATTGACTCCTCCATCTGTGCATGAACCAACAAGCTAAGAGCCCAGGAGAGGTTAGCCCCGGGGAGGAGAACCGCCCCTCTGTCCAGGTAATCATCAGCTGTCAATCAAAGTTGGGGCCGAGCCGTCAGAAGGGCCGCACGGCGCCGCTGTGTTTCGATGATTGATGACCAACACAAACGTTAAAATATCAGTATACATTTCAAACAGAGTTGCAGGGTCTACGGAGATGGACTTGCCAACAGAATGTGCCGAGGCAAAAAGTGTCACAAATTATAAGTTTGAAATGACACTTTTATGAATATGTGAGACGTCACATTTGTATTTCTGAGTGTGAATCAGGCAAGGACAAGGCAAGACTCCGAAAGGGCTTCACAGGGCGACAGAAGGTCAGGAGGCAGAGCGTTGATGGTTCGACTCCCACTCTCAAAATAAACATCATTGCTTGAACGATCAGATCTACTGACCCACAGGTTGGCAGTGCAATTCCAGCTCCCCAGCTCGTCATCTCTCTTGGGCAAGACACTTAACCCGCCTCTCCCCCAGTGTCTGCCCACACTGCACACTGGAGTGGTTGAAAAACACTTTGACAGTATAAAAAGTGCTCTAGCCATTACCATGCAGTATAAAACACTTGATCGTGCATAACCTGTCTTACGATTTATGCATAGCGTCTTCCTTAAGTCATTGTTCTGTTCTTAATATTTTTATATATCACACTGACAAACATCTTATAAACATTGTAATATCTTGGCACAATCAGAATATGGCAGATAAATGACTAATGAATACAAAGTGGTTGGCCTGCTTTCTTGCAACTAGCATTGACATTGTTTATTGGCTTTTTAATGTCTCATGTTGTTTTCAAGCACAAAAGCACAAACGCCTTTTGGTTGATGATGAACATTTGTAAAAAGCCATCAATAAGTGCAGATAAAACATCACACAAACAGTGGTATAGAGGTGAGTGTTAAGCCAGGCACGCTCCGACATCGACCCATGCAAAATGCCTGAAAGCCCATTGACCACAGGGGCCCAGTGGGACAGCCGGGTCAATATAACCCAACAGGAGCCGTGATTGATTGATCCCCTGCTACTGCCCCACTCTCCCGCTCCTCTGTGTCTCATTATACTGTGTCCCAGGTCCCTGCTGCTGCCTACCGCTTTGTTCAAACAGGGACTGCCTCCAAATCAGATCAAGCTATCATTCAAAGTTTACAAGTGTCACGAAGATTTAGCTGTATTATCATTACAATCACATTCAGGTCAGGCGCAGAATCACAGTAACTTGACTTCAGCAACTTTCAGATTAAAGTCTTTGAACGCTCCTTGCAGACAGAGGTGTAGGTGAGTTTGTTTAAAAGTCTAAACACATCATTTGTTTTGTTATTTGCATATTTATGATTTCAGGTGTCCTCCTCAACCCGCCACTTACACAAAACCCAAAACATGCTCAATAGTCGCTCTGCTTTAGGTAATCCTGACCACGACCCTGCTCCAACTGCTCCTGAGGTGTGAACTATCCTAAATGCTCTTTTGCACGACCCCTGACATAACTACAACCCTAAGTATTCAAAGGGTTTCTGCTTTTTGCCCCCATGACACTTACAGCTGGAGGATCTGCCATCTTCTTTTTATTGCTCAGAAGACACGTCTTTTTATCATCTTGAATTGTTATGGGTGCAAATGCAAAGTGGTTGATGATTGGTTGATATCTCTCTTTTTTTCTTTTCAGGGTGCTTTATCCATTTATCTTTAAAACCAACACCTTCACTTATGCCCGTTACCAGACTAATACTATACTATATCCATGTAGTATTGACACAGTATTATCTGTGGACCTGTGCAGTTGTTAACAGCAGCTGTAGCACAATCCCTTTCCTAAATCCTATCTGGGATCACAGTGAACTCCCATCTGGATACTGTCTCTGATACATATTTTAATGAGCCCACTTAAAACGGGCCGAGCGGAAGAGAGGTCAGCTTTAAATACAGTGATTAGCAGTTCAAAGACAACAAGCACAGTTTCATCTCTCCTCCCCTCCTCAGCGAGCCTCTCTCATCTTCAAACAGGCCGTGAGGAGCCTGTGTAGGGCATCTGGGTCTTTCTCTCTTGGGTCAGTCTGCAGGGGAGCGGGGTACAGGAGGGGAGCAGGCTGGAGGGCAGCTTTACCTGCGTGTGCTCTGGAGCAGTGCTGCTGAAATAACACACAACACTCACACTGCTTTTGCATGTTTTGTTTTCAAACTTCTCCTGCAAAAGTGATTTTCAATTTGGCAAATAATAGAATAGATTTGTAGCACGACAAATATATTTGTAGGTTTTAGACATTTTTGTGGCAGAAATTGTCGTCGCATTTGGAACAAAACTGAACAACACAACAGCACTCTGATGGAAGATGAACTTGAGCACGGGTTCAGGGTGAGCTGCGCCTTATATGATTTAAATAAATATTTTCCCAGATTATCTTTAGTGTGAAGGTTTATGTAACCAGCAGCCCGTATATTGCCTGGCATTTGGAGTTTTGAATGCACAGATAATATATCAAATGAGCTGGAGAGGGAGATGCTCCTCAGTGATATACTTCATAGACTCTTTAGGCCTGGGGTTTGAGGATGCCTTTTACGGCTTTTTGTACGGGAGTTTAAATTGGATTCACAAGCTGTTCTTTAAGTCCCAGGAAAGTTTTTATTAGTTTTGACAGGAAAAAGATTCAGACTTTGAATATCTTTACACAAACATTACACAATGCTCATATCTTGAGTGATTTTGACGGCAGTGACTTTGATCGGGTTTAGGCACAGCTCTGCTTGTCTGCAGAGATTTTATTTTTTGTCTGGAATGTTCCACAGTATAGCATTAGACATCTGCCTCTGAAAGGCAGGCCTGTCATAAGACGATATATCGCCACAGAATATCACGATAATCGATAATATTGAAACTAGAGATACAATAAAAAATAAAGCAGGATAATCCCAGTAAAGCTTTGTTTTTAAATACAGTATTATTAAAAATCCTGAGCTGCAACAAATAAATGCCTGAATGAACTAATAATTAGTCCTGGACGTTACTTTTTCACAGCTCAAATCTTACTGTATTACATAAAAAATACTAAAGATCTCCCCACTACTGCAACAAACACATACACTCAATAAATACTGAGCCCCAAAATTGTTCCAGGTTCATATGTTGAACGATAAGTCGATATGTCATCATCGTGACAGCCCTAAGCACCAGGCCAAGCTGGAGGTCAGATCTGTGGAGAGGCGACACAACAAGTATGCATGTTTCCAAGCAGTGACGTGGAGTCAGGGGCATCACAGAGAAACATTCATGAAATGGTTATAGTATTTATCCAGTATTTATCCAATGATTTGTACTATTTTGAAATTGCTTTTTATTCTGGCCCAAGTCACTGGGAGAGAAACTGTCCCGGGTCAAATGTCCTGACACCTGGTTTATGTTTTTGTGAATCTGACGTGACTCATGAACCTCACACACGTCACTGTTTTCAAGGTACGTTTGAATAAAAACACCCACAGTGACATACATATATTTCAATGCCATACTGTGGAACATTTCAAGCAAAGCAATGACATCTCCAAGCAAAAAAAAGTGACGCAGTGCACCTTTAAGACCTTGGCTTCCACATCCTCATGTTCAGTTTACCAGGCCATCCACCTCCTCTAAACACTTTAAAACAAGTGAGGATTGCGAGAAGTAAAAGTTGTTTAGTGATTTCAGAAAGTGTTAAAAACAAAACGTGAGCTTTTACATATTTGCCTGCAGCCGTCTCACTCTCAGGTGGTGATTAATCATTGCACTCCTCATTAGTGTCTCTCCAAAAACAGCTTGACCTTGTATCGACTTCTCCCTCTTCTCTCTCATTTCTCTGCAGCATATGTTTCCTTCACTCTCCAGGATATTTCCTCTTCTGTCATCGCTGGACCACTCACTCCTGCACTTTCATTTCACTATAATTACATAGTAGGATAAATGAGGTTTCTATTTAGTGTCATCCCGTCAAGAGCGTGACCTGTGGTTTGATAATCCCTGTCGTGGCTCAGCGGGAGACACTGAGAATCATCCCAAAAATATAAAAACTTTAAGGTAATTACTGTAGGCCGGAGCAAATGTTCTTTTCCTTTTATTATGCCAGTCTTTATAAGCAGGCTGCAATCACTCAGCATGGGGTATCTCCAAGTAAAAAAGTTCACCTTGTTCTTTGCACTTTTCCTCATCTTTATTTATATCCGGTTTAGGCCGAGTACATATTCAGCTCCATACAGCATCGCTTATAGAGAACCCCACCAGGGAGTTGCTAGGGGCAACCACATCCCGAGGTTCAGTGCTGTATGCCGCTCCACAGGAACACGAGGGGATCGCTCACAGGTACTTCAGTAATGGCTGCACACGGACAGCTCATTTACAGCTGACCCATATATGTAAGTACAGATTTCACTTGGCTCCATATACTTTCAATCTGCAAGTTACAGCCATACTTCAAGTTTGGTGAGATGGGAACTTCTGGGAGTCATTTTTCACTCAGACGTACAGTACATGCAGGTTATAGGGATATAAAAAGTGAAAGTGTTAACAAGCAAATGAAGAGGCTAAGAAAAAGTAGCACGCTTATATTTGTTTTTAACTGGAACTGCTTGAAAAGTTGAAAGAAAAGACGATAGACACACGATAAAGTTCTTACTCATCACAATCAACTTTAAAGGTCCCATATGACACAGATGGATTCTTGTGAGATTTAAGACATGTTATAATGCTGTTACCTCATCAACAGTATACCCGGTGTGTTTTGTTTCATTCACACAAGTTTGAATAGTCTCCAAAGCTCAAAAGCCTCTGTTTCACCTTATGATGTCATGCAGTAGTAGTGAAAGTTAACAGCAACCTTTTGTGTTTAGTTCAGTAAAGACTGACAGTTCCAGAGCTGAAATCATCCAAATGATTCCAGTGAAGGTGTGTGGAGTTTAAAAACACAGTAGAGCACTTCCTGTATCACCACATGATGACATCACAAGGTGGAACAGACTGTTTTCTCAGCCTAAATATGCAGAGTTTGTGTGTTAAACATGTGAATGAAACAAAACACGACTGTTTCAAATGAAGAAACAACATTATAACATAGATCAGAAACAGTTTAATATAAGCCCTTTAAAGGCACAGTATGTAACTTTTCTGATTGTCTCCATAGAGATATTATTGCTTTGCTTATAATGTTCCACAGTATGGTATTAAAATCGTCTATATTTTGCGGGTGCATGTACTCAATTACTTTTTATTGCTAAAAATGCATTTTGAAAAACGTCCATTGTTATTGTTACTGAGCTCGCCTCTCCACAAACCTGACCTGAAACATTCAAGAAGCAATAAGCTCCTCATGCAGCCGCAAGCTCACCCTTAATTCACACAAAAGTAAAACTCGAAAAAGACATTTGAGAAGTTGCAACAGGAAGATGGAGAAGATGGAGAAGACGGAGCGACGAGACTCAGAGTAACCTTAAGAAAAGCCTGTGTTTTATGTGTGATCAGAGAAAGTGAACCTTGTGTGAGTTATGCCCTCCACCTGACAAATCTTCTCTTAACATTTCCTCTCATTCAAGCCCAGCAGTGTAAGTTATAGATGCAGTGAAGCGAGCTGCCTCTGTATGTGACAGGAAATATGAGCATTTAGGCAGCAGGTGTAAAGAGCTATCATTTATTTACCAGTTTGAGGCTTCAAAGTGGGTTTAAACATCGTCATTTTCAGATTGTGTTGACTTTAATCAGGCACATCATATCCGCTGCCTCTCTCCTCCACTTCAGCAGGTGCAGGCGTGGAGTGCCAGGCTCGAGAGGAGAGACGGGTGACAGGCTTTAAGTTATATGCTAAACAGTGTTTGTGGGAGTGAGTGTGTGACTGAATGAGTAAACACAAGTGCTGGAGAGAAGCAGGATACTTCTTCAACTCAAATAAGCTAGTAACCGTACTGTGATTTACTAGTATACGCTTACTAATGGTTGCAGCTGCAGTAGTGACAGTGATTATAGTTGTACAGTAGTAGTAGTAGTAGTAGTGTGAGTAGCAGCAGCGTTTACAGTGACAGAAACATGTAACGTCTCGTGGTAACAGTAGTTCACACAAATATGTTACAATATTGAGTGGTTACAACAAGTGAAAAATGTAGTAGTACTTACAGTAAGTACACTTTAAGTAGCAGCTGTAGTCATGGCAGCAAAAATAAAACAGGTTTAATCATAATAAAGTGGTGGATATAAATGTTTAGTTATCACAGATGTAGAGGTGTATTTAGATACAGCAGAGACGACAGATTCAGAAGGACATTAAGACTTCAACCAGGTCCCCTCGGATTAAAAGGCAGCACTGACACAGAGGACAGACTGTTAGAGCTGCAAACATGTGTAGAAAATAAAGGAAAAAGAGTAGTAAAAGTTTCAGAAGGATAAAGAAGTTTAAACATGGCTGCACTTAGATACAAACAAGTATCCAAAGTTTTAAAAGAGGAAATAATAGTTAAGAAATGATTAAAAGGAAATAGAAGTGTAAGTTTTAAATGGTAGTATTAGGATTTTTATCAAAAGCAAATAAATAAATAAATAAATAAAAAGTCCTAAATCAACAAAGCAAAGGAGGCTGAATGATCCTTTTCAGTGGGAGGGTTGAAGGTTTGAAATCATAAAATGTTGCAGTGGTGATAATACAAGAGCAGCAATAAACAACACTAGAAACCAGTCTAGAGAAATCTGTGAGCACTGTGATAGTTCAGTCATAATTGCTGCAGTCGAAGGAGCAGTTTGAGCATAGTACTTTTCAGTGTTACTCTCAGCTGCAGTACACATACAGTGAGTACAGTACGCTCGCTCCTGGCAGTGTTTCATGACTTTGTGGCAGGATGTGCAGCTATAAGGTGAACTGTGGATGATTAGTCTTTGAAGTTCTCCTGACGGAGAGATGAGAGGACGAGAGGCGGAAAGGAAAGGTGATGCTACCGGTGTGCTGACACCAGACTTTCAGACGCTAACACACAACTTTCTTCCTGTTATGCTTTTTCACTGCAACTCAGCAGAAGAAAACAACTCCAGAAAATGTATTCAATTTAAAGTGACGAGTGGAATTAGCATTGTAAACTACACAAAAGTTACCATTTCAAAGTTAAAAAGTAAAGTTAAAATGACAAAAACACAACCCAAACTTGTCAACACTGTAGCATAAATTTACTCAAAACATGTAGAGTCTGAGTAATCTCCTGCTCGCAAATACTGCAGAGTCTGTGGTGCTGCAGTCGCCCCCTGCTCCAGACCGAAGGACACGTCCAGTGTTATAGTATTATTATTATTATTATTATTATTATCATCATCATCATCATCATCATCATCATCATTATTATTATTATTATTATTATTATTATTATTATTATTATTATTATTATTATATTATTATTATTATTATTATAATAATAATAATAATTATTATTATTATTATTAGGCCTAGTAGACCTAATAACTGCTGCTAGTAGTAGTTTTAAGTAGTAGTTTTAGCAGTAGTAGTAGTTGCAGTAGTTTTCTATACTGGATAACTGAAGATGACTAAATGAATAAATAATAATAAAAACATTTTAGTAACAGTATTGTGACTGAATATCACTGGACATTCTTCATACAGAGCAGTATAAATAATGTCCATACAGTCAGTGCCAGTGTTCAGACACATATGTGACTCTTTCATATTCAGACTTGTATTGTCGGTTAGTGGATTTGATGAGTCTGAATCGCACTGATGTCATCTATATTCATGTTGGCTTGTTTCAGATACATTCAGAGGATCAGGAAATGTCATTGTATTTCATTAGCATACATGAGTAAAGCAGAGCATACTTTGGCACAAATAAAGGCAGAACTCTTCTGTTTGAATGGCAATAGTGCCCCCAAGTGTCAGACTGTCGAATTTCACTGTTTTCAAGATGTTTTATTGGTGTCTTCATGAACTGTCAGTGTTTTGTACTGAAATAGTAGGGAGATAGTAGATTACTATAGAACCTTAAGGTCCTCGTTCAGTATCTCTGTGCACATGTCATGATGCACGTTCTCCTCGTTTCATCAGGTTAGACTCCACACAACAGTCATCCAGACAGTATTTCTGGTGAATTACTCTGAGCCTGATATTACAGTTATCTGGTCTCTTAGCACTGAATGTCTGACCATCCATCCTTCATAACAAGACAAGCTCAGTGACTACGATGCTAGACACTAATAGAGATATTCATCTCCAATTACTCTTTAATGGCAGTGGGTCATCATCATTTTAATTAGCCATACCACATCAGTCTGAGCCGACAATTTAGTATTAACACTATGCAGCCTTCACTACAGGACCATTTAGTATTAACACCTGAGACTGGTTTAAGCATGGCTCCCAGGGCTGGCATTTAAAAAAAAAAAAAAAGGTGATTAAGTTCACTCTCCAGTCTGATTAACTTTGCCAATAAGGATATAAAAGCCTTGTGTTGCTTTGTATGGTGCTGCTCTATATATAGCCTTATATGGCTTAAATAGGCTAGATAAATGAGGCCTACATAAATACATTTCAGACTATTATCTTTTTATCATTACTATTATTATTATATTATTATTTTTGAACTGCAAACAAGAGGCAGAGAGGGAGCACTCTCCTTTACTTCTTTTGCACAAGTGTCTCAATTAGGGCTGGATCTAAGTATTACAAGTACAAGAATTATTGTCTGATTATCTCATCAAGTCAGACTCTTATTTCTATGGTATATAATATATACCATATACCATATAATATATACCATAGAAATAAGTGTCTGACTTGTCTGAGCACATATAATATATGGAGAGTGGTGGGTTCTAGATGTAGATCGTTTACAGTTACAGTAGTTACAAAGTAGTTACAAACATTTACAAATATCACTGAAAATAAATACATGAATGACATTGTCATGTATTAATGCCACTGTCTTCGTGGTAAAAGTGCTTTTGGCGCGTGTTTCGGAGTCTGTCTATAGTCTATAATATAATCATTAAAATATGACTTCAATTATTTTAATAGTCGTCTAGTCCCGGTTATTCCGATTAATCGTTGCAGCACCAGTCTCAATGGAGCGGTGCGTTTCCATTTGTGACCACGCGGTGGCAGCAGTGGAGCAGCGGGTGAGTTTCCATCTATGACCACGCGGTGGCAGCAGGGCGCCGCTGGAGGTGCGGACAGGCCGCTAATTGAACCGAAGAAAAAGAAGACTGAGCAAAATGGCGGACCGGGTAAAATGAGGATAATTTCATCGTGTGGTAATAATATCAACATACTGCTGCAATAAACACAGAGCAAAGATGTTTAAGAGAGCGAAACGAGCCAACCTGCGGCGCAGAAATGAGTCTGACGACGAGGAGATGGAGGAGAGTAAAGATCAGCCTCTCCTGGCACCGACCATGTTCGGGCCTGTGGCGGAGATCCCGTTCATGGGCACGTCCAACGCCGCCGAGATCAGCCAGAACAACGGCTTCCTCTTCAACAGCATGAGCAGCAAACCCGTGAAGAGGGAGAAGAAGAGCAAAGACACGGCCCTGAGCCAGGGGCCCACTGCTGTCAGCGTGCTGAGCTTTGAGGATGAAGAGGGTAAGACGCATGAGGATGAAGAGACGCAGGCTGCGGTTCAGAGGGTTAGCTTAGCTCTGTGCTAAATGACAGATCAGGGGACTCACGTTCTTAACATTCATGCACTTTGAAGGTTTACTTGTTTTGTTTGTTCATGTTCTGCTTCTTTTTACCTGTGTCCTGCAAACAGAAGGATCCGAGGTGTTTAGAGTGAAGAAGTCCAATCACAGCAAGAAAATTGTAAAGCAGCTTAAAAGGGAATACAAGGAAGACTTGCAGAAAACTGTCTCTGTCAAACATGAGAATAAATCAGGTACGTACCTTTCCGTTTTCTTTACATTGTGTGTTAACTAATGAAATTCAATATTCTACATTTCTTTATCAGAAGCTCATCCTGTGGCCGTTATCAAAGAGGAGGTCTCCAGTCGACCTGAGAGTGACCAGGGCGAGGAGGAGATGGAAGTGGACAGTGCTGATGAGGCAGAGGATGATGTGAAGAGTGGTCCAAGAAGCAGCACTGCAGGAACATTCAATACTCTGTCTACTCTCAGCACCCTGAGGCCTGGTATACCCTTACCCACTATGTCTTTCAAAAACGATGAAACAAAAATTAAATGTTCTTATTTTTTGCCTAGGTGAGATACCGGATGCTGCCTTTATTCACGCTGCAAGAAAGCGTCGTCAAATGGCTCGAGAGCTAGGTGTTGAGGCGCCCCCGGTAGAACCAGAAGTTTCCAAGCGATTAGTTCGTGAGGAGGACCAAGCCAGCGATGATGATGAGGAAAAGAGGATCCGCTTCAGTGGAGTCAAGAATAAAACCCAACGACAAAAAATCGCTGAAGAGATTGGTACAATACTGACTACTACAAATGCTAAATTGTCACATTTTCAAAATGTAACAAAATACTATGTTTTTTCAGGAATTGAAGGCAGCGATGATGAAGCGCTGGATACAGGTCAAGATGAAGAAGTCAGACGTTGGGAACAAGAACAGATCAGGAAAGGAATCAGCATACCTCAGGTAAGCCTCATGAGATAGCCCTGTGTGCTGCTTTAGTTGAGTTGTCTTTTACCAATTTTATTGTTGTTTTTAGGTTCAAACAGCTCAGCCAGAGGACAGCTCGCTGTATTACCAGAGTGGATATGATAGCCAGCCCTATACTGCATCCTACAACATGCCCTTTACATACAGTACTGCGACCCCGCAGCCTGCTCAGCCTGGAAAAACAATTCTCAGGACTGATAATGGCACCATGCACTATGGAATCCCAAGTGCTGACCACACTCCTGTATCCATTGATATGGTAAAGAAACGCCTGCGGGAGAGGTAGGTCCAGTAAAAGGCTACAGCAACGTCCATTGTCAGTCCAAGACTCAAATCTAAGAGGCAGATGCATATCAGCTGTGATACTGAGAGGTTATGATGTAATAGTATTATTATAATGTAAATTCCTTTCAAAAGACTTAGTTAATAACATAAAAACAGTTGTCACAATGATCTTCAGTATGATAACACTATGTGCTTCTAGTTGGCATGGTTGAAGACTTTAACAGACCTTGTCACAAGTTTCTCTTGCTTCTTCTCCCTGTATGTTCTGTGTCTTTAGGCTCAATCAAATGAACGCAGGCCATGAAGCAAACCGCAGCCGCTACAAACAAATCAAGGAGGACTTGTCCTCGTCAGAGGGTGCCATACATGACATGGAGGACACTTCAAATGACAAAGCAGATCAATATAAATTCTTGCAAGAGATGCGAGGGTATGTTCGAGACTTGCTTGAGTGTTTCAGTGAAAAGGTAAGGGAGAAATTGTGTGCTGTATTATTTAAAGGTTTCTGTTTTATACAAAGTGATCTGGTCCCAGATGCTAGTACCCCCCACACACAAATGTGGTCAATGATGTAAAATTACATAAAATACTCTCTTAGGGTTGGCATAAAATTAAGAAATTCTCATTTCTAACTGTAATCAAAAGTAGAATAACTAATTTAAGAAAATGTAATTGTTTACTTGATTCTACAGCAGCAAAACTGGAACGGCGGGCGACACTGTAGTTCTTCTATTATTCTAATGCTTCATTTATCCTCAGCATAATGAAAGCAGCAGCTCATACACAAAATAGAACAAATATGTCAAAACACTAGGACTTGTGCTAAAACAGGAAGTGCATGGCATGTGTCAACATGTGTACCACCAGTGCATTGCTAATGAGGAGCAGATTTCCTTAAATGTCATATTGTGAAACTATTGGCTTTTATACACGGTGCATGCGATCTGTAATGTGTAAATGACAGTAATTTCAATGGACAGAACTGGATCGGTTGCAGCCATTTTATTTTTTGACTGTGCTTATTTCTCTTCAGTGCAGCAGCTGTAGTGTTTGGGAGCCCCACTGTTGTTTGGGTCAGAGATCACAGAACGCATCATATCTTTCAGGTACCGGCCGTCCTGGAGCTGGAGGCTGCCATGCACCAGTTACTAAGGCAACGGGCATCTCGCCTTGTCCAGAGAAGACAGGATGATATTAAAGATGAATCGGCGGAGTTTGCAAGCCTTTCAAGTCAGTCCATCTTGAAGGTTTTTAAGATTTATTTGAACAGCCTTGTTAGTTGAGTGAGAGAGTGAGAGAGAGAGAGAGAGAGAGAGCAAGTCCCATTATTCCCATTTCCCCCGTCATGTTTACCCTTCAAGCGTGATTGGTCATGATAAAGAGAGCCCTTCTTGTCATTCAGTGGGTGAGTGTTGAGAATATGAAAAATGCATTATAGAGGCTACTCGAGCTACTCCTTTTATGGTGGAGTATTACAGTCAGCAGGATGATTGTAAATCAAGCTGATTTACAGTGAGCAGTGAGCCACTAAGTAAAGATGACTCAACTATAAGTAGTGATTTGTCCATTGTGGCTTTGACTATGTAGCATGTGAAAATCAAGACGGGTAAGTGACAAAAATGATATTCATAAACATACAGAAATGCTTTTAAATTCATTGCATTTGAGTTACCAAACAACTGTTTAATTTAATACATGTTTCAGTGTGTTAAGTTTAAATGATGCAAAGGATCTCTTCTTCCTCTGTCTCGTCCTCACATAGACCCTGTTTGTTTCAGGTAAAGCTGTCGTGGCTCCTAATCTGGGCAGGGATCGCGCTGTACTACAAGAGCACAGTCGTCAAAGGAGGATAGCTGAAAGAGAGGCGCGCAGGTATGTTTGCTTGTGATTTATAAAGGGTTCTGAAACATTTATTCTTGTGCTGTTTGATATTATAGAAATTGATTTTAGTTTGAGCTATTGTATTTCTTTGGCTCAGAACTCGCCGGCGACAGGCGAGGGAGCAGAATGGAAAGAGGGCGGAGCACAAAGAGGGCTTGTCTTCTGATGACGAGGAGATCACCACTGACATCACCAGCTTCAGCATGGAGAAAGGTGATACAAATAGTTGTAATCTTGTTTATTCAAACAATTATACACCAGCTGTCACTAACTTGAGCCTCATGTCCTGTAGATCGCATTACTAAAGATTGTAAGAAAATCTTTGAAGATGTATTGGAGGACTTTCATTCTTTAGACTGCATTAAATCCCGTTTTGAAGTGTGGAGAAGAGTGTACACGGACTGCTACAGAGAGGCTTATATCGGCCTCTGTCTGCCCAAGCTGTTTAACCCTTTAGTGCGCCTACAACTCATCACGTGGAACCCACTTGAGGTAAAGCACATTTGGCAAATTAATGTCACTGAACTATTTATCAACCAAAACAAACATTTTCTTATTTTTTTTCAAGACTGAGTGTGCAAACTTTGAATACATGCTCTGGTTCGAGTCCCTTTTATTTTATGGCTTTGAAGAGCACAGCTCTTTAAAGAAAGGAGACGCAGACATCGGTCTGCTGCCTGCCCTCGTAGAGAAGGTTATCCTCTCCAAACTCACAGGTAGTGCCCTATTAAAAAGTGTAGGCACTTAAACTTAAATCATATTTTTTGTTTTTAATTGGTTGTTGTACATGTGCTAGTTTTAGTGGAGCAGGTGTGGGATCCTATGTCCAGTAGTCAGACTGCAAAACTGGTGAGCTTTATCCGGAGACTGATGAAGGACTACCCCACGGTCTTGCATGGAGAGAACAAATACACACAGGTAATTACTTTTATTGGTCTTTAATTACATTTATATTACACGTGACCCAATTATTTTTATTTTTTTGCAGGAGCTGTTGAAGGCAGCTGTATTACGTAACAGAAGATCTATAGATGAAGATCTCTTTTTACCCTTGTACCCCAAAAAGTATGCCTTTTTGAATAAACCTAATTATAATCATCTACCCACCCATTCTCACTATTACTTGTTTATTGTGTGTTTTAGTGTAATGGACAACAAGAATGGCAGTCCCTATCTGTTTTACCAGAGGCAGTTCTGGTCGTGTATAAAGGTGAGTTATTACGTGGCTTCATTTGAACAGTTCCTTTGGTGTTTTTCTCACGATTGTGTTTATGCATTTAAATAAAACGCATAAATAGTCATTTTGAGACTGTAGCTTAAGATGTTCCTGTTTTTGTCCTCAGTTATTGGGGAATATCATACAGTGGGAGGGCATCCTGTCAACCTCAGGCTCTGAAGGATATGGCTCTGGACAGTATATTAAACCGATATATCGTGTCTGCACTGCAGACCTCTGACTCTACGGACGACAACATCCTGAAGTGCCAGAAGGTAAAAGACATCGTTCTAGACTAGACATTTCTGCACTGACGATGACAAAATAAATGAAAGTAAAATTATATAATGATTCTGAGGGCAGATGTAGCTTAGGGTCATATATGGTTTCAATTTCATGCATCAAGTGCTCCACGTCGTGTCGTTACATGCTCTGAAAACCAGAATGTTCCTATGGAGTTGAGCACATTATGTACTCTACCTTCTTTTTTCCTCTTCGTCATCATGTGTCTAGAATACTTTGATTTCAGTTATTAAAATAAAAAATGCACTATGTGACTTTAATGTGAGGGGGGGTCTGAGATCCCACGAGATGTGATCATTTACCTGGAATGTTGCACAGTAGGGCATTAAACTTGCTTTTATTGACTTACTGTTATTTTTGTGCCATTATCTGCTCGTCTGCGTGATGATGGATTAATGCTATAGTGTGGAACATTCCAGGCAAAGCCATTACCTCTCCATGGAGTCAAGCAGGTGGTGGATCCTCCACTAGAAAAGTTACATAGTGTAGCTTTAACGAAAAACGGTGACAATTGAAGATACTCTATTCATGAATGTTTGTTTAAATGTTGTAGGTGCTGGAGTTGTTGCCCAAACAGTGGTTTGCCGTGTTGAAGGGCCAGCAGACGTTGCCTCAGCTTGAACCCTTGTCTCGTTACCTTGCCCACTTGGCCAACACGTTTTACCGCGGCTGTTTAGGAGTTTCAGATATGGAGCGACGCACTGCCAAGTACGTACAAAAGTAAACAGAATGCACCCAGAAATACTACAACATATTATTTAATGCATTTTATTTCTATTTCTCACCAGAGAGCGCATCAAAGAAGTGGTGAAGATGTTGAGCCAAATAAACGCCTTGGATCATATTCTCCATGTTGCAACTGAGCAAGGAGTGAAGGAAATCAAGCAGCTTTGGGAGTGAGGGAGCGTTAACTGTACAGTAAACCTAAGCACACTTGTTGATGTCAAAAAAGTTCTTAACGTATTTGGATGTAAATACTGTGAATAATGTATATTTTACTAAAATAAAACCAATGCTGATGAAAAGGGGCCTTGTCTGCCAGCTCTGTAGGCCTTTCTTTTACATTATGTTGGCTTTATTAAACATTTTCCTGTTCAGTTTGTTTGGACAACGTAAAAAACAAACTATTTTTTGCTCATTTTGGTGGCCTACTGCCTGCCCATTAAGAGTGACTGCCCTTTGTGTGTGTACATTTAGTGTTTTATTTGTGAATAAAATTATTTGAATGAAAGCATTGGTGTATTTAATTTCATGCTTTTTCAGATTCACTTTATAGTTTGCAAGTAAACACCCTTGCAGAGGTCACTGCACAAAAGTAAATGACCTTGTTGAAATAAGTTCATAAAAGTGATAAATTACACTAAGAATACTCATTTGCATAACTGTACCAGACCTAAGAATTAAGAGAGGAAACTTTCTCCTCAACAATGGATCAAGTAAATCTAGTGACTTTGTTTCCACTTGTGAAGAGTTCCTTACATAATAAAGGGGGAACATTACAGTGATTTGTGGTTCATGTGAGGGCCCTGTTGTGACTTTGGGCGTCGCTAAGAACAGCTCCAGGCCAGTGGACTATTGCTCAATGAGTGGCACCGGGCGGGGCCGCGCCTGTGCCCCCTCCTCCAACTAAAACGCGCTAAACGAAGCAACCTGAAACCTTCAAATTCTTCCCTTCCAATCGCCAGGTCTTCGCTCAGACTACTGCTCTGTAAGAATGACCTCCAACTTAAGTTTGTGTCGTTATTTTAGTTTTATGTAGAGGGAGGTTGTCTGGATTTGGATCTGTCCTTGATGCGCTTACGCAGGATCTACAGGGTAAAGTAAGGAGCACTTTTACGCACGCATGACTTCAGCTTTGATGCTTTTTTCTTTGCTTAAATCATATTTGGTTTCGCTGCCCTCGTGGTTTGCAGCCTTGTGTAAGTTGTAAAATGTTAAAAAGCCATGCAGCAAAGCACATGGTCAGAGCTTTAAGATGATCCACAGAGACGCGCAGTGTCCTCTGCTGCGCGCATGGCGCCACAGTTTATCGGGACGGACACGTTTACACAATATACTGTTTATCAATATGCAAACTGTAATTATTACATATAAATGTGTTATTAATGATCAAGCTTCACATGGTCCAGGTGGGTGCACTTCTGCCAGTGTCTTGTTGTGTTTGGTGTTGATTGTGTCTCACTAAAGCCTTAAATGCGGTGCTTGAAATGTTTGACAAGAAGATTTGTGCATGAACTTTTATTATTTTATAATTAGTTTGTGATGGATACAGTCTTTTACCTTGATCATCCACAAGAGCACATGGTGTTCTTTGATGGAAATGTACAAACTCTTGATTCATGTCTGGACAGACACAATGTATAAAAGTGTGTTTGGTGTAAGCCTGTCTCTGAAGTGCATGAGGTGAAAAGACCCTGTGTGGTGCTCTGTGCTTTTATTATGCACAGCTGAGTTCTCCGGACTAACCAGGATCCTAATGGTTATGTTTGTATTCTAAAAGAGGAGTTAGTGGCACCCTCACACTTTTCTAGGCTGTTGATGACATTTGGACTTAACACTTTCCCAGGAAACTGACATTGTCTGACTTTCTTTGTGTTTCTGTGAATGTAAACTGCTGTATTACAGTGGGAGTGTGAGCCACTGACCCCATAACACCACGTTAACACAAACTGTTTGGGTTCCAGACACAACGACATTCTTGTAAGTCCTGATAATCGAATGGAGTTTAGTGGATTGAGTTGAGTTGAGTGACGCCTCTGCCAAAGGATAAAAAGAACAACAGCTGCACATTCGGATCCAGCAGGACGCTCAGAGGACTCAGGAAAAAAAAAGAAGAATCAGACAGTTCACACTGATTGATTTGTTAAAAATTCAAACATTAAACACCAACCCGGCGGATTTGTTCAAGACTAATGCTGATCTTAGTAAGAACCTTCAAGAGGATGAGAAGAGAACAAGAGAATCTAGTGGAAGAAGAGATGACACACCTTCAGGACCACAGATATCTGCAGTGCAATCCAGGCTGACCAGTTAAAGACATACAAATAACAGCCTGTAACGTTGTAATTAGCTGGGCATACTTAAAAAAAAAAAAACACGAAGAATGAACACTACCTGAGGCCATGAGGTCTGAGCAAGAAAAAAAAAAAACAATTTTCTCCAGGAACAAGGTCACTGTTAGTGAAGAGTGGATAGTTAGTAGGTTTCCACAAATATTTGAAAGCGACTGAAGACATGGTTAAAAAACATACATTTAAGAACAGACAGGTCCTTCCCAGTGGCTCAGGTGGTAGAGCAGGCGTGCTTCAAAAGTGTGTGAGTGTGGGACTGATGGAGGTTAGTACAGAGTGGCAGCCATGCTGCAGTCAGTGTGCCCCAGGGCAGCTGTGGGAGCGAATGAATAATATAATTGTAATTGTAAATTTGTACAAAACGCTCCAGCACGAATGGAAACAGGGTCTTACTTGGCAGCCTTTAAATGTCAAAGCCTCTCCATTCTGCCTATTGGTCGATTAGGACACACCCCTATTTCTTATGCACTCCGAATTGGCCAAACCTGACTCCGCCTTTGGTGAAGTACTCAATGCAGTCTGCCAAGAACGTCAATGGTGCAGTAATAATAAATTGCAGCAGACATAAATGGCCCAACAATATGTCTATTTACATCAGGGGCAAAGTGGGTCAGTGGGTTGTGAGCAGCAGCAGCTATAGAACAGCGTGTCTGTATACAATTACAATTATTCATATTTCCATTGGTGTCATAACTGCTAAATTGTTCCCATGCTTCCCTGTGTGCATGTGTGCGTCTGCAGTCGAAGTGAAACGGTCTGGGAATAGCCTGCCCATGTGATTGAGACAGATAGTATTTCCCTGCTGCAGCCATCAAACATGAGTATGGATAAGTCGTATGAAATCCCTCTATGTGAGCCAGCGTTTTATGAGTGCAACAGGTGAAGTGCTTCTGTGTGTTAGAAAGGATCACTTTGTCATTACTGTGAATGAAGGGTTAATGCTATGCTGTGATTGTGGTGTCACCTCATGGGCTGTTAAAGGTTATTACAGTGTAACATCCAACACCTGCATGTGATTTATTCCCTGTTTTAGCCTCTGTTGGTTATTTTTGGTAGGCTGGCCCATATTCTTGTGGGTTTCATCTGTCTTTATTTGAAAACTATATTGACTTGCAGTTGCATAACTCAGTCAAGTCAAAAAAAGGTCACACAGTTCATGTAGGCCACGGGCTCTAGTTCTACTGTGCATGGTCTGTGGACTGAACATGAATCACACGTTATTGCTTCATAAAGACATCTGCAAACTGTATTACATAATTGACAAAAAGGATGTCTTGAAGTATAATTATAAAATTGTATTAATCAGGTTTTATTTCTTTTTAGGCATAACTACGGACAAGCCGTTTCTTTTGGTAAATTGTCAGAACACATCACGTGTCAGACCTCCTGACTTGACTTGAGCCCTGAGTTCACGTCCTCATGTCTGTGGATTCTGGAGAGTGGCCATTATTCTGGTCACTGTGCCACCAACACTAGACCATGTCCTTTTCCCCCTTTATCTCTATGGGACACATCACTCAGACCTTCTTACTTAACTCGTTTAGACTCCCTTTCCAATGCTCTGTCCGGGGTCCAGTGTGTGTTCTGCTCTTAGACGCTGGTGTAATCTTGACAATGATCTCACTTACGAGGAATGTGCATGGGATGTTTGACTGACAGAGAAAGATTGTCTCCTTATTTGCGTGTAGTGCTGCCGATTGTTTTTGTAAACTATAGACTGTTCTATTTAAACTGCCCCATTGTAAGTGTAAGCGTGTTCCAGATGTTCTTCTGTTGTTGCCCTTGTTCAGGGACTTTTCCATGTCTCCTCTGTGTCTGTTACGTAACGTGTCGGCAACACTAATGCATTTGAACGGATCCCCAGTTTTTTGGCTGAATTGATGTTACATAAGTGGTTCTGTATGACCCTCTTTTCTACTTCCATGTGATGGCAAATCATTCGTTACTGTTTCCTTGTTGCATTTTCAGCAGTGGGCTTTGCTATAGTTTCATTTTCAATGTACTTTTTGATCAAAACTTTGTACAAGTGGAAGATCCAATTTAGATTTTTAAGAGTTTTTGAAAAAACAAACAAACAATACATTGTTGCATAGTTTGGTCAAACAGCAAGTTCATCGTGTAGTCAACATGATCAAATTATAAATATATTCCAAAATATGTAGAATATGCATTGTTTATTTTGTGATATATTAAAAGAGCAAAAGCATATATTATCTTACTTGGATCAACTACCCGTCTTTCAACAACAGCATACACAATTGTGGCTTCATTCATGTATCATGTGCAACATTTTCAGAAACCATCACCAGTTTTCATGTTTTGTCTCTTCTAGAGAGAGGAGTGTGTAACATTTCCCCTGTGACTTCTGAACTCTGAACCCAGGCCGACACCCCCTCTGGCCCCGCCCCTCCTGTCCCCGCCGCATCACTGTCACTGATGGCGCTGGAAAAGCTCTTGCACTTTGGGAAGCAGCTTCTGAGGGTGAAAGTGGTGAACTGTAACGCAGAGGAGTCCCGACTGTCTCGATGTCTCAACACATTTGACCTGGTGGCGCTCGGCGTGGGCAGCACTCTAGGAGCAGGAGTCTATGTGTTAGCTGGGGCTGTAGCCAGGGAAAACTCAGGTATATTTAATGGAGGTTTAACTTTACTCAGCTATTTTCTCCTCAAGTATAACGTTATGACCAGACCACCTGCCTTGCCCCCTAATGGCAGTTATGGAAGACCACTTGTCTAGTAGGCTCTTTACTCACATATTATTATAGCTTACCATTCTTTATGAGCCAACTGCTGCTGGTCCTGCATAATTTATTTGTAGGAGCCCTTTTAATAAAGTGACAACTGCACTCTCATTCATAAAAGGCTCTTTTCTTTTACTCATAAAATTCTCTTGTGTCGTGTGCCAATAAGAGAGCTTAAAAACACTTCTACTGTCAGTTTTTGTGGCTGATGATGTAAACGTGTCTAACATTTACATGTTCTAACTTCCAGGACCTGCGATCGTGCTGTCTTTCTTGATAGCAGCTTTAGCTTCAGTGTTAGCAGGTCTGTGCTATGCTGAGTTTGGCGCTCGGGTTCCTAAAACAGGCTCAGCGTATCTGTACTCATATGTAACAGTGGGTGAACTATGGGCCTTCATCACAGGCTGGAACCTCATCCTCTCCTATATTATCGGTAAGAGACTAAACATGTTATTATTTCTACAGTCCCACTATTCATATCTTCCCAGACATAAAATGTTTGTTGTGTATTAAAGGCACCTCCAGTGTGGCCCGTGCCTGGAGCGCTACATTTGATGAGTTGATAGGGAAGAGAATCGAGCACTTCTGCTCTACATACATGTCCATGAATGCTCCTGGTGTGTTAGCGCAGTACCCTGACTTGTTTGCTGTTATCATCATAATCACACTTACAGGTATGATATTCACACTGTTTCTATACAGTAGGCCTCATGTATTTCAGATCTAACTAAAATCAAAGTATTCACAGTATTCAGTATTACCTCTTCAAGTAATCACATGTGATTAGTTTGTCTAGTCTTAATGGATTTTGTGTTTGTATTATTCATTTATTTGCAGTTTTATCTTTTGTTTTTCTCTCATTGTTTTGTTTTTAAGTTCTTACCTTATAATTGTGTTCCAGGCTTACTGGCCTTCGGAGTCAAAGAGTCAGCGATGGTCAATAAGGTGTTCACATGTGTTAACGTCCTGGTCCTTTTGTTCATGGTGATCTCTGGACTGGTCAAAGGCACTTTGAAGAACTGGCAACTAGACCCTGAAGAAATACTCAGTGACAACTATACAAGTAACTCCAGCTTCAAGTAAGCACCTGCCACACAAAATCATTTCATATGTTTTAAATCTTATTTTGTCCTCTCTGTGGAAGTTCCACATGTAATCAATTATTTGTTTATTAACTGTAAATGTGACATTTATTCCCACTTTTTTATTACTTGACAGGGTAACATTTTTAGTAGCAAAGCATTAGACAAAGACCTAAATCAAGAGTTGAAGATTTTTTCTGTCGTAGTAACTACTTAATAGTCTAATTAACCCTTCATTAATGACTCTGTCATATGTGTGTATGATTCTGACTAACCTTCTTAATCTGTTCATCAGAGATTAGTTGCCTCACTGATTGTAGTTCACTTTTGTTTATATTTCCTTTGCAGTTTGACAAACGTCTTGCCAACCAAAGAACAGTTGGGAGTTGGGGGCTTCATGCCGTTTGGCTTCTCTGGGGTTCTGTCTGGAGCTGCCACCTGCTTCTATGCTTTTGTGGGATTCGACTGCATCGCCACCACAGGTCAGTGTAAACCAGTGTGTGGAAGTCTGCTCTAGTACACTGCTCTAGTAGCTTTCTCTCCTTACAGTTGAACCACAGACTTGAGTGAGCCCTGGGGGTGGGGAGAGGTGTAACTGGATCTTTTAAACTTGTCATATCCTAAGCATGCCTAAACATCTAGGAGTATTACATAAGTTAGAAAGAAAAAAGAAATCCATACATTTGGCCTAAATCGTTCACTGGTCATGATAAACGGACAAGTCCCCAGGGAGTTTTTTGGTATATAAATCAGTGAGTAGTGCTTCAGTTTTTGCCTACCCCACTGTAACCTACACCTGTGGCTAACTTCTCAGTGCATTTAAAGAAGTCATTTCTCTGATTGTTTCCAGCTTGACTTTTGGCTGCACCCCTGATATTCACCTCCCTATTTTCCTGCTGTCTGATTGGTTAACCTGACACTTGCTGGAAATTATTGCTTCAGTTTGAGTGGGGGGTAAATCTGTCACACTAACCAAAACAGCCCATAGTAATTATATCAGCTGGGTGACATACACACACGCAGGCTGCGGCGCTTACAATGGCTACACACAAACAGAGTACCTGTCGTGTGTAATAAATGGGCATACTGAGGAAAAACAGAAATGCTTACACACTCCATCATCTTAGTACAAGACTGGAGTGTTGTTCTAAGTGGAGCAGTTGCGTAATCGCCTGCAGCTGAATGGCTTTGAGAAAAATAAGCTCCTTGTCCAAACTACTGCAGATACACTGCAGAATGCTCCTCAAATGCATCTGTTTTTGCAGAATTATTGGAAGAATGCCAAAGCACTGACTGATAATGTGGCAGAGAGATTATTTTAACCTAAACACTTTGAGACTTTATTTTAACACTACAATTAAAAGAACTGTGTTTAACCTCTTAAAAGAACTACAGTCACTGCTGGGGTTTAGCAGTGACAGTTCAGATCAGAGAGAGTCCTTTTAGGTTTAAATCAAGTGCATTTCAGCATTGAACCTGGCAACCCAAATGAGAGACTCATGTGAGGCTCCTTCTGTTTTCTGATTAGAGAAACAAAACACCAAATTATAACATAAACAACTTGTTGTTTTGTTTTGTTTTTTGTTTTTTTTGTAATTAAGAATAAATTATCTTTACAATTGTGACCAGTAAAATATATATTTGATTTGAACATGTTTTGCATTTGGAACTTAAAACATCAGATATTTCCTTGCTCTCTTACAGTTTGCACCCCATTCCCAACTTTGTGGGAAGAAAAAAAAATGTCTTTGATTCAACTAAAAAAAGAACTAACTGACTGTTTGTCAGAGTGATATTAACTCGTAATGCATGTTTTTGAAAATATGAATGTGACTCCAGACAGCAGTCCATGTAGTGACACATATACTGCCTTTACAGGTGAGGAGGTGAAGAACCCCCAGCGGGCCATCCCCATTGGCATAGTGTCGTCTTTACTCATCTGTTTTGTGGCCTATTTTGGTGTCTCTGCTGCTCTCACCATGATGATGCCTTACTACCTACTGGACAGCAACAGCCCTCTGCCTGTAGCTTTCAACTACGTGGGATGGGGAGGGGCCAAGTACGCTGTAGCTGTGGGTTCTCTCTGTGCTTTGTCTACAAGGTAAGTTTACACAAAACTACAATGACTCACCATACTCTACTGCTAATATCATAACATCATCTGTGTTTTTATATACAGCACTGTGCAAAATGAGCATATATATATTGCTATTGTCAGTATTTTGCTCAGTTCTGTGGATAAATTAAATGTGCATGTTTTAGTCTCTTGTATGTTTCACTAATTTTTTTCACTAATAAATGATGCCACACATTTCCTGGTTTCCCCTGCCAGCCTGTTATGTGCTATGTTCCCCATGCCTCGAGTGCTGTGGGCTATGGCTGACGATGGGCTGCTATTCAAGTTCATGGCGTTCATCAGCCCCCGCACCAAAATCCCACTAACCGCAACCCTCACCTCAGGTGCAGGGGCAGGTGAGACTAACACGCCTGCCTAACATGACCACTGCTTTGCATGTCCTGAGCTACACAATACTGTGGTTTTACAAATGAATAGACACACATCAATACAGGCCAGCACAGGAGGGGCTGGTGGCGTGTCAAAAACATAATATTCACTATTATTAATAATAATATTAGGACCCAGAACACAATTCAGTCTTTGTCATAATTCTTGTACTCTTAGTTATTCTTTATTGCGTAAGCGGTAAATTAAGACATCTGCGTATTCAGACAGTTTTCACTGTGATTGGTTGAATCCACCTTTAATTCGCTCAGGGCATAAATGGCTGACCAACAGAAGAGATCTGAGTTTGAGCATAGAGCTGTAATAAACAGAAACGTACAGCAGACAATACATCATAGATGTGCCATTAAAAAGTAATACATTGGATGTAGCGTTTCTATTATTTTTCCAGAACCATTATTATTAATTAATAATTAATAATTACATTATTCATCAAATTTAGCAGCTTTGTCTATTCGGGGTCATGTAGCCTTTACCTGTAAACATGCCGTACATAGATCAGTGGTAAACTAGCTGTGAAGTTGTGATGATTTTAATTGGACAAAGAATTATTCCCTCCAATGAGACACTTTTCATAACCACACACCTTTGCCTAACTGCCACTTTATCTCCCACTACCAAACTGCATACTTTTCTACAGTACTTCAGTGCTGCAGACTCTGGATGTTTGGAACTTTCACATTTGTGAGAAATACTATCAATGCTTAACAGAAATAATGGCATGAAAAATAATAAATGCATGTCCTACTGAAACTCGCAACTTTCTGTTTGGCATCATGCTTTCTAAATGATGACTCACATTCAGCTGTCAGCTCTGGTCGTCAAACAATATTTAATTTGGTCTTTTCTTACAATGCCTTTGTCCAACCTTTACTGTTGCCCCAACTTGACACTTGATCCGCACATTCCCTCAGTCTGTTGGGTTCCATGTTCCCCCTGCCCCGTATAATCTTTGCCATGGCGAGGGACGGTCTGCTCTTCTCCTTCCTGGCCCACGTCAGCGAGAGGAAAGCCCCCATTACCTCCACTGTTGCCGCTGGTGTGATGTCTGGTAAGACAAAAAAATACATGTCCAACTCTAAAGAGGAAGTGGCGATGGGGCACACAAAGACGAAGGTTTAGGTTAAAAGGGTTACAGGCACGTCCTGGTATAACCTGCATGCACAAAAGACTATTTATGTCATAAGAAAACAGGGAAAAAACAACTTAAGTAAAGGAACAAAGAAGTATCTGTGAGAGGATGTGGACTTTAAACAGTTTGTTATATGCCGTGTGACCCTCGTCGTCCAAACTGTCCTTTATGTGTCTGTCCCCCAGCTGTCATGGCCTTCCTGTTTGACCTGAAGGACTTGGTGGATCTCATGTCCATAGGCACACTGTTGGCCTACACGCTGGTGGCTGCCTGTGTCCTGGTGCTGAGGTCAGTGTGCCCACATTGGTTGACTTTTAGTTACACTGCTTCGTTTTAAGGTGACCTCTTTCTAGCAACAGTATGATCATTATCTCTTTCTGTTTTAGACACAGTTCTTTGTTTATGTTTAAAGCTGTTGTTTCTACTAAGCGGCCTGCGGCAAATGGCCCAGTGTGTCACAAAGCCCCTATTCCACATGATGGTGGTGAATCAACCAAAAATATATTGCATTTATTGTGTTGTAATGTCTCTGCCTGAACAAAATAATACAGTAAAATATATTATATTTTGCTTGTAAATCATGTGGACATTATCCATTCTATGGTTTTAGGGTCTTAGTAATTGGTAAAATATTTTTTCCACATTAGCGTTGTATGAGACCCAAGTCACACATGTGTCTCAGGTACCAGCCCGAGCAGCCCACTTTGGCGTATGAGATGGCCAACACTCATGAGGACATGGATCTAATAGACGGCATTAGTATCCCCAGCATGGGCATGCTCCCAGGGGTGGAGGAGAGGCCCAGCTTCAAAAGCATCATGTTTCCAGAGAACCCAGAGCCGTCTGCACTGTCTGGACACACTGTCAATGTCAGTGTGTCCCTGTTAGGTAAAAGTTTATTCACACATGATAATATAAACCAGGATTAGACAGGTGTGACATTATGTCCACTTTCAGGGGTGTTGATCCTGGCCTTCAGTGTCCTGGCAGTTCAGGGTGGCACTGCCCTTTGGAACCTCTCCCTCCTCAGCGTCATCTTCATCGTGTGTTTGCTGTTGGTCTTTGTCATCTGGAGGCAACCAGAGAGCAAGACCAAACTCTCTTTCAAGGTTTCAGCCTTTCTCTTTTATTTGTGCAGTTTATTCACTAAAGGTTGATAGTCTAATTGCCTGTCTCTTGTTTTTCTCCTCAGGTTCCCTTCTTACCCTTTATTCCTGTTATTAGCATGTTTGTTAACGTCTACTTGATGATGCAGTTGGACTCTGGCACGTGGATACGGTTTTCTATCTGGATGGCTATAGGTGAGAGTGATAATATTATTTATGTGCAGCTTTCATAATGTGACATTTTTCTGTTTCTCTGTTGAAGGTATGGTCATTTATTTCTGCTATGGCATCCATCACAGTGCTGAAGCTGAAATAAACCGCTCTTCTCCCGATGCTGAAATGCACAGTCTTAAGCCTGATCGTGAACTGGACTCAATGGCTCGAGAAAAACAGTCTTTCCTTCACAATAGCACAGATGGATTGGAAGATGAGGACTGAGGATATGAAAAACACAGAAATAACTGTTTGAATGGACTTAATAGGGCCCAAGATGTGATGAGATAAATCTCAAGGTTCATTCAGCTGTTCACCTGCCAAGGAACCTGGTCTGTTCCCTTGTTCCAAATGTTTGATGTCAGAGCCTAGAAGTTTCCTTCTCCATCTGAATCAGGGGGCATTACCCATATTAATGAATGGGGACAAGTTTGTAGTTTGGTGGAGATCATTTTTCCCCTTAACCTGATCAACATATCATTATAACATAATCCTCTTCATACTATGGATGGTACATAAAGGGAAATGTTGAACATGTGTGCCAAATCCTATGTAAGCCAATGTGTTGAAATGCTGCTTTAATCGTCCTGATCAATTGCACAATCTACTGCAACACTCCACAGCTGTCAGAGGGGTTGTAGTTACTCTGGCCCCGTCCCAGGTCAGACTGTCCTCTGCGTTTGGGAAAATGTCATAGAGCTGCATGTAAGGCTTCTATTTGTCTAATCTCAGTTGTAGTAGTCTAAATAACTTTCTTTCATGACAGTTAACATTTAGACTTGGCAGTCATGATGGATTTAATAATTATTTTCATTGTCAAAGCAACATATAATATATTATAAATATTAAAACTTATCTTGAAAGATGTTTAAGTATCTAGTGCCTGCAAACGTCAGGAGTGACATTTTCATTGTCAAAGCATAAATATATTATAAATATTAAAACTTATCTTGAAAGATGTTTGAGTATCTAGTATCTACAAACTCTAGTATTTGGATTTGAATGTCTTAATGTGTAAAACAAGGAAAAAGAACCCGTGATGTCAGTTTGTTACATGATGAAACTGAACCCATATAAAACTGTTGAGTATGTTTTAACGAGTAGAAGATGTTTTACAGTCTTTGCTTTGTCGCATATGGTATTGTTTTGTTTTTCCTTTTCTTTTTGTTTTTTTTACACTTTGGGTGTCTTCTTTGGCCGTGTGCTTCTGAAGAGTTATGTGTCATGTATAATGTGAATGTATTGTTGGAAAGCTCCTTGAGATGTGGCGACTTGTTTTCAAGGGGGACAGTGATTAAATGACTCGTTACAAAAGGGCAAACTTACACCTACTCTTTCTACGTATAATTTAGAACACATTTGAAATGAAACACATTCATTTCAAAAATGAACTAAATGTAATGTGAAATAAGGGAATGTATCATAAAAAACATGTAGATACTGTTTATATTTGTTTGGGTAAATTATTTGTAAATTAGCAGGTGCCTCGTGCAGTGTTTGCTCATGATCCTCGCTGTATTCTTCTGCCTGAGTCAACACTTGCTTATATTGTACATTTGCTTTCCTGATCATTTTCTCAGGGAGGAAAACTGCTGCCTGTGCATTTCTTTGTCATGTTGCTTCATTAATGATTGTTTTATAGGAATATTTGGATACAAGTTACAAGTGGTGTGACTGTGTCAATAATAAGTAATACTGTGTTGGGGATTGTCAGTACAGTGGAGTGTACAGGCCACAGCACTGTACTGTGTGTTTTACAGTGAACCCTGGGCTGTTCAGATACTTTATTCATGTGTTCAGATTTTTGGATTTTTGTGTTTACATCTGAAATGAATATAAATGGTGATATATATCAATAATAAAGTCTAGTGGGGATGACCATCTAAGACTCTGCCTTACTCCGTGTGTGTGTGTGTGTGTGTGTGTGTGTGTGTGTGTGTGTGTGTGTGTGTGTGTGTGTGTGTGTGTGTGTGTGTGTGTCTGTGCAGATTCTCCAGTGTTTGTTGCTTTTTGGTAAACACTCCTTGGATTCATCAGGTGTTATTTTTCTTTGGCTAAAAAACTTTAAGACTTAATTCAGAATGAACAGTAATTATTCAATCTTAGTAACAATTCAGTTTAAGCATAGGAGTTAGGCTATAAATTAAGTGTTTAAAGACTTTAAAAGGTAGGTACGAAGTTAATAGGCTGGAATCATCCTTAAACTTTCCACTGTGAATTAAGTCTTTCTTCATGCTGTATATGGGCTGTTTAAAGCCACCATAAACCAACTTTTTAGCCACAAAATAAACTAAAATAAAAGCATGTTTTTTGTTTTTTGTTTTTTTTGTTTGTCTGTTGTTTTTTTTCCATGGAATCGTGCAGGTGACATTCCACCTCCAAAGTTATTATCCAGTGTGACCAAAACGTCCATCATTCACTAGAGGGCGCTGCAGCCCTTGTGTTTCCACTTCCTGACGCGCTTGAGTTTCCTGAGAAAACCGTGCCAGGTGTCGGCTGCAGCATCAGCATCACTCCTCCTCCTCCCTCTCCCTCCTTCTGTCCGCAGCATCTCTCTCTCCTCCTCTCCCGCGTCCTCTCACTCTCACTCAGCCACAGTCAGCGCCACAGTCAGAGCCAGAGCCGTGCGCCACAGTCAGAGCCAGAGCCGTGCGCCACAGTCAGAGCCAGAGCCGTGCGCCACAGTCAGAGCCAGAGCCGTGCGCCACAGTCAGATCCACAGTCAGAGCCGTGCGCCACAGTCAGAGCCAGAGCCGTGCGCCACAGTGAGAGCCGTGCGCCACAGTGAGAGCCACAGTCAGAGCCAGAGCCGTGCGCCACAGTCAGAGCCACAGTCAGAGCCAGAGCCGTGCGCCACAGTCAGAGCCCTGCGCTGTGGAGACGCTGCATTTGACCGACAGTGAACCTGTGAATCAGCGCCTGCAAACGCCATAGGTACGTCATACTTTTTATGTTTTTTATGATTCATTTACAAACTGCAAACTATGGCATGTTGTTATTTAGAGCACATGAGAAAACATGAGCCCGGACGTGCAGACCATGCCTGGTTGTTGTTGTTGTTGACGCTTTACCACGTTGCTCCAAAGATTTTGTGGGAAATGAAATGCAGTGATATGTTTTATTTGTTTATTTTGGTGCGTACCTGACCATAAGCACGAGCGTGTTGGACGTGAGCGCGCAGGTGGAGGCTCATGTGGAGGGTGATGTGAGGCGGATGGAGCAGGCTGGTGTGATTGATGCTCTGGGTCAAGTCTCAATGGGAGATGCTAATGATTCGGGCTTAGATTATGTAGGCTTAGACGTGAACTCAGCATGATCCACTGCGCTCTGAGGTGACCAATAAGACGATAAAAACCTTGTCAAGTGAACTGTACTTTATAACAGAAGCCTGGTATGTTTACGCACGCCACTAAATACATGTATTTGAGCATCATTACTCTAGATTTCTTCAAGATGCAGCCATTTTGTCCCAACTTGTTTACAGTTTTTTCAGGTTAGCAGGAGAAGGGTTAGGTTTCCACTTCTTGCGCACAAAGACCCATTAGTGGCTTGTGCAGGCTGTCACATGTCCTCTGCCTCACCTTTCGCGCTGCTAAAGGGACAGACAGACACGCAGAGGACAGGAAGGAGGCTCGGATCAAACAGAGAGATGACAGGAACATAAAGGGCATCAGGGCTGTCTCCTGGCCACAGTGATTGGTGTCTACTGCTGGACACTCAGATTAAGCTCGTCCATGACATGTGCTTTCAAACCTCAAATAGTTTTAGATGAAGTTTTGATCCTAAATCTAGGGGAGGATCCCATTAAATGAATAAATTTACCTGAGCAATGTACATCAGATGCATTGCACAAATAAAATTACCATGATAAATAAAGGATGATCATTCATTTCTATCAATATTGCCTTCGTTACAGCCATGTGCATGTGATGTAAGTTGCTTGACTAGTGCCTGCAAACATTGGGTGTGCAGGTGCTTTCAGGTATGATTTGGTGAAACATCCTTTGCTGTAAAACTCATGGATTTACACAACCTCTACAGGAAAACCTTTAGGCAGTTTTCCTTCAGACAAACTTTGAACAAAGATACCTTTTTGTTTTTATCTCAGTGGCTCTAAAATGTAGTAGTGATAGTGAGATACTCCTTCCTTTAGAGTTACACAGAGCTTTGTGATCTACATCCATTAACCATGCTGCAGAACCCATAACTTCTACTCAAACAACGTCATGTAAAAGACAAAAAGAAGTTTGTACACAAGTGCATTTTAGTCCTCCATCTCCTGCCACGCTCCAGACCGGTCTGTCTTGCTAATCCCTCCAGTGTTAATGTAAAGGTTGACTCTGCATGGCGGGGCACTGGGGGTGTCGGCCTCGGCTTGTGCTGCAGCTGCTGCTGTAGGTGCTGCTGATGCATGTGTGATTGATTCATTATATCTGACCTCTGCAAAGGCTGGACAGCGATCAATGGAGCAGCAAAATCACTGTGTAGAATGTGTGTTTGTGTGTATTTTGTGTGTTTTGAGCAGGTGGGATAGTTTGTCACAAAGCCTTTACTACTGAGTTTACTGCAGCCGTATATGACCTTCAAATTGGTTCAGTAGGACACAACCACGACAGGAGCAGAGGAGGAAGGTGCAAAAAGTGTGTCAGCTTGATGTAACACCTACTATATACTGAGCTAAAGGAAAAAAGAGCAAAACATTTAGGTGGGGTGTGAAAAATACTCTTCATTCTTTTGCTGTAATAGTAATGTATAGTTAAGTTAGTAAGTTAGTAGTAGTATAAGTAGTAGAAGTAGCAGAAGTGGTAGAAGTGGTAGAAGTGGTAGAAGTAGTAGTAATACCCCAATTTTAGAAAATGCCCTATTTAATAAAGACAAAACAGTATTGATTCTTGTTGAAATGAATATCTAGTTTTAAGTTTCAATCAAGAACCTATTCAATCTTTACCATTGCGACATATATAGGACCAGTGCCTTGGCAGAGGTCTCATTTATTATAAGCAATTATGTCTATAATTTTTCTTAAGAACACTTTTTTATGGTAGCGTTTGCAGTCTTTTCACAGCACTCTGCGTATGCTAGACCAAATGTTTACTACGATTAAGGGCCACAAAGTGAATAATAGGGGTTATTCATTTGGTTGGTGTTGGCTGCTCCATGTTGTGATTAGCGCTGATTAGAATCTATTTATAGACTTGTTCCTCTGGTTTTACTACCCCCGCGTGTGTCGGTGCATATGTGAGAATACAGTGGGAAAAGTGTCATGGAAACACAGTTACGCTGCTGCCTTTGTCTGGAGGGTGGCAGCGAGCTGGAGTTGTAGCTCCGCCCACTTGCAGTCCGAGCCAGGATTACAGGGGCAAGTGACAGGCGTGGACAATGGGCCTAGTGGCTATTACTACTGAATATGGGCACACATTTCATTTTTTAATCCAGTGGTAGTTTGGAAAGTGTTACATAGTAGTTATTAGTACTACTGTTTAGTTTTGTTCTATCTCTCACTGATTTAGGAAACAAGTGATATATGTAATATCGTATTCAGTGTATTTAACCTTTGTTTCAATTCAGAATATTTTTTGTTCAAACTCCTGTGATCCCAGGCTCATATCAGACAGTCTGAATCAAAATAATGTAAATTGTACTATGGAGTATATTTAACACTTCCACTTGAATCCTTTGCACCACATGAGTACGTCGTGTAGATGTTGGATATTCCAGAGTGATGCTTCTTGAATTTGGTAAAAGTCTTTAGCACAAACTGTTGTAAATATCTGTTATCATGCAAGCTGAGTGCTCATTCACTGTTTGTTGTCTCCTTATGCAAGAATTACTGTATACTTAATAAGTTACAGTTGATTCAGTGAAGATCAAATAGTCTAAAAATACCACGCTTGTTTGTGTATTTCTATTTGCATTACTCTGCATATTTGTTTTTACTATGAGGCAGCTGCTGTACATAATGAACTGTAGTCATCCCAGCTTTAAGTTCTCCCTGAAAGTTGTCTGAAAAAACCCCGGAAACTCTGACTAAGGCTGCATCATTAATATTTAACGCATCTACTCATTGTTTTTTCTTGTTCACAAAAATAGTAGCACCCAACCCAGTGAGAGCGTGTCATATCCCCCAGCAGCAGCATCTGTGCAACTAAAAGCTTCTCTTCTTAAATTCCCCGAAGGAGCGCTCCGTCCCATTCGGCGCACTCTCTCTGAGCTTTCCTCACTGTCATGGCTTCCCCAAAACATTTGCATAATCATTTTGCTGGGCACCAGGGCTGAATAATTTTGAAAGGAATCTACCTGTGTTTCTATTTTTGTTGTTTTTGCTGTTTTTTTCTGCATGAATATTTTAACAGCTCTGTCATCTTGAGAACAAAGCACACTATTAAGGGTCAGGTTTGTTGTGCGCCTTTCTATTTTCATACCTACAAGCATTTTAAGATGCCTGATGTTATATTACAATATTGTGAAATCATAAGCCCCTGTTATTAGTTCATATAAGAGATATAAGGATCTGGTTTATCTAGATTTAGATCAACGTTATTGACCAACTGGGAAATTGCTTATTGTATATTCAATGCACAGATTGCACTAATTTCACACCAAAGCAACGAGCAAGAACCTGTAAAGATTAGATTTAAACCAATATGCAAAACTGCAAATTATATAAAAAAAAAAAGAGAATAAAAATCTAAATCTATTTGGTTAAATAGCCTGAGCAGCGCCGTGGCACCTCAGAAACCCCCTCATTTGTCTCCTCTCCTCACCTCTTACTGGCCCCTCCCCCTTTGCCCCTTGAGGTTTGTGAGTTTAACATTACCTATGCATCGCCTTCCCCGCATTTCAATACTAACTATAATCCTGCAACCCATCTCCTCTGCACCTTGCATTTCCTCACTAGCTCCATTCGTTTCTATTACCATTTCCTGAAATAACTAAAAACCCTGACTCAGCCCTTAGCCATTTCTTTGTCTAGGCACCCACACACCATCTTTATGTCTGGCGGGCTCTTTTATCTGCTCCAAAAGAAGATTTATTTTTTAAACTCCTCATCCGTCCTCTCTTTGTCCCCTCTTTTTACAGTTCCTGCCAGCCATGCAAGAGTTAACCCTCTCTATGCGACAGGAGGAGTATTGTGGGTGGAGGGGCTTTGCTAATAAACAGTGCACCAGCTACCACCAGGCAACCAGCAAAACGTGGTCATAGAGATAAACAGGCTGTCCGCTCTTCATCCGTGACGCTCTTGTCTGGATGCTATAACTATAAGGCACAGTGCGAGCTCATAAACAGTAAATAGCCTCAGCTCATTGTCTCAACTCCCCCAGACTGCAGCAGACCAGACGCCACTAATGTCTTTTGTTGTGATTTGAACTTATCGCACTCTTCATTTCCTCCTCACATTTGTCCGTTCTATCTCGACGTAATCTCCTGCAAATAAATCAAAGACAAAGGCGGGGAAATTACACCTACAAGTTGAATCTGAAATGGTGATATTTTGTTCAGTATGGGTTTTCTTTGTGTCTGCTGCTGCGTGCTAGAGTATAATTATGACTGGGCGCTTTTGAGTAGGTGGTATTCATATGGATCCATGTGTGGTGTACTTTTATTATTTTAGCTTGCAAAATGAAACAAGAAACTGTTTATTTGTCTTATAACATTTGCATAAAAATCAGAAGCTGTTCATTTATTTATAAACTGAATGAATACAATTAAGTTCACTTCTGTCTGATTGAAAAATAGAGTTTTAAAATTGCAAATATGACAGAACTTTGGAAAGTATCCTGTTTAAAATGTGCTAAACAAATCATCATTCTAAGCAGGTAGCAATTTCCATTTTATTTGGCATCAGTTTTTCAACAACAGATGTCCCTCCTGATACAACCTTTTACTTTTGTCTGGGTTTGGAACTGTCCCACAGTTTCTGCATCTTTCTGATTCACTGTAGCTTTAGTCATGTTCATTCATTCAGTTATTAAAGTGCTACAATTACAGCCTATTTACTTCTAGATACAAACTGTCTTGGGGACCAACCAGTGTCTGTTTTGGTCCTGAGCCTAAAAATAGATAAGGGCATCTGGTGTAAAGCCGATGCCAAATGTTTATGCAAATGACTGCTAACATGGAGGCTTGCATGGAAATAGTAAACCAAATACAGTATTTCCCCCCCACGATGTTACTTTTTCATAGTGTAGTCCATTGCAGTAGTGGTGTGGATTTGTTGAAGGACAAATTGAAGTGTGTGCACGGGCTGAGATGAATCCTATTATTGTGATATTGTGACATTTTGACAATTTCGTAGCTCTCCTGCTCACAATATGGAAATAATTAGCTTTTATTGCCTGTGATCAGATTTTTTCCATCCTCTTTATTCACTTAGCTTTGACCACAGGCTCTGACCTGAAATCCAGTTGAAATCCTGTTACAGTCTCCCTCGCCTGGCTTTAAATGGGTCCCCTGGGGTGCAAAGAGCCTCCGCCACCAGAGTGGGTGGAGGAATGGGCTAGAGACAGGTGCTGATTTGGACAGATGTATTGCGCTGACGTGCTGCCTGTACAGGGCTGAGATTGATCACCTCAGCCTGTTTTCATTAACTGTATTACAGGTGACGTGCAGGGAGACATTTTAAACCGGGGTTGGTTAAAGGAATTCAACGCACTAAAATGACCTATAAAATACAGTGTACTTTCTATTTGTTTTAGGTTTTTTTCTAGGTCAGTCCAGTTGATATAATGATTGTCTTCAGAGATGTGCCTACTGTGCAGTTTCACTAGACTGAAATAAAAATGTGACACCATTATTCAGTTTAATCATTTGTCAACAGGGCGACACGACTTTTGGGAAAATATCTAATTGCGTAGGATTCTGTTCTCTCATCTTGTGACTGGTGTAGATATGTTGTCCCAGCTAAACTAGAGGCTATGCAAAGATATTCTGAACTTAGAATAACTTGAGTCAGACACACTGAGGCAGTAACTGATGTACCTGCTATATTTTGCTGCAGAGAAGCTGTGATTGTTGACAGTCTCTCGCTGTGAAGCCGAGATAATCGGTACATATCATCAGGCATCAGTGCAGCCAGTGAACAAGACTATTTTGGGATAAAGTTTCCAAACGTGCCTCAGTGGAATCCCTCTGGTTTGCAGCATTTTCACTTCAAACGCCACAGTTTAGTGATTTGTCACCACTCCTCCGGCTTTTATGTTGTGCTAGGATAGAAGAGCTTATTGCAGAGCTATTTCAGATTCCTTTGTACCAGTAACAATGAGGGGAGGAGGAAACTGAGTCAAGCTTAGCATAAACGGTTGCCATGTTAGGATTTGTGCAGTTGCAGAGTGGTTAGTGCTGCTGCTTCTTAGCTTAGAGAGGTTTATGTTCAACCCTTCTGAGTAGAGTCTGCACACACACATTTGGAGCGGCAGCAGCTCAGTTGGTGTCTGTCCATTATTAGATTAGAAATATGACAAAATGTGTTTGTAATAGTTGTGGTTAAGGTTCAAGTCTCGTACAAAACATGAATGGAAAAAAGACTACTCACTATTCTAATTTTGCATATATCTTATACAAGCAATATGTTCAGAATGAAAAAGAATGTAAACTTTATCTCATGAAAAAGCACTCGATTCATCTTTGTATCCGGCGTTGACAGGTTGACCATACGTCTATACTCGCCACAATGGGAGCTCTGAAGCACACAAGGACACGCACAAGGATGATGTCGTTAGAGATTAATTACATCTGCACAAAGACAGAGCACTTTCAACTTAAACAATAACTCCTGTGCTGCATGTAAGGTCCGGCTCTAAATCTAATTACATTACGCTAACACTCACGAGTCATAAATTATGGTTAGCTAGGTGTCCACACTGTCCATTTGCATTGCTTTCTATTTCAGGGTGTGCAGGAATGCCCCATCTCTTTGGAGGTGGGTGACACTGGACATTCAAGGCAATGTGTGAATGTGTATGCACGAATTCCCCTGGGAAGTCTATACGCTATAAAACCTGTCTGCATCAGTGTGGGGGGAGGAGAGAAATAAAGTAAAGTGCCACAGACAAATGGCTGCTGTAATAGCCACATGTGCAGCCGGAGCGACAACAAAGGCGCAGAGAGGTGGCTGCACATGTGCTCGAACAATGCTTCTATATGCTCATGCTTATCAAATGTGGACATGTGCTACAGAAAACTCATGCAAGCCGAGGTGCTAGCACGTTAACCACAGTGAACACACAATGCAGGCTCGTTGGACAAAGGCAATTGGATCATTTTTATTTGATTTTATTGTGTAAAAGAAGCTAACAATAATCACTAACTGTATGTCGCTATATTTAATTCTCCACTGTTATATTAAGGGTAGAAATGAAACGTGTGGTTCACTTCTGGAGTTAATCCTTTGTCTATCACCAGACAGTACTGCAGAATGAGTAGTTTAGGACATATTATGCAAATGTGCGTTTCTGTAATTATTTCAGTCTGCTTTTCCTTTGAGAAATGATTGATGCAGCACATATTGTAATTCATTTGAATCTTAGCAACATAAAGGTTCGACTGTATGTATTAAAACACATTTATTTCCTGTTTTATGCCTTCTACAGTCAATCAATACAGCGAATCTTCTTTCTTTGTGCAGTGATTTGTATATTGTCACACATTGAATGCTCTATCCAACCTCAACCTTTACATATATCTGGGTTTTGACTGGAAAAAATATCGATTTGTGCTGTTGTTGGTGCATTGCTGTCTGAACACTTTTGCATTAATAGAATGAAATTATAAATGTACTGTTTATAGATTTTATAGATGCCGTTTTCACCATTCAGAAGATAGAAGTTGTGTTTGTTTTTTTTTTGTTATTTGCTATGAAACCCTATGGATAGTTTAAAAAAGAGAACATTTTAAAGAATAGCTGTTTTCAAAAATGTACGATTCTTGCATATTTTAACATTCCAGACAGATTCTCTACACATGGTACTATTTGTAGAGCCTAATTAGTAGTAGTAACTCATTTCCTCCTCTTCATCTCCATGTGTCTTGCCCGTGCCTGTCTTCCTCGTGCTCCCACTCACACATCCCTCCTGTCATTCACAGCAGACTGCCGCACAAGAGCCCTCCTCAGAGCTCCGTCTTTCAGAGCGCTGTGTCTGGTTAATTGCAGCACTTGATAGGTTCGACCCACTAAAAATCCATACTTATTTTACATCTCATCAAACCTTCCTTTACCACACATACCACACTTCAGTGATCCACCTATCAGGATTATGATTGCTTTTAGATATCCGAGTGTCTGCCCTGGAAAAAACCTGGCATTGACACGGCTATTTCAAGCACGTTGTTATTTGAGATTAGAAGTGTATCGCCATAGAAAGTTGCAGTTTCCGTGGTATTTTATGTGTGGAAATGTAAAAGTATGGGGGATAGTAAAAGCATCACACGCTCCCTTTTTCCAGCGACCTTTTTCTACTGGGATGTGTTTTCAAAGGTTATGGGATCACCATGACAACAGAAGCAACACTCGTCAGTGTTTGGGACGGGGAGATGAGGTTGAAAATGTAAGTTTTATTATGTATTATTAGAGAGAGATTACTATGCCGGAGCACTTGAACTTTATTAGTGGATCTATAGTTCAGTCTTGAGATATTCTGGCTGTTAAACTTTACACAATGCACAAAATAAGACGATTTTTGCCTCAACTGACTTTTATAAGCCATGGTCAACTATGTTTTAAGTAATCTTCATAACAAACCACATAACCATATAACCATCTGTAACGCTCACACTAATGCCACACATTTATTTTTCTAAAACTGCTCTGGGGCTAATTACTGGAGCAAATTTTCTTATTGAATGAGAATGCAAATTACTTTCTGAATAATTATACTAACTGACTAAGAAACTAACTTCCAAAACACACATTTGAGTTTTGATTGTTTAAAGTCAAGAATACATGAAGGTTAAATATGAAAGTCGTAGAACACAGTCATCAATCACTTGTCATCCTTCCACATGGCTTCGATGACATGCTACTAATTTTCTGAGTGGCACAACCATCAGTGCGAACCACAGCCGCCTGTGGCCTGGAGGCAGCACACTACACCGTGTTTGTGGCTGGGCTTTGTAAACGGCCTCATTACAGCATGTTTAACTGTTTGGCAGGTGCCTTAATGAGAAGTCCATTAGCATACACACATCTACGGCTTTCATTTAGATAATTATAGTTTTCTATATGATACCACATCCTATTACTGCACACTCATCACGATATTTTACACGGTACAATCACACGTGAAACAGTGAATCTTCCTTCCAGCCATAGACAATGACAGGGCTTTCTCTCATTGGAATTAATGCACAAAGGATTGAGTGGTGAAGTAATCACTTAGTGTCAAGTGTCTAATTGAGATGTCCTTAGTTCCTTGGACATGGCTGCTCTTGAATGTAATACCATTAATATCACTACTTGTACAAGTCGTATATAGCATTTCTGTATGCTTCTAATATCATAATACTTCGTACTATATAGTTGACTATGTATTCTTTTCAATAAACAATCATTTTTCCATTGAATAACATACATTGGATCTATTTGCATGAGTATTACAGCTCAAACATGAACAAACTGTAAAACACATCTTGTAATGATCAATGATGTAAATATTTATCAAGAAACAAGTGAATTTTCCCACTGTGACATCAGTCACTTATTTATGTTTTATATATTGCTTGTGTCTTCTCATCTTCTCCCTCATGACTGCTCTGTGCTTCAGCGCCTTTATAACACGGCTAAGTAAGTTTGTCATCACTGTAAGGCACTGCCGCAGGAGAGTGAATCTGTCACTTTTTTTCCTAAAAGTTTTCCCGAGCGAGCTGTATTTTCATGTATATTTTATCTTTTCACTACAGTATTCTTCTCTCACACTTTCTCCACAGTATTTTACCGTCTGACTCCTCTCCTCAGATTGGTTATGTCTTCTCTGTACAGTGCAGTATAACGCGTCGCTTACTCTAGCCGAGCAGCAGTGGCTCAGTTTGGCGCTTGGCTGCACAGGACTGCACCATCAGCAAAAGTCCCAGCTCTATATCACTGCTGTAATGAATCTGCCGCTGTGACTTCTCTCTGAATCCTGTCTCCTCCACACTCCTCACGCGTCCTCTTCCTCCTCAGTCTGTGTAAATAGTGTCTGACGCCGCTCTAATTAGTCGATTATTTGATTGGGTGTACACAGGGTAAATATTGTCACAGATGGCACTCAGTACTTTATATTGCATTATAGTCATCTTCTTGTTCATTACAGTTTGTTTTAATTTTAAAGTGTGAATAATGCAAAACTGAGACATTACCACATGTTGAGGGTTTGAGGAAACTCTTCTTCTAGAGCATTTCTACAAACCTGATGGTTGGTGGGATACTATAGTTGTGTCATTCTTTTGATAAGCCATGTTGCTCACCTTGTATGACTGTGGTGTACATCGTGCTGCACAATGTATCACAATCAAATCAACATCGCAATTTGAGTTAGGACAATTATCAAAGGCGTAAATGCAAAGACGTAAATGTTCTGAAATGTATGTGATTCTTGTATTAGTTTCTATTTCTTTCAAACGTTAATGCTCCAGGAGTTGTTTAGCATGCAGACTTTGAACAGAATCCTACTTTTTAAAAAATATATCACAAATCTAATCACAATACATTTTTTTTTTTTTTTTTTCCATTCTTCAAAAACATGCAGCAAGTGATGAGTGGTGGTTTGAGAGATGCTGGTGCAGATTGGAAACCAAGCTTTCATCTGCCTGCAGCTGTAGTTTCAGAAGTAGCTTACACCACAGTGAATTGTGAATGAATAATGCACAAAACAGTAAATCGACTTTGCTATATAAAACTAATGCATTCTTTGAGAGCCCTTCTTGTCTATTTCCCTTATATCACACAGAGATTGTATCAGGAGTAAAATGCATTTGTCTATAGTATAAGGCTCGTTTATATGTTGCAGGTTCACCTCAGGTTTATGACCAGCTTTCCTCTGGGTAACCTTTTGTAATAGCAGCATGATTGTGAGTGGGCATGGGGCTATAAAGGGGCCCTTCAGGGGGGTGGCTGAGGGCAGCAGGAGTTGTTTAGTGCCATACGAGGCCAGTGAGACATTTAAAGTGACACAGATCGTAATACACCGGTAATCATGAGCAGCAAGAGGCTAGTTTGAGGTACAGAATGTAGGCACAATAATTATGAACAGTATTTATCCTTGAATAATGTCACATGAATAAAGTAGGAAACACAAAGCCATTTTCTTCGTCATTAAGAGCTGGTTAGACAAAGCAGGGTGGTCGTGGTTGGGGGTTGGGACAGACAGGCAGTAAACCAATGATTAAAAGCACCTTTTAAATTAGGTTCATGGCTCAATCCTCTCTACATCAGCATTAGTTTGTTAAGACGGATTGAAACTATCGAGCTGAAATAAGTGGGTGCACAAAGGGTCAATGCAGGGACTGGTCAATGCTCCCGCCTCCGAGGAAGGAGGTTGTGAGTTTGAAACTTGGATTGGCCAACTAATCTCTCCAAAAAAAAAAAAAAAATATATATATATATATATATATATATATATATATATATATATATATATATATATATATATATATTTTTATATCTTTTGAATGGTAAAAAAGACAACTGAAACCATAAATACCTTAACCTCAACCTTGAATATAAGATGCTGACATATTAAACACTTTCAAACGTGTTGCTAGATCCCAGTTTCAGTACATAGTGGCGTAGTGGCGTAGTGGCGTAGTGGCGTAGTGGCGTAGTGGCGTAGTGGCGTAGTGGCGTTGTGGCGTTGTGGCGTAGTGGCGGTGGCTTATCTCCTCCCTCCATACCTCTACAGTGGGTGACACCTGCTAATGAGAAATCAGCAGTGTGTTACAAGTGTAATTGGATGGAGGGAGCCGTATTTGAATTTGATCCTGGTGAAATATTCAAAGTGATGATGTAAAGATAATACATAATCACCATCTCACTTTATCTATATGAAGTCAGTGCCAAATGTGTCACACAAAAGACCTATCACAGCGGATTATCTGATAAGAAATCCCATGTCACTATCAATTTGGAAAGAAGCTGAACTGTTACACTGCACCTTTTTATATTCTGATTAATTTTGACTTGAAGTGATTATGATTTGTTCTTACTGAAACTGACAGATCAAACTGGCACATTGTACTTTTCAATCAGCATCACTTTAACTGTTCTGGTTTCATGTCCAGGACAGGAGTATTTGGCCTTTGTAGTGTCTCAATAATATTACATGGGTGTACCACAAACATGCTCAGGATTTATGAGCAGCTTACCAGTAACTTTTATATTGTGTAGTGTGGACGTTTTAAATACTGTGTGCTGGACAAATAAGTGACGAGTTAAGTCTCACTTTGTCACAATGACATCTGGCCAAGGCTCTCATGTACAGTTAAGTAGTTTAAGTGCCCCCCTTGTTGCAATCTTATTTTATGTTGCATACCAGTGTTGCAAAATGTAAATGTATTGTTTGCTAAGTCTCAAATGACATCTTAAAAACAAGTCATTTGGGCCAATAATTGTGAATAATTAATATATTTAGGTTTTAATGTATATACAAAGCTATTGCACATATTTAAATGGACAGTATTCTCATTAGGGAGAGACATTTTATCTTGACAGTCTTTCTGAATGTCGCTGGCTGTTGTGGTGAGTGGACATGGTGTGACAAAAGCATTCGGACGTTTGCCCCCCCTGCCATCTGTTCACCGTCCACTAGGAAATGCAACCTGTTTATTTATAAGCCACCACAAGCAAGACATATATTAAAATGCATTTTTCTTTGTTGAATTATCCTTTACAGAAACACGCTTCTCTCTGGTAGGATATGACATGTGATTTGATCTTGTGGTTTGATCTTAATACGACATATGGCGTGTTAGATGAGCCTGTTGAGAGCTGTTCTGCTGTTCTGCCTTAGTACAAACCCGCAATATGGATTTATTTGTGTTGCTTCTCTTCACCTATTGATCAGCAGCGTCATGGTCCTTTCACGCCTCCTTTGTTATTAATATGCATGTTTAAACCCTTTTAAAACCCCATAGAGGCTGCAGCTTGGTTTTGCATGTATACCTGAACAACATACTCGTGTATAACATTTGTTGCCTAATCCTAACTGTGCTCATTTTAACTCCCCTTGAGAATAAGAACTCATTACAAAATATTTCTCACATATCTGCCTCTTTCCCTCTCCCTTGCATCAGCGCTCCCCAGGGCGACTCCTTCACTTACACCACACACTACACCAGACACATTTCTGTTTTTTCTTTTTTTTTTTTCTCTCTGTGTTCACATCCCAAAGCTTGGCACATCTATCATTGCTCACTAATGTGTGTTTGTTACACCTTCTACTCGAGTAGTCTGGCTGTATTCACGATGCCCTGATTCCTGAAGAAAATATAGATGATAAACGATAAAATTGAAACTAATTTATGCCACTAACATAATAACCCCAGTGTAGAATTATCCCCAATGAGTCAAAGAAGTTATTTATTCAAACATCCACAGCTCAATCTAATCTTAAACAGGAAAAATAACAAAATGTTCCCAACTAGTACTAAGAAAAAGTCCCCAAAATAAATATTAACCCCCCAAAATGATTATTCCTTCTTACGTATATTTTATTTATTTATTTGACTGGGACCATGCATATCAATGAACAGACATGAAACAACATGAATGTAAATACACCAGATTATAGCCAAAGGCTCATTTCCACCTGTTGTCCCAGGGCTGGGGTCACGAAAGGGTCAAGTTAAAAACTGCACTACATTCACCGCACAGTTCCCCTGGGTGCACATTCCACACAATTGCACATTCCATTCATTGCACAATTACACTTATTGCACACTTCCCATTATTGCACCATACAAAATATTGCACATTTCATTCATTACACAGTCCCCATTATTTCAGTCAGTTTGGCCCCATTCAACTGTACTGAACGATAAGTCGCTTTAGTATTTATCACGACAGGCCGACATGCATAAGGCTTTGTTGTCATTGTTGTACAAAAGATTTTTAGCACTTCAATGCTTAAACTAGAATTGAAACTGTACTAAAACTATACTATAAACTATACTAAAACTATACTATAAACTATAACTATAATACTACAATGCAAAAATGAATCATATAAATAAATGTTTGGAAAATATAAAGGTAATGCTGTTATTCTGTGAAGAAAATGACATACAGTAATATAAAATGTTTTTATTGCATTGGTGGTATCAAAAGACTTTTCCCCTAGTAGAACACTAGTGCATACTAGAGATGTCAAGATTATTAGGTTAATCTATAACTGTGATTATTCAGGTCACAATATAATTATAAGAGCTACAAAAATTGTAATTGTAACAATTTTCGACATTTCCATCCAATCTATTCTGCAAAAACATCCATTTAATGTAAAGTGTTTATTTTATCTGGCTGTTTTTTGTTACTTCAACTTTACTTTATCATTCAGAAAGTTTCATTTCATAAACCAGATCACATACTGTAACAACAGAAATGAAAGAAAAAGATTTCACTGTTTGGTCCGGGTGTCAAAAATCCTCAATAATCATTCACTCGTGATGTTTTTCTCACATTAATCTGAAGTAACACTAAAATGTGGTAGCGTGACATCTCTAGTGCATACAGCTATTTCTTTTGGTAATACACATTCCCCCAATTTAGAGTTTACAGGTGAATGGGTGACTGCACTACTGTCCTCACAGGACACCTGTGGCTTCAAGGAGTCTTCAATCATTTGTCAAACTGAATGAGTTATAATTTTGAAAAGGTTTCCAACCAATATATGTTTGAGTGTTTTATATATAGTAGTGTGTAAAACTGTATTAAACTTAAATATAATGTGTGTCTAATGTATTCTTTTTGTTGTTCTTTATTTTCAGATTACAAATCGCCTCCACAAAGAGCCATAAGAGACAAGTCAAACCAAATGCAACAATCTGAGAAGAAATGGAGAGTTAATCATAAGATGGGATTCTGGTCAAAAAGTATTCAAGTGAAGAGCATCAAGTAGAACGATCTTATTTTATAATTGTAAATGGCCTTTAGGTTCTGACTTCAGAAGAGTAAGTCCAACATGAGTGTCCCAACTGATTACCAGGGGCTTCGAGTGTCTGTAGAAAGAGGGGAGAAGATTTCCAATAAAAGCAACATACCTTTTCCACAGTGTGGAGACGATAATGCTAATGAAATAGGAGAGCTGGAATACACCACTAGCTCTATCCCTCCTCTTGTATCTCAGAGCGAAACTCACGAGAAAATCGTGATCTGGAGCTCGGAGCAGCCGTTCGAGCCCTGCCAGGAAATACACACATTCCTAGGCAAAAGTGATGATATTTATGATGATGAAGAGGAGGGAGCCAGTCTGAGAGAAGGCCTTATGTCCATCTCCTCGAGTTCAACTGCCAGCTCTGCCTCGACCGGAGTGAAGAGGAACGACAACGACAGCAACAAGGTGGAGATTTGGAGGAGCAGACAGGAGCACAAAAGGACTGCCAGTCACAGCACCGAAGAACTGGATGCCTGCGTGACAGTGGACAGAGAGGGAGTTAGGGTGGGCAGAGCAGCGGAGAGGGACAGGCAAAAGTCCAAATCTGAAACTAATGTGTTCGTCTCTAGCTTGTCTGCGATCTCTCTCAGCGGAAGTCTATCAAGTGCTTTGGATACCGGCGGGGAAACACGTATAACATTGCCAGTTTACAAGACCCACCTCTATTCCTCTGGTACAAGCAACACTACCTCAATCCAGACCAGAAGAGGGTCCGCCCCAATGGACAACAAGAACTCGCCTCCTTACCACTCTCAGGAGAAACTTCAACAATACAGCAGCAGCAGCCAAGATGGTGGGCTCGGACAGAGAAGAAAGGCAGGATTTGAGGAAAGAGTATTACCGCCAAGAAGACAGCAGCTTGTAAGACCAATGTGTCAAACAGAGATGGGGCGGGCTAGGAGTTTGCCCGAATCAAGTAGCCATCAAGTCGACCCAGGACAACCAAACCAAGAATACATTGGGAACAGAAAGTTTACAAGATCGTCTCTGCGCGAGCCATCTGATTTCTCCCATCTCTATAACTCACCGGGCGTTTTAAGACAGCCCGGTCAAGCAGCCCAAAGAGACACGCTACCTGCAGAAAAACAGCTCACCAGTGCCTCAAGGCCGACCCCGAGTCCAAGACCCCAAACTCAGCTTACATACAGGAGAAACTGCTCCAGTCCCAACCGGGTGGCTACTCCTCCCCACTCCCCTCTCAGGACGCCTCAAGGATCACCCAGACGACAGCCCTCAATGTTCATCATTCCCCGAAGCGTCCCAGGAGTGGTTCGGCACACTCCTCCCTCTGGTTCTAACACTGCTGTAACCACTCAGGGCTATGGCAACAGTAGCCTAAGAGCACCAGTCAAAACTAGTATAAGCACAACTGGGACAGCCAAAGCGGCTCCCAGCAGCAGGCAGAGTCCACCGAAAGACAGCTCACCTTCGCCGAAACACGCCCCCAAACCAAAAGGGGTTCGTCCCAAGATAATCACCTATGTCAGAAAAAATCCGCAGTTTAAGCCACAAGTTGCAGATGGACCTTATCAAGTGTCCTCATTGCCATCCAGACTATCAACATACTCAAATAACCAGAGTAAAGATACCCCGAAAGAAAAGCCAGATATCGAAGCCAGAGGAGCGCAGGTTCTTAGTGCGTCAAATATACTTTATGAAAAATACAAGCAGGAGATTCAGACAAGTGTGTGCCCCCAACCAGGAGCAAACAACAGGGGAGGCAGGCCAAATACTGTCCCACCAACCATTGCACCTCATGGACACAGCCACACGGCCCGCCCAAACTGGGGAGCAAGACAGACAACTTCTACGGGACATCTGAGGTTAGTACAGGCCTTCTCAGTATCTCCATAATTATAAGTCTGCATCCCCAGATCAAATATTCAGTTATCATAATTGAGTTATTATGATATCTGAAATGATAGTGGTGGTAGTTTAGTAATAGGTAGGGGTAAGAGTATTAGTAGTAGTAATATGTATTTGCAGTTTTGAATGGCAACTTTACAAACACAATAAAACATCAGGAATTTAACTTTCACCTCTGAGCATCTATGCATTGATTTTGAAAAGAGTTATGCCTCATACTTGCTCAGTGCTTTAAGTGGACAGAAGGAGTTTAGAAGTTGTCAAATATGATATCATAAGTTTGTTCCACACTGACTTAATCTAATTTAAAGTCTAAAGAAGCTAAATAATCATCCATAGTACAACGTTTGGGGACCACTTTTCTCTAAACAAGCGCATAAAAGTCCTGCAGAGAACCTACTGATAGCTCAAAAGTGATAGTCAAAAGCACCTGAGTGTCTGGGGCCCACTTACTGATAAATGATAAACTGAAAATGTGTCCTTGTACACACTCCAACGTCACTTTTATCTGCATGGATTCACCAAGATTACATTGTTCTGAATTATTTATTAATTAGCCGCTGCTTCAGAGAATTGCTCCAGCTGCATAAATTGACTCACTGTAATGGCAGATCTCACACATTAATCGTGTTAACCCCACTTATTGATTGGTGGGGAGTATGGCGATTCCCTTGGACCCACAGTAAACATTGTGTAATTGTTTCAGATTCATTTCTTATATCTGAACATAGAATCATTTTCATAATGTAGGATGTATGAACTGAACTGATTTAGCAAAAAAATGTTGTATAATGATCTTAATATACATGAAAGAAGTATTTTAAAAGTGACTTTATTCTTTGACAAAAAGTACTATCTCTATGTTCGAAGCAGATTGGTCATATTCTAAGTAGAAAAGCAGGTTATGTTTTAGTCAAGGTCATTGGTTGTTTTTTTTTATTTCTTAGACTTAAACTTCATTGATCCACAAGGGAAATCACTTGGACACATTACTCAGATATACAATGCAAAACGACAGCAATTGCAAAAGAGTTTATATGTCTGTATATTTCAACAGAACAGTCCTTTTTACATGCTTAAGTGCACTTTCTCTTTGTACTCTTATACCTAGGTGGGACGACCAGGCAGTTTTAAAGGCAGCCCCCAAGATGACCCGCTGCAGTCCCGGACAGCGCCCCAGGGTGGAGGGGGAGGTGGAGGTGGCAGTTTGCTCCGCTCTGGCAGAGGTCTACGTCTGGGTCTGGGTGCTGTGACCAGGACTGCCCCGGGACCAGCCAGAACCCGGAGTCCTGCCCAGAGACCCGCCGCTGTCATGAGCCAACCGGTCCAACCCATCAGCCCCACCGAGAAATCCCACGACACAGGTAGAGCCACAGTCATTTGACATATTTTTCTGTACCGTGACAAGAAAATGCCAGGAGGAGATGGGTGTTTTTGGGTTTCTGCATATGTCAAATTGTATTCGAACAGCTTGAAGTGTGAGACACAGGAGGTATCCACAATTGTACGCTATCTTCTCCTCAGCAACAAGCAGGTCTGGGACTGTCTCCTCCTCGAATCAGCTTGAGATGAAGGCAGCTCATTAAAATGCATTCGCAGAGATGATTTTTGGTGAATCTGATTGGAAGGCTTGAAGAAATACTCAGAAGGGACCCGCTCCTGCAAAACTCTTTTTTGCTGCTGTAAATAAATAAAGAGGCTAGCCTCCATTTCCCCTTCCCACGGTTTTGATTTAACACAATAGCTTGAGTCAGATTGGAAGCACATTTTTACTGTCACAGAATATTGAAATGGGGACTTTGCCTATTCTATCCACACTGCTTAAAGGCTGTGTCATTTATCACTGCCACGCATATTTGATTTGGGCCTTATCTTTGTGGCTGCGATAACCCGGACGGAAAGTTCAGAGAAAAAATAATATTGCACATAAAGAATTGATCAGCTCAGTGTCATGATGAAGCAGGCTTTCTTATCATAATCCTTATTAATAAATATGTATGGCTCTGCAGCGGTGCAAAAGTCCCCCGGGAGGTACGAGGCTTTGAAGGGCATTGCAATTAACACTAAGTAACACTTTTTTTTTCCCCTCTGCACCTTTTCAGCATGAATAAATAGATTAAATTGGATGCATTTTACATGTGGCGTTAGTTAGCGTTTAAGCCACGTCTTCCATTTAATGTTACTTGGAACATTATATTCCCTCTTCTCAAAGAGTTTTTTTTTTTTTTGCTCTATTCATTTTGCATATTGCATTTAGTTTCTAAGACTCTCTATTTTGTATTCACTGATCATTTCAATTTAATTCATACATCTACAAAGACATTTCTACAACCCTTTACATAATTGCCATGTAGGTGTTACTACATTGTTCCTTTCGTGCTCCTCACAGAAGGATTTCATGTTACATTCTGCACCAGTCATCTCTTCTCAGCTCCGTAGGCTTCCTTTAGTACACTGAAATTGCACTACTCTCTTGTATTTAATAGTGTGCTGTTTCATGTTTTGTGTAGGAAATACATGCAAGTTGAGGCAGCTGATCCTTGTAATTAAAATCAGCCTTTGTTCATTGACTTATTCACGTTGAGCCATTGACTTTTTCGCAGCAAATTTACATTCATTATCCCAATTTAGCCACTGCTCTTTGTGTAATGGAAAAACAATAGTGATTTTTAATTGGTTGGATAAAGGGTCGAGACCTAAATACAGTGTCGTCTTAGCAACCGTGAGATTAGGGATGTAACGATATGCAAACCTCACGTTATGATATGGTCACGATATTTATTTCATGGTACAGTGTTTATTGTGATATTGTGGAGATGCTAACAGAACTGTAGAAGTGATACTTTTTTCCTTTAAATGTCTTGATAAGCCTTTGGTGCTGGATTATTGTCATATTCCAAAAAATTAAGATACTTATTACTGTCTGCACTGAAATGGAACAAAAGATCATGGTCTATGTAGTTCCTTCTGTTTTTTTAGCTAAAAAGAGGTTTATAATTTGATATAATGTGACACACAATATGATTGCAAGATGTTTGACGATGCAATGTCACAATATATTTTTTTGTGGTTTAACATGAGGCTGGAACACAATGGACTTGTTGTGTGTCACATGGTAGTTGTTATTGACAGTACTGCACAAGCTACTACATATGGCTGGTAGTAATTTAAATAAACATGGTTGGTGTATAGTTAAATCGTCTATATTGTTTACAGAGCGATATACACAATACATAATAAGTATTCTTATTTTGCCTCCACTACAGATTGTGATGAAAGCTTTTGTTTTCCTGGCTCTTGTCTTTGAGGTGCTGAGTGAAGTCGAAGTGGAGACGTAATGCAAGGACATTTATCTCTAATGATCCTGACCTTCTCACTTGAGAGCAACCGAGCCCAATCTAATAAACAGCCTGTGTGCCGCGAAGATGGAGTGAAGGTGGCCTTATGTGTGCCACAGTGTTGCCAATGAGATACACTGGAGATATTCCCTCCCAATTTCTCCCACTCTCTGCCCCACTTCCTGCTAAATCAATGTGTGGTGTTAGCCCTGTAGCTGTAACGGTGAAGAACAGAGAGCCAAATGGAGAGGAAGAGCCCACTGCTTGTCTTATCTCTGCAGCCAGCGGGAGACAGAGCTGTTGCCCTGGTTGGGAATTCGGACCTAGTGCTCGGGGCGCAGGTAATTATGGGGCAAGAGTCCAGGTCGTTTTAGGATGTGACTGCACATTGAAGACACGGATGTGTGAGAACCTGGCTGATCAATATGAATTTCTTTACACTAGTGAAGGACAAAAAAAGTCATAATGAATGCAAGAAAATAGGTTGCAGCGTCCTATTTATAGGCGCCATTTTGAGGACCATCTCTGAAACAACTGACAGCCATGGACAGCTGTTACATTGCACAGCTACAAGGCAATTCATTATAGCTGTGCATTGTCATTGTCATGCTTCATATCACACCTGCTCCATAAAGGCGCACTCTGTAATATTTCTAGTGGGGGTCCATCACCTGCTCGTGTCAACATAACACTGTAAACATATCTCTCCATCGAGGTCAAGTATAAGGTCACATTTATGAAGAGGTTTCCCCACAATAAAGATGTATTTAACACCTGTAATTGAATGAAATATATGATAGATGACACACATTTTGTCGATGGGCTAAAAGCTGCATTGTTTTGAGTATCGTGTAAATCATTCTTAACCACAGTGAAGGTGTCCGCTGCCTGTGAGAGGCACATGAGATCGTTCATCGCCTCTTCATGCCAGCACATCCACCATGTTCACAGCCTCAGATTAGAGCCAGCGCTGACAATAGCTGCCTCTGTGGAGCTTTGATTAGTTTTTTATCCGTTCTTTGATTCCCTGTCTGGTCTTTCTCAGGTCTTCACAACTATTATTTCTTCTGGCTGTAAAGCTGCTTTCTATTTCACGCTCCTCTGGTCTGAAGTTGGATTGGTGGAATCATGTGGCTAGTAGGATTATTAGAACCATTATATCACTATAGATCCATTTAGGACTTCAGTTTGAAGACAGAAAACTGCCTGATGTGACCTTCTGCCTCTAAATCTTTCATGTTTTGTAGTAAAATAAATGTTTGAAAAAAATTTGAAAGCTTCCAGTATTTAGTGGAAGCTCCTTTTAAAATATCAGTTCCAAAGACTGACTCATTGTTTTCTAAAACTGAGTTTTTTGGCACATTTGTTTATGTAATATTTTGACATCATTTGTACTTTATTCAGCTCAGCTCTGTCCTGTTCACCAGGGGCCTACGATTACATTGTGTTATCCTCCTACCCTTAACCTAATTAAGTTTATGAAAAATTATATGGAATATTGGTTTGCAAAGATGCAGGTAAGATGTCTACTTATAATGAAGAACTAAATATAAAGCAATATCTTCTATATCATAATTGAAATGATGCTGGTTATTATAAAGAGAGAAGTAGTGCAGGCCTCTTACCCACTGCCAGTCACTGCAGCCACGTTTGGAGTCAGAACGGCGTCTGTGGCCCACTGAGAGCTTCGTCAACAGCCCACCATGAATGATTCATAGGGGAAATAAATACTTGAATCATTTTGACTTGCTTGTGAGCGTGCCAAGTTAACAGTTTACATGAGTAATCAAAACTCTTGACCCATATATGGCAACACCAGCAATAAATTATATAGGATCACAGCTGTGAATTGGCACAAAGGTGGTGATAAAAATGCAAAAATATTATATATCTTGATTTGACTGAACAGTGATTACGTATATTTTGAGATATTTTAGTATTACAACTTCTTGGGGAAAAAAATAAATCAACTTCTACTAGCTCTATTTCTTCTATTAAAAAAAAATAAATAAAAATAAAAATAAAAATCACTTTGTTTCCCAAATAAATTAACACCAGAATGAAGAGTTTTCCCATGTTTTTAATCATGTAAAGCATCTGGTTGGTCAGAGGTTTAATCCCATACAGTCACAGACATGTTATTATTAGTTATAAGCTATTATCAGTTAAAGTTATTATTAGTTAAGCTGGTCCTTACAATACTTATGTAGTTAAACTAAATCAAATCATGAATCAACTAATGCAGCTCAATCTTTTTCAACAGATGATCAAGTTTTTACCCAGAATGCCCCTGTCCCATCATCAGCTGAGGCGGCCTCCAGGTCTTTACTGCCGAAAACATCTCAGTCCGGCCTGCGTCCTCCAGGCTTCAGCTCCGCCCGTCTCCCAGCGGGACGTCTCCCAGCAGGACGCCTCGCTGCGTTTGGCTTCGTGCGCAGCTCCAGTGTCTCCTCCGCCTCCTCTGCCCAGTCTGGGGACAGTGGGCTCAGTGACCCCATCAGGACCACACACCGTAAGTTATATAAAGGTGCATGTTTCTGCTGGGAGGGTCTGTCACCTGTTTGTTTCCATAGAAATGTTACTGATTTGCCTGGAGTGTTCCGCAGTATGGCATTTACCTCATCTAACTTTATGGTTTTAATTGCAATAAAGTAAAATAATTTAAAAAAACCTTGAAAAACATGCATTCTTTCTGAGAGTTGGTCACCTCTTCACAGATCTAACCTGTTACCTGTTGACGTAGTGATGCCATCTACTTGTCTCTGTGGAGATTGATAATTCCCTATTGTGGAACATTCTTGAAAGCAATAACATTTCCATAGAATCAAGCAGGTTACACAGAGCACCGTTAAGACTGTAGTAACAAATACTTGGAATTGTATTTTCATCCAGCTGAGAGCATCTGGGTTAAATTCTGTAGCAATCCACTTACAAATATTCAACCAAGCAAAACCTGTGTTCTGCTGATCATCTTTTTGAATTTAACCTCAGAGATAACATTAATGACACTCATTTGAGCGTAAATATCTGATAAATGGAAAATCATAATCACTATTGTAGCCACAAGCAAAAATGCATTAATATAAAACTGCAATATACAGGTGTTTTGTTCAACCATTTCTACAGCCAGTCCATATCAGTGATACAGTTAATTGTAGATGGTCAGCTGTAAAACACCACTAATGAAACAGAGAATATTGCATACTGAGCCTAATTCATTGTCTTACAGCGGCCTATTGATCAGCACGGGCATGGCTAAAGTGGACCGTGCCAGTGTAAACATGCTGCATAGAGACTATTACTAAAGGGAAATTAATTGCATAACAGTTTTGCATATGCATTAATTAGCCAGTGTAAAACTCTAATCTGCTGTAGCCAGTTTTTTATGCATAAATATTGTTTTTCTAGGCGCTCAAATTCATTTTACAGTTGTTTGCATTATTCATTCACTTCTCAGTCATACTTGGTGATGCTGGATATGAGGCTGCCTGGACCAGCGGTCTTTGCTAATATACAATCCAGTTATCTTTGAAATGGATTGAAATGAGAACTTTATGGTTAGTGGGGAAACATCTCCAACACTTAAGCCACTGACGCTCCAAATCTGGCCTATATAAAATGGTTAGACTGGTGAGAATGCTCGTTTCTACCTAACTGCCCTCACGTGTCACAGCTATAACAGACACACAAAATGATCTGTGATATGTATCAATAAATGTTTTTACTCAGTGTGTTCCATCATTACCAGGCTTTGATTACATCGTCAGCCTCTCCCCCACAACAGCGTATCGTCTCATGTACTGTAGGCACTGCCCTCGTGAATATAGTTTGCATAATCATGCCCTCCCACATTCATTATGAGAGTTTTTTTGTTTTCATCCACTCCACCACCTGCAGTAACTCAAATCTCATTTAACCTGTTTTTCACTGCTATTTTTTTTCCACATATATTAAAAATATTTTGTGAGCATGTTAAGATATCATTTTGTTTCTTTCTTCCTCATTGAACTGATTAAATTGAGAAATGGGAGCGCAGAGTGGGGAGAGACATTCAGAAAATTGCCAGAACCAGGAATCACTTTTACATCTTTGTATGTTAACTTATTTTCCTTTTGTTCAAACTGGAGGTGTCCATCTTACACAAGTTTTGCGTGACTTCCACAGACTCTCCTTCAGTACTTTACTTCACACTCTCTCTGAGACTGTGCCATTTTTCTTGAGAAGCAGAGGTGCACTTACAGCTGTGATGTCCTCTCTCCTCGCTTCGCTTGGTGAGCCTGGCTGTTACTTGGCTGTTACTTGGCTGAATTTGCTACATGCTTTTTTAATGTGACCTACATAGAGGAGGCTTGCTCCTCTTTTTCTCCCAGTTACAGTTGACGTAAGCGTTCTGTTGTGCGTGTCAGACCCCCTGTTATGTCATCGCAGCCGTACCGCGTTAGCCTCTTTGTACTCATCTCTGTGAAAGTAAACTGTGGAGCACTGCAGGCACCCAACTATTGTAAAGGCTTTTACAACAATTGGTTTACTTTATTTAATAAGCCTGATTGAAAAAAGTGGATAACAAGTAATTCAGATTTTTTTTTTTTTTTCTATGTATTTGTTGGTAATATGTTTAACATTTATTTGTTATTTATTTTAGGAGGATACATTTTCTCATTTTTATGTTGATTCTAAGATCATCAGAGTAACACACATCATGTTACAGAAGTCACAAAATCTTTATTAAAAAAAAACAAAAAACTAAAATATGCCAGATGACAATTAGGCCTGTCACGATAACACATTTTTAAATGTGATGTAGAGAGGCAGAGAGGTATTACGATAAATGATAATATTGAAACTGCTTTATCCAGCTGACTCAATAACAGTAATACAAGATAATGTCAGTAAAGCATTTTAAAAAGACAGTATCTTAAAGTCTTCAGCTACAACAAACAAATCACAGAATGAAGCAGTAATTATTTATAGAGTCACAACCTGCTACATCTCAGATCATATTATGTTACCACAAACATACCCCAAATTTCCCCATTTTTGTAACCACATTGTACACAAGATAAATACTGAGCCCAAAAATGTATTGTTTGAGCTTCATATACAGATCCACAATGATCCTGACAGGTCCAATTACAATTTATAACTGGGTAATATGAGTTTTTAATTATTCTTACATGCCTCTATGCTGTTTTAGGTCATGTCCAAATGGCATCTGTCCTCTTCAACCCACCTAAAAACTATTACAACTATAATAATGAAATGAATAATACATTTAGAGAGTTGGCTATAAATAAAGGAACTGTCTTATTAGTTCATGTGAAAGCCTCAGTTCTCCACAGTCTCAGTGGGAAAAGGATTTAGATTGCAATTTAACTACTGCACAGTGAAAAGAAATCTGGAGAGAAGCTACAAAAATCTCCAAATCAGTGAGACTTGGGTTGATCCGACTTAAAACCCTACACAGAGCATATGTAACTCCAGCCAAACTCAAAAAGACAGACCCTCCCTCCTCTGCTGGGGAACATTACTCCACACGTCATGGCTCTGTTCAGAGATTCACACATTTTGGATCAAAAAGCTTGTGTTGTTTCTAAGTTACTAAACAGAAGCCTTTTGTTAGGTTGCAGACATGCTCAGTGTACAACAAAAAATAATACAAAACTGCCAGTTTTTCCTTAATAGTAGTAAACAGAATTAATATGATTCACTGGAAACATCACAAACAAACTGTTTTTCAAGTAAAAATTGAATGCATGAATTTTGTGATGATTTGGCGATGAAACAGATTAATAGTGATAAGGGGATAAGCAAAATACACAAATAAGTGTTGGTAGAACAACAGAAGAAAGGTGCAGTTTGTGCTTTACACTTGTCAACATGGGCATTGAAAAAAAAAACACAAAAAAAACACAGGTACTGAAAATGTATAATACATTTTCAGTCCCAAAGCTCTTGACTAGCCCTGGACCTGGACTGGCTGTAATTGCGGTCGATCTCGTGCCTTGAGGAGGGGGCTGAAGTCGGCCTCTTCTGGAGCTGTCACTGTATTGTCCTTGTACCAACCGCAAACTGTAAAACGTTAATGCAATCAATTCCATACTCATTTTAAACTTAACACTTAATGATTAGTTCAGTCATCTAGTGGGCTAATGCTCTCTATTCATTTTCATTTGAGCCGACCACACCACATCCTCTTTTTTGACAAGAAGTTAACCACAATAAACCTAGAGAACGGCTACCTCAAAAACAAAATCTACAGGTCTTTTGAAGCCTGCAGCGAAAGGTTGCTGTCTCTTTGCTGGGCCAAATATAGATTGTAGACAGAGGAGGAAGAGCTTTAGCTGCTTTGATGTTCCTGCATTTGTAAGAGAGAGGGGAGCAGCTGGATGTTTTAGCGCCTGTTTCTGTTTGTGACTTTTGGCTCTGACTCATTTGAACTTCAATTTTCTGTTGACCTTCCAAGTCTAACCTCATCCTGTCCGTTCACTTCTGAGTCCTTCCCTCCACCTGGGATTTACCTGCAGCACACCTCTGTGTTATTGACTAGGCAGTGCCAGTCTGTAGCTTTAGACAGTGTAGACCTCAGACAAGGCACTGGTCCTTTATCGCAATGGTAAAGACATAACCTCAGAGTGAACACTTCAAGGCAGCATCATTTTCACTTTTTGTATCTTGAAAATATCCCAATTTTATTTTAATCATGTTGAAAAATGAGTGGCCAATATTGCTCACCTGCTGTATTTCACAAGTAAACGATTCAAAGATTGCAATGCAAAATGTAGAAAAAAGTATTTGTTTGCAATGATTTTGTGAAGTTTCCGACACACATTTCCAGTGAGCACCTTGAAATGATTATTACCTTGATTACTTGAGAGCCTTTTGCTTGCACATCCTTCTCTGAACAAACAACAGAGAGACTGACAGATGACTTCTCTCACATCCCCCAATAAACACGTCAAAGCCAACCACCGCAAAGCCCCTGGTAACCAAACCAAATGCCACAGTTCTCCTATTGATCCACAACCAAAACAGGCACCATTAGAGGCTGGATTTGGTGGAGACTAGAAATCGTTAAGGGCCAGAGCCACAAGGAGCAATAGATCGGTGAGCTTCTGTAAAGTGGGTTAGACGACGATCCCCAGGGTTTAAACTCCCCTTAGTCACAGCTTGTCAACCTTGTTCTCCTCATTGAGGTTATGCACAGGGATAGTGCAGGGCCAGGTCTACGTACGGGAGAGTGGAATAGTCGATCCAATTAACTTGACTACTACTACTACTGTATGTACTGTATATTCACTATTTCACATGTTAGATACTTGCAAATTAGTGATTAGTTTATAGCTTTGCATAGATTTGTTTGGAAGACAATATTGATCTACATATTATTACACCATTTTTTATTACACTAAGATATTGACTAGATAAATTTTATTTCACGTTCAAAGTTTAACAGCTAAATATTTATTTATGATGGGTTTCATAAATTTGCTATATAATTGTACACTTACAGAAATGAATGAGTACTATTAGGCGATTTGAATCATTTTAATTCAAATTTGAGTGATGATTAAAATGGCATAGGTTTTGTCAGATGCCCTTCCTGCAGCTCCATTTCTCCAGGTTAGGAACAGTTAATTCCAGTGCAGTATCTTACCATACTTGATGCCTTGTGATTTTTTTGTACAAAGAATGCAAATTAGCCATTGCAGCCCATACATGGTTTTGGTGCACACAGGCGTTTGAATGAGCCTGTGGTAGCTGATTTGGCCTGCAGCTCTATTGAGTATTGTACAGAGAGAAATTGCACACGCTGCACCATCACCAGGTCGATGTATTCCCTGTGGTTATGTAAATACAGGCATGACAGCTCTATGATGCATCACACACACTGTTCAATATACTATAAAAATGGACAATTCTCCCAGTGGGAATAAAACCATGCTTTGCTGTAAAAGTTAATCACAAAGTTACTTCTGTCTACAAGGTCAGGAGTGAAGCAGAGGGAAAATGCTATAATTAGGTTGGGTCTGGATCGACATCATATGCCTATCAAGTGCGCTATTTTACTTTTCTGGTCTCTCACCAGATCCATGGAAATGTTATTGCTTTGCCAGGAAGGAGGAGGATCCACAATATGGCCATAAATATATAGGTACAGATCAGATCACTTCAACTATGCAGTGATTTAGGTTTGTTAATAAATCAGGTAAATGCATAATATAGAGCAAACGGTGGTGTGCACAAAGTCGCCTTTTCTTCTGGATTCATAAACCAGCAATACAAAGAAGGTATACTTGTTACCCAGGGCCTCCTAAGCAATTTTGATTCATCCCTCTCACAAATGATCTAATGATCACGACCTTGCACCCAGGCTTTCAAGGTCACATCGAGTCTAACTGGTTAATTGATTTTTATGACCCCAGCACATGTTGTCAGATATGTGTGTACTTATCTAATGTGTGTGGAGGGGGCAGGGGTTATTCTACATGTGACATTGATAGCCATTAAACCAATCTGCCTTTAGCGCAACGGTAACACAAAGGAGGCTGTCGTAATGTGCGACTGAGCGAGCGTTGTAGCGTACAACACTTTCTAGGGATACCACTGTGATTGACACTGTCCATTACTAGAGGTCTGTAGCTTTAAGCCACGCTGACTCTGTGACAAAAACTCAATCTCTAAAACAAACACAGTCTCCATTCACTCTCCGCTTTGGGTGATAATGAAAATCAAATCAATGAAAACAAGTTCAAATGGAGAGATGTGAGGAACAAGCTGAACAATGTTAGAAAAACATGCAGCGCTGAATACAGCACTATGGCTATTTCAACTAGTAACACAGTTCATTTTGAATATATGGAAAAAGATAGATAATGGGTCCAAAACTGCTCAACTGAAAGACCCCGCACCTTTCACAGTTTCATATTGGGATTGCACCACAGCAAGCAGCAGATTTTCAGATTTTCAATGCAGGACAATACAGGATTATGTAAACATCCATGAATAAATCCTTAAAGAACTTCGAGAAATCTTAAGTACACATGGTTAAAACCCTATAAAAGTTGATTTTAGATAATCTGTCCCCTTTCAGGTGGGCGTACACTGTAGATCTCCATGTGCAGTTCAAAGTCCCTTCTTTACCAGGAAAATTAAGTGATAGTTTGAGAAGTGGAGCGCTAATTCCACTAGTTGACATTTCTAAAGAAGTAAATTACTCAATCATGTCATTCCATATGGAGCTCCATATGAGCCAGTCCTATAGATAGAGACAAAACCAACTGGTGATGATAGTCTGTGAATGAGTGAAAAAGAGACAGGAAGTGAGTGAAGCACAGAGAGGCTGCAGAAGAAGAGACTGGTGCCACAGAGCTCCTCATGAGTCACACCAACTCAATGTGAACAGATGGTTTCTATGGAGCACGCGCACACACAAACAACACACACACACGCGGCTACAAACGCACAAAAACCCACACTGCACTGCAAATTAGATGGGCCAATTAGATATGGCTGCTGTCGTCGTGCGGGAGGAGGAAAACCAACATGGCAGAGGCTTATTGGAGAACTAGAGCTGTGACACTGTGGATGAGGAGCGTTTATTAACTGATAAAGGCTGAGAGTGTGGTAAACAGGTACATGTACGTTTGTATTTTGTTGCTAAAAAGGCGAAAGAAAGACAGGAACACAAAGCGAAACAGGAACGCTTAAATCTGATAATGCCCAAAGCAGTTTACCTTCTCTTCACATTCAGACTCTAATAATAGAGAGAAAACAACAGTGCAAGTCCGCTCACACAGAACCTGACAGTGAGATTGAAAAGGTGGAAAATCCAATATTGTATCCAGCCTTAGATCTCACATCGTTCCACTGTATAAACAACATGCAACTTTCATAATTGTTCCTTAGAGAAACTGTTTCTAACCAATTAGAAGTTAATTAAACCAGGGGAAAATCAACATGCATTTGGGGTGATATGAAATAGCTGAGATTTTGTGATTTCTAGTTATAACACATTTGCTTTTACTTTTGTTCGGATATTGTAGAAACTGCTTCTCCAGTGTTTAGCACAGTTGTATTCTGTGTGGATTGGTTAAGCTTCACTGAGCTTCTGTACATACTTTGTGGGGCAGAGGAGAGAAGAGAAGGGCTGATGGAAATGGGGCATTAGTCTTGCTTTTAATCCATGGTTCAAGTTAAGTCTTGGTTTAGGTAAACTGTACATTTTGTCATTGAATTGGATAATAGTGCAAAATATTAGCCTTATATTCACAGCACTGCACAAAAGTGTTGACTACATATAATTCTTAAAGACGCTGTCATACAAATGTCTAACAGAGCCATCTTGACAGTTCTGATGTCAGATTGATGAGGGCCATTTATCTTTGACCTCTGAGGTGTGACAGAGGACAGGAGGCGTGTACCTGCTGCTAACAGCCCAACTGTTAACATCTAATCTCCATCTCAGTACAGAGCGTAAATCTACACTACTGTGATCCTGTATATATGCAGTGTTAACCTTGACTTTGACAAATAGTCCCCAGTATGAATGTAATACAGGCTATAAAGACATCATTCCTGCATTGAACTGTCAGCCGTTGTGTAGTAGTGCATATTCACTAATCAGGCAAAATACTAGTTGCTAATCGTGGTACATATGGTATTGTGCGTATAGACCAAACCAGAATTGTTTAAAGGGCCCATATTACTCTATTTTCTGATCTACATTATAATGTTTTGTCATCAAAAATAAACCTGGAGTTATGTTTGCTTGTTTTTTCATTCTCACACATTCAACACAGAAATCCTGCATATTTTGACTTAAAGTTCTTCTCTTAAACAGAAATCACTCTGTTCCACCTTGTGATGTCATGACAGGAAGTGCTCCACAGTGTTTTTTTTTTTTTTTACTCCATACACCTTCACTAGAATCATTTGGATGATTTCAGCACAGAATCATTTGGATGACTAGGGATTATGGACCAAATATAAAAGCTGGTTGTTAACATGACATCACAAGGTGGGACAGAGCATTTTGAGCTTTGGAGCTATAGACAGATAATAAGATAATAACAGACTAATAATGCAGGATTACTCAAACGTGTGAATGAACCAAAACACAACTCTTTGTGCCGGTGCAGTCGGAGGATAAGCATCTGAGGTGAACTTATGTGAAATGAGTCAGGTAATCTGCAAATGCTTTGATTGTCCCAAATGAAAAGTGAAAGGAAATAAGATTATTTTCATGTACATAGGCACAGTTGTTGTACAAAAGCGTGAATCCTGTGGTCCGGTCTGTGCGCTCAAAAGTCCCGGGTGGGCTGTTTTTTGAAGACTCAGACTCCTTGTGTGCGACCGGAGCAGAGCCAGCTGTGCTCCTCCTGCTGCGGGCCGGTGCCGGAGAGAACACCTGCCCCTGCTGCTCTTTTAGCACAAATGGATTCTGCTGATTTAGGAGAATGGGACGCTCTGGGACACCGTATTCCCTTTCATACAGCCACCTTCCTCTGAACTAACATGTTTTGTGTTGTCCTACAAGTCCTGCACTATAAACCAAACTCACAAGAGCATTACAAAAACATTGTAACATTTGAGTATATATGAGGATGAGCTCGATAGTAGTTTGTTTGTTTTTTTCATTTCATCTTATCAAATGTGAAAATTTGGTCAAAATCGCTTCTGATTCGTTCTCATAAATGAAACAGAAGATTACAGTAATGTGTCATATTGCTTTTTACTGTTGTTTGAGGTTTTCAATGAAAACATCAGATGTAAATATCATCCTCCCATCTTCCATAAAACCTCCCGGCTGAGGCAGTGTTTGCCAAACCTCAAGATCTGCAGATGAGGAGCACCCACTGCCCCCAGCACTGAAGGATGGGTCAGATACAGAGGACATATTTCCCTAAGCTATGAGGATAATAAAATAAAGTAAACCTTAACCTTAATAATGTAAAAATAAGACATCTGGTTTTATTTTGCATTGTATTGACCAAATAGACATGGTTTTATGAATTTCAAGCTGAAATACTCCCAGCTCAGTTAATAATGTTATTTTGAACTAAAAACACCACTTCTCCTTTAGTTCTTTACCTGGTGCCCATTTTCACGTTTTTGTTGTTTCAAATGACTCGTCCCCACGGGCTTCTCCCCTGCACCATCCACTTTTTTCTTCTTTTGTTTGGCTTCCCGCTGCTCAAGATCCCTCCAATCCTGCTCTGTCATCTATGACAGTTGGCATTTGGATCATCCCCAACACATTATCATTTTTTTTTTTTTTTTCCAACTCCTTGGTCCAATTACATGCTGGTATTCACCTCCTGTCTCCTCTGTGCTGTCTGTTCACATACGTACTTGACCTATGGCTAATAAGCATGACTTTGCTGACAGTGAATCAGTTTGTGTCCACTACATTCACGTGGCATGTGTTTGATGCTTTTTGAGTTTGTTAATGACTAATTAAAAATTGACTTAATTATCTATTGCTTTAAAGGAAAATATGCTAAACAGCGTTGTCCTTGGTGGACTCAAAACCACTGAGACGACAAAGTGTTATTTGCTGACAGGCAGATAGAGGCAGATGTGGTGAAGTATTGTATCTGAAATCACACGTCGAGGCTTAATAAGGGGAGTGTACAGTAAACAGCCTGTATAATCAATGCCTTCAGAGGCTCAGGGGAAACTAATGAAGCTTTGGGAATAGAAAACATGAGATATTTATGCAATTATGGATTCAGTTTTAAAATGTGGTGGGTTTTTTCAGGGCGTCTCTTGAATCCATGTGTGGGTTTTTCATATTTTGTAATGTTTAGGGCTGAAAGTAGCAATTTCCTTTTATTGAGCCAAAGAAGTGGGAAGAGTAGCCAAAAATCTAACTCAAGTAAAAGTACCATTCATTTAAGATGCATTTGGGTCAACTACAAGACCAAAAAAATGATGATAATGTCTGAAGGATTGGTGCAAGAAACATAAACCATTTAATGTTGTCATATCGCCTGTGTCCCGTGTAAACTTAACCAGACCTTAGAGAGCATCAGAAAAATGTGTTGTGTTGTATTTAAAGTATTGTAAAAACATGTGTTCTTTGCTGGCCAGGCAACTCACAGTGGCAGGAGTACCCTATACTTTTACTCCAGTAAGACTCCAGTAAGAGTACTTCTGCAGTGTGAAAGTACTCACACAAATGTACTATACACGAATGTAACTTCTACCCATCTCTGCTCAGGATATATTACAGCAATGATTATTTTTGTAGTCCCAATTTATTGCATTAGATCCAATCAGTTCAACATACTGTATTCTCCAAATCCATGGAGGATTTGGCTCTCAGCAAAGACAACACAGAGTCACTTAACGCCGCCATTAGCTTCTCATAGCTACAATTTAATCATCAACTGGCAGCTCTTGACAAACAGCTTAGCATTGCTTCATATCTCTCTGTGCTCACATACGATGGGAGGTGCAGTGTCCGTATTGATCGAGGACATGAGTAGGATTTATACTGAGGGACAGTGGGCGTGTGACTGTGTAAACTATTTGTCAGTAATTTGATCGATTATTCCTCCACCGTGGACAGATGTTGAAAAGTGTGTTTATGAACAGACCGAGAAAGACTGAGATCAGTGGTGTTGGACCAAAAGGTTAAACCAATTTTTCACTTCTCAGAACTTAAAATTTAAAGTCTCATCACATCAGTAAATATTTAGTTAGAAAAATGAGGATGCCACTACCTCAGGGCAGTGTCTGTTAAATTAGTTAGATTAGATTTTTCCATAGAAGTACAAAGACGGCTTGGTGTAATAATATAATGTGTTTGTATTTGCCCAGGTTTGAGTGTGAGTGAGGAGCCCCCTCTCCACAGAGTGACAACTGGACCCCCGTCTGTCCCAGAGCACCAGAGAGGACCTCCCTGTCGCAGCCTGCAGCCGCCCTCCACCCCCGCCCTGCCCCGACGCTACCTGCCCGCCCAGCCCCGCAGCTCACCGGGAGGTCAGAGCCTCACACGACCACACGTCTAAAACAGAGGAGGGCTCCGAGATGTAAATCCTGACATATCTGAAGTCACTATTCAAATGATTATTCACTCAGACAGACAGTACATCAGCTTATTTAAAATTAAGAGAAGGAAAAGATGAAATTAAAGTCACAGACGTGCCTCAGACCAAGAGACTGTTATGTACTTCAACAGCAGAAAACTCCAACCTGCAGCATAAGAACAAGTGTGTGCACATGGACACAGAGGACAATTACTACAATTACAGTTGTTTAGACTTGAATATGTCATTTTTCTAATCATTGGGTGTCATTTTGCACATAATCGACTCTTTTGATTAATTGGACAGCCATAATACAGGTGAATGTTACGTGACAGTGGCTCATATTAAATCTGACTGCAGCCATGTTAGAGACCTTTAAATTATCAAAAGCAATTAAAAGAGAAATGACTTACTGTAGATCTAAAATGATATTTCTTTACCAGAGCTTGATATGAGAAAAGTACTTAGACACAGCACTTCTCTTCAGGTAACAGACTGACTCATGCCACAGACACAAATGTTTGGAGACGAGTAAAATGAATCAAGTGTGCAGTCGTGTTCAAAGAAAACAACAATGGCTTGAACTGTGATCCATGTATTTGACAAATACCTCTACATAGCACACATGTACATGGAGATTCTTCATAATCTTTATGATCTGAACTGACTTTGGAGACTTTCACTGCACACATGGGTTGTTTGTTTTACTTAAACATTTTGAAAATACGCAGTTGTGTAAATACTAACCTAAGTCTAAGATAATGTTTGTACTATCTCAGAATGCATAGTTTGTCTCAACAAAAACTGAACCAGAAAGAAATAACTCAGTAATTAACTTTCAGAAATACCAGTGGTACCTGAACCGTGTTTTGAGGATCGCTGGTGTAAAGGACTGTCATGAGGGGCTGTTTATGGAGCTTTGGGGAACATTGTGTTAGCCACTAAGCAACTCGTAACTTTCATTATAAAATCAATTGAAAGCAGCAAAAAGAAAATAACTCTTTGCACTGTTATTAATACATTATAGCCTGGTTTACATTGGAGCATCCCTAAGTCTGTGTGTTCCTTTATACATAAATTGACAGCTTGTACAGTAAAAAAACACAAGCAACACTTGTACTGGCAGCTCTCACGTTTTCGCCGGCATTGCCTGTAAAGTGCTTGGGGATATAGCAAACACACAGTGGCAGATGAGGAGGCTCTACACACATTCACTTTCACACGTGAGATTTACACCAAACGACTCGTAGTATCACACTTCACTTTGCAGCACGTTCAGTCCTTTAGAACGTTTAAGCCGCTGATGGTATAAGCAGCACATTGTGAATGCTGTGATCTGCCTGGCTGGAGTAAGAGCTCTCCTGTGTCAATAAAGTCCAGACAAATATGTTATTACATAATAGTTTTGAGTTAAATGCACTGACTTATATGTAATAGATGAAATTAGTCCAAGTTGTGGTTAAACTGGTTAAATGAAATACTGAAAAAATGGTTCATGTTGGGAAAAAATGCTACAGTATATATCAGGACAAGGCTACAGTTCAATCAGCATTATCTCAAAAATGCATCCTTGCTGTCAGTGTGGTGCCTTTCCACATATCTGATCACTTAGTTATGTTTAATGCCAGACTACGGAACATTCCAGGCAAAGGCGTAACATTTCCATGGACTCTTCACCAGAAAAGTTCAGTAGTGCACTTTTTAATTACATACTAAGAACTCAACAAAAGCAATAGCACAGATGTATAACTCAAGCCTAACTCCTCAGTGGGTTTTGTTCTCGTTTTTCTCCCTAACAACAGTTTCCTGGTGCGGCCACACGCTGAGAACGTAGCGGTATTTTCAACAGCCCACAGTGAATTTGGTCTCCTTTGGTTTGAATCCGCTTTATGAGGTCATTTGGGGATTTCGTGTTCAGGATCTAAGACTTCTCTGCTATTAGGTTTAATTATTTTTATTCCCTCTCTCCTTTTGTAGCTCTCTCTTTTTTCGCCTTCTCTCCATCCTTCACTTTTTTGACAAAGCTGACCCCATACGTCTTATTCACTCTCATCTATTCAACCATAGCATCTTTTGAACATTTCTCCCCTTTGATCTGCTATGTCACAATTCTGAGTTTGCATAATTAATCTGCACTCAAAATTACAAAGAGAGTTTTCAAACATGCAGTGTAATCAGAGAAATACCATTAACAATATGCTCAATTACTGTGCAAAATGTGTCATGTCACGGGAAGCAGGGCTGGAAGGTGGTTTAGAAGTGCTTCTCTTTTTTACCCATAATCCCATGGGCCATAGTTATAGCACTCAGCAGGAAAAGAGATAGCTGGAGATCAAAGAGCTAAGGGGCAAAAACCTTGGGATAAAGTTAGACGAAGACGAAATGAAATCTCCCAAATTTAGGTGTCGAAATGTAGCCAAAATTGTCAAATAGGAAAATGTACTTTGAAGTTTGATCGACGTGCACCTGTTCACATTCGCTCTGAAGTTTGCAGGTGCATTTCTGAATTTAATGTAAAATTGATTTGATTTTTTGGTGAAATGTCTTATTTTTGTCATTCACAGTTGGTCGAAAAGAGTTTCAGAGGAGTTCAGAGGTCACGCGCTCGCTGCCGTCTTCTCCAAAGAGACTCGCTGTAGTTCCTCCTAAGCCACAATCTCCAGGTATGTGCTAAATTAACAAAAATATAACATGATCATTTTGATATGCAGCAGGTTGAACAAGTTACAAGTTAAATCTCACCATAAAACCACTGAATACACACTGTACATGCAGGTTTTGTTGTTTCTCATTTGATATACCCGCACCACATCTTCTGTAGTGACAAAAACCTCGACTGCCCCAGACTCTCCCTATACGTCTGCATCCTGCTCTGCCTCCTGAGCCAGACGTGTTCTAATAATACTCCATATGTTTACAACCTCGTCTGGCCTCACACCCACAAACATTGAGTCATATAGAAGTTTGCTGTCTGCATACAAATCCATCTACTTCTGATTTATACAGACTGGATCAAACTGGATATGGACTGTTTCTTTTAGTCACACCATGTATAATTTACCTGGACATGCTGCCAAACTGCCTGGCCCAAACCACACTGACCACTGCTGTCATGTCCAACTCCACATTTCAAGTGTCTTTATCACAAAATATACATCTTCATATGTTTTCAAATTGTTACCGTTACTATTTTAACCAGATCAGGTTTGAGGACAGAATGTTCAGCTGCTGCCTAATCACTACCCACCCACCAACACGTGCCGTGGTGAAGAGATCATTTATGTTTGTTATATCTGTCAGTGGTCCTATTATACTGTGCTTGATCTTATTTTCTAATGCCTTTACAAAGACAGAAGGTTGGTCCTAAATTACAGCAGATTAAACTGGGTCTGCTCATCTTTCTTTATACTGGACACGTTGCTCCTCAGGCTAGTCCTTTGTCTTCTCACTCCCACTATTAGCAAAGCGCCTTACACTGTTCACCCTTTTGTTTTAAAGCAAAATAGTCTTTGTTGCTCTTTGTCTACTCCTACTCAAACATTAAAACATTTCCTGTGTTTGTTTACCAAAATAATGTGTGCAAATGTATTCAGCTTGGGCTTTTCACAGCTAAAATAACAATTCAATAAACCTTTCTTATATTCCCCACATCCACAGCGTTCGCAATCACAAATATGATTTCATAGATTCATATTTTTCTTCATTTAGAGGAAACGCCCTGCTCTCATTTGTATTCTGCCTTCCTGCTGTTGTATAAACAATTCAAATATTCACTGCTCTCTCCATAACCTTTCAATAAGTGTCATAGAGAGGTCTAGACTCAAAATCATGCCCAGGAATTAGAATAAGCCTTTTAGCTTCAAATATTGCACTGTGGGCTTTGCTGTTATAGTCAGACAATAGTGTGAAGCAGGACCAATATCCAAATGTGCCCATTCACATCCTGCAACAACAGTTTTTTGCCCCTGTCTTATGTGAGCTGTACAATCTGACATGTTAAAACACATTTCAACACGCATAATTGTGTCCAGGTTTGCTATATTATTTAGGTCCCGTTTCCTTAAATAACATTTCCCACACAGTACTAGAATAATGCTCCGTGTGCTGTTGAATAAGATATCTCAATTCTTAGACAAATTGATTCACATTTTACTTTTGTATTTCACCACTTAGACTTTCAAATGAAGAGTAAAAGCCAGATTCTTATTCCTGTGGTGATCCTATGGTCTTTTGTCTCCAACCCCACACTTCCCCCCTTTATCCTTGGCCCGGCGCTCACCTCCCATCTCATCCCCCACTAAAGCACCTCTCAGTCATTACCTGGGACCCCCCTCACCCCGCGTCCCGGCCCGCAGCCTCCCATCGTCATGGTAACGCTCTACAATGGTCCACTGAGTCTGAGCAATGCAGCATCAGGCAGGTGGAGGTGTCGCAGTGGTTTCATGTTATTCATCAATTTAAGGCGGGCACTGTGGCTTCTAACCTTCTCTTGTCTTTGTACAGTGATGACTCCTTCCTCATACATGCTGATGATTTTTCATGTGAACGGCATAACAGCAGCTTTCGGTCTTTTAGTTTTGGCCTAAATGTAAAAACAATGTCCTGCATTTGTTCTTTTAAAGATACACTATTTATCATTCATTAAATCACTGTTGTTCTATTCCTGACATGTAACGTGGCGCCAGCACCACCTGCTTGGCTCCATGGAGAGAGAAAACTTTATGTCATATTGTGGAACATAGAAGGCAAATCAATTACATCTCCATGGAGGTAAGCAGGTAAAGTAAAGTGACATAGTGCACCTTTAAAACAACATTTGAAGTAATGTACATGTTGCAACCAAACACAAATCAATTTCAAATGTGACTGTGAACAAGTAACATGTTCACTCCTATGTTACTGTTTTGTCCTGAATAAATGCACAGTATGTAAAGCAGTGCAGATAACGCAGGGTGTAGTGGTCGAGGAGACTAGAATGAAGCACATTAACACTGTGTTCGTATCCCTTTAAGAGGATTTCATATCTGATCTATGGGGGAGCTGTGTCTCTGCATGCCACTTCTACTACATTATATGACAAGGTGACACATGCCGAGGGTAATCTTGTCTGCTATGGCTTAATAGCAGTCCCCGCTAGGACCACCAAACCAGTTACTTTTTGTTTAAATCAAAGCAATTAATTAGAGTTTTTGCACAGTGAAAGCACATATGGTGTCTATTGTCTTTGTTGTGAAGGCTGCAGCTCCATCAAATGCCCAGCAGTGATTATGTTGTTCTTGTTGGGGTCATATTGGTGGAACAGCCTTATCAATTAACATAAGATCATTTGTCATGTGAACAAAGTCATTAGCAATAGGTCAAATCTCAGCTGATTTAATCTCATCAATTCCATTATTAGGGCCGGATATGTCCTACTTGGATTATTAATGACATGTGGGAGACATACTGTATGGATGATGTCAAACACTGTGTGGCTTTGTAAGTTTTAGATGGTCACACAGCTCTGTAAATATTTAAATGATGGTTAAAACATTTAAGAAAGAGATACAAATGGAACATAGTTGGACTTTTCCTGAGTAGTTTTACACTGGTCCTGATCTATATTAGAATTAGTATAAGATTACATGCTTATATTAAAAAATATATTATTTTATGTTATTGTTTTGTGTTTTGTTGTATCAAAAGCAGTATTGTGCCTTTATGTTAGTATCAAAATCAGTTTTAGCATCTTCTGAAACATCAAACCTAACTGCCCCAAACCTCAGTGAATCTCGTCTCAACTGAAATGATGACGTGATGATGACTTATTAGAGTATTGTAAATACTGATGTTTGGAAGTATTCCATGATTTGCTCGTTCCTTCTCCAGTACCAGACCAGCGGCCCTCTGCAGTGGTGCGAGGGTCGGCACCACCTGGATCTCCTCGCCATGTGGCCCCCCTCAAACCTCAGCCACAGCACCAAGAGGAAACCCTGCAGAGAGAGAAGGAGGAGGCCCAACAGAAAGAGAGAGAAAGACAGGAGGAGGAGAGGCTGAGAAATGAGCAAAGACAAGAGGTAAAGGAAAGTTAACTCATAAGTACCTCTCATATTTAGTACCATTACACAGCAAAGCTTAAAGGGCCTGTGTCTGTCATTTTAGGATTTTAAAAACAACACAATTGAAAAACAAAACAAATGGTGTTCCTCAAGCTCAGTGAAAGATAAATGACTCTCACCTTTTCACAAGTGTACAAACCGTACATTACTGTCTTTGTTTCTATCGTGTTTTCTTCTGTTATATAATATGTTGAGTTGACAGCCTAGAGTAACTGTGCGCGTGTGTGTGTGTGTGTGTGTTTGTGTGTTTGTGTGTTTGTGTGTGTGTTTGTGCGTGTGTGCGTGTGTGTGACTCGTAGGTCCAGAGGCTGCAGGGCCGATGTGAGCAGCAGGAGACACAGCTCAGAGCTCTCAGAGACCAGCTGAGGAGGATGTCCTTGGGTCTGGAGGCTTTTATCATCACCACTCAACATTACTGTCTCAAGGTACTGTAGGCGGCAAGAACAATAGCACTTAACTCTCTCAACCTAGAGTGTAGTTCAGTCATTGACTTTAAGATAAAATGTATTTGAATATCATGACAATAGCTTTTTGTAACTAAACAGACATGACTTGACAAGGTAAAACCGATAAGTGCTTAGAGACCTCTGCAAAGGTGTTGGCCCTATCTTGCAATGATAAAGCCTTTTGTCAGAGTTCGACTTTACACTTTAATATGCCATTGTTTTATAGAATCCACAAAAAATCCTGGATCAGAAAGAAATCATTACTACTCTTATATATTTATTTATTTATTTTGCAAAATGATATATTTGATTCACAAAATACTACTACTACTAAGAGTGATACAAATGTATTTGATTAATTTAAATAGTGCCTTAAGATACGCAAAGCACGTTACATTATTCATTCACTCCACACTTGGTGGTGATAAGCTACTACTGTGGCCACAGCTGCCCTGGGAGTAAGCTGACAGAAGCGAGGCTGCCAGTCTGCACCATCAGCCGCTCCGAGCACCAGCACTCACACACGCAGCCACTGCTGCCGGGGCCCCTGGCATTTCCAGTGGTCTCCCATCCAGCCAGGTCCAGTCTTGCCCCAATCCTGCTTAGCTTCCAAGATCTGATGAGACTGGGTGGTATGACTGCAAATTGTGACTAAACTAATAAGTATACTGATATATACTGATGATATCAAAATAAATGTATTATTCTTTACAGTATTACCATCATGTTCACAGCATGGGTGTACTGAGAGAAGTCAAAATAAACCAATGCATGTAATAGTACTATCCATAACTAACCATCAGCCATTGCATGCTTTATCTCAAATTTAAAACTGATTGAATCCAATGTCTTCTATAAAGTCTACCATACAGTACATATCACAGACACCTCCATATCCCATACAGTATTTAGGAGCATATTCACAGCATGGTCAATGAGCAGAGAGAGGAGTGGGTTAAACGGCAGCTGAGGGGGGGTCTTTGAGAGTTCACTGTGTCAGGGAGCTCGTTTGGCCCAGCCCTGTTCATCTAATGGAATGATTTAGACTCTGAGGTGCCATATACCCACAGCACAGCCTGGCCTTATGAGCAGACACACTGGGACTGTCTGACTTCTTTATTGCTGCTATTGGAGTGCTGCAATCTCCTGCTCACAGTTTAGAGGTGGCAATTTGAGAGAGTAATGGCGCCCTCTGCTGCTGTAGGTTTGATACAACAACTTCTACCCAGTCAAGAAAGGGTTTTGTTTTGTGTTGATATGTTTGCTGATTTTGTATTGTGTGAAAGAATTAGTATTATTTTATTTTTTTTATGTGTGTGTGTAGAACAGAATTTCCAGCAAGAATCTATTATATTCATCTGTTTCTTTAAGGCGAGGTTAGTCATACAAGTCCCATAAGGGTAAAGGAACACAGGATTTGTTTTTGTGTTTGCTCACTATCGAGATATCAACGTTTTGAAGCTCAATGGTTTGTAAATTTAACCCTGATCCAGAGTTTGAGTTATCTGGGCGGTGGGCACTTTATAATGTCACCATAAAATATCAATACATTGGTGTTCCTGCTAATAGCTGTGTATTGTTATTGCAGTATAATGAATCATGATTTCTTACATAATATTAATGCTAATGTGCAATTTAATTTCAGAACAAGACATCTGAAGAGAATGAGAAGAAACTATCTCAGGAAATCAAATCCATCCAAGAGGAGATTGGTATGTTTGCAAATTATGAATCTTTTTGACTTCATGCAAATATGAAGTATAATCCATTTACATTACTGCTCCTCAGCATCCCACTCGCAGCGCTGGGAGAGGCTGCATCGAGAGAAGACCGCCCTAGAGGTGGCCTTTGAGCGTGAGCTGCAGGAGCTACAGCTGCAGCAGGAGGCGGAGCTAGCGGCTGTGGAGGCGGGGCTTAGGAAGTGTCACTCATCCGAGACAGAGCACCTGAGGGCTGAGCACCGGTCCGAGATGGAGGAGCTGCGGACCCAGCAGCAGGAGCAGGTACCAGTCTGAGGACGTTATTGAGGTGGAGGTAGTAATGGGTTTAGTACATCATCCTAAATGTGTGTGTGCAGGTGGAGGAGATGACCGTTGGACATCAGGCTGCCATTCAGGAGCTCCGAGACATGCACAACATCACCATGGCAACGCTGCACGAGGAACATGCCCGAACGATGAGAGGTAATATTGTCAAAATATTGTAATAAGAAGTGTCTACTCTGATAGAAAGTGGCTCAGACTCAAGCGGCCCCATACTGGTCTGTGCTGTAGTAATGGAAATAAGTTGTAGGATAAACTCTTTACAGTACACTTATTTAACATACACAACAATATATGTTTTCTTCCATCTGTGACTTGACATGTTGTCACTGTTTCAGACTTAAGAAAAGCTCATGAGCAGCAGAAGATTCTGCTCGAGGAAGACTTTGAAAAACTGCGACTTTCTCTTCAAGTAGGAGTCCCCCTGAAAATGTAGTAACATTGTATGTTTGACCAAAAAGACTATGCTAAATGATGATTTTCTGCAGGATCAAGTTGATACTCTGACATTTCAAAACCAGAGTCTGAGAGACAAGGCCAAACGCTTTGAGGAGGCTCTGAGGAGAAGTACAGATGAACAAATAGTGGTACAATAAACATTGCAGTAGACTGGTATTTCATGAAAAAAAAAACCATCAGTGTAATGAACTTATATATGTATTGTATTGTGTGGTTATCAGGAGGCTTTGGCACCTTACCAACACATTGAACAGGACCTAAAGAGTTTAAAGGAGGTAGTGGAAATGAAAAACCAGCAGATTCACCAGCAAGAGAAGAAGATCACAGACTTGGAGAAAGTGGTAGGCTCAATTAGGCCATTGATGAATCCACTTGACTTGCACAGTGTTTTGATATTTGTGATATGTTTGTTCGGTGAATGAAAGATTTCTTTGTGGTGGTTTTCTATTTGAGCAGGCCCAAAAGAATGTATTTCTTGAGGAGAAAATCCAGGTTCTGCAACAACAGAACGAAGATCTCAAGGCTCGAATAGACTTGAACCTGTCTCTGTCCAGGTAGAGGAAAAACACAAGAAACACAATGTCTATAATCTTGATGTTTGAATATAATGTATTGAATTTTGTTATCAATCTTTTTGTAGACAACTGTCTGAAGAGAATGCTAATCTGCACGAGTCAGTGGAGAAGGAGAGCACAGAGAAGAAGCGTTTGAGCCGTAATAACGAGGAGCTGCTGTGGCGTCTTCAGACCAGTCCCCTCATGTCCCCCTCGTCCTCCCCCCTGCATCGCTCCTTCTCCACCTCCCCTCTCCCTTCCTCACCCTTCCTCTGCTCCTCACCTGTCACTGGCTGTGAGTCACCCACCCACTGTCATGGCTGTCCTCAGCAGGCTCAGTACTTCTCTCCATCTCACAGAGCAAACACCAATCAGAATTACTCACCTGGCCCAGCCACACCCACTCACAGAGCAATGGTCAATCAGAATCTGTCTCCTGGTCCATCCACACCCACTCACAGGGCTGTGACCAATCAGAATTACTCACCTGGTCCGGCCACGCCCACTCATAGAGCTGCAGTGAATCACTGTAATGCAGCTCCATGTCTGAGCTCTGCACAGCGATAAGTTCTCCTTTAAGTATTCTTCTTCCCTCTTCTTTCTTCTTCCTAAGTTTGAATGTTGAAAACACTGTGGTACACAGGCACAACTGTACCAGACTTGTACAGCTGTAGAAAGCATTTATAGTGGTTCAGAATGTGAGCTGAGGTGTACAAATGGAGTAGTTGGCCCAGTCTTACACGTAGACTGTACATAGTGTACAGGAGTGATAAGGAAGGTGTCATCCTGGTTCCTGTTTCATTGCATGTGTATGGCCCCATTTAAACAGTTGAACAGGTAGTTGTACACTTCCTCGTATTTATCAAGTTTCAGTTAAACATCATTAAACGGGAATTATGGAAATTACTTCTGTTTTGTAATTGGAAACAAAGCGCCTTATCTCAACCCTGCTGTCACACCAGCAACAAAAGACCAACTTTTTTTTAACTTGTAAGACTTTGAATACATGAAGAAATCACATTTCTAAACTTCATTTTTATATGTTTATTGTTGACAGATTCACGCTACCTAGCAATTTATTTACAAGTAAACATTAAGGTGAATTTTGTCAGGTCTTCCTAAAACACAGTTTTTTAAAGCAACAATTCACTTGTGGATCTCTCAGGTCAACATGCAAAAACCATTTCTGGGATTTGTTCAGTGTTTGTGTGAATGTGTTTCATCTATAGTTCAATGTATAACTTAAACATAAAAAACAGCGAAAAGCTCGGCATATGTAAATTTAGCACTGAAAATACTGTGGCAATGTATTCTTTCTTAATACTTATTTATCAATTTGTCAAAACATTCTCAAACATTATTTATTATATTATGTAATGTCAGTCTTCCATTTTGGTTAACTTCAATTCTATATTGCTGTGATCTTTATAAACTTATGTTCATAAATGGTAGTTGTAAATTTACGAATCACAAGTGATCATATACAGTCATGATAGGACACTCAGTATATAAGCTATGTATGTAAAGACATCATTGTATGTGATTTTACCTCTGGTGATATAGTCGTGTAGTCTCATGTTAACCTCAACCACAGCAATCTGCCCCCACCAAGTATAAGACCACCTCTGGAATATGCAGCCCCCTTGACAAACCATAATGCACTGTGCTCAGACCGACTAAGGAGCAGAGGAGACACTGAGGTGCAAGGCTCCGTGTTATGTGTGGTCTTAATGTAACACAAGCTCTGGAACCTGCTTTATTCTTTAAACATTAGCAATGTGTTTTAAACTTAATGTGCAGACAAAATGTTTCAGGGAGCTGTTTTCACAATTTTATCTGGAAAGACTTTGTTTGTATATCTTTTTTCCCCAATATTTGTACAAAAGCAGTGATGTGCATTCACACAGATTTTATAAGAGTCATAGATCTCCTGTGCTGTAACCACACCCTCAGGGTCATCGTTTTTATTGTGGATTTTCTCTGACTCCAAGGAAACATTTACATTAACAGTTACAATTTCTACATAAAATAGTTGTAACTATTTGTCGTACCCTCTTTCTTCATGATACATTAACATGATGTAAATAAATTCAGATCTAAAATGAGGGTAGTGGCCTGTTGTGATACAGTAATAGGCTAAGTTTGAGTTGGTTTAGCTTAACAGTGATGTTATTCATTTATAGTGGAGCATTGTAATGTATCTCCCACTTTTTAACCAGCATGTAAATTCTTATTTGCCTGGGCCATAAGATTTGAACCACTTATTTAGTTACCATACCAGCACTTTTAATATTAGTAAACTTGATTCTCTTTTGGATCTTACCAACTTTTGTATGATGATGTACACAGGGTTAAATGCTCCAAAACAAGTGAATGTCAATTATTACACATTTGAATTTAAAAGCGTGTCTTGCTGATTTTATACGCACTGATCATTTTGAGAATGTCTTTGCCTATAAAGAAATGTACTGGTCAGAACCTCGATGTGTTTTTAACTTGTTCACCTAACTGATTTAGTAATCCTTCAGGGTCCTTCTAAATGTATCGTCAGGTGCAAACTGACCGTCTGTGGATGCAACACAATCGAATGTTTACAAAATCTGTCAGAAATCAATCTCCAACACGCTCCCACTCTTCACTGGTATCAATGACCCTTCAGTGTGTCCTGTGGACATCTGTGTTATGCTGAATGTCAAAATAGAAAACATTTTATAGCCATGTTTTGTGGATTTTCTTTCATATGGAAGGACCTGTTGTCTCGTATGTAGCAGCCATTTAAGACGTACGTAGCACTTAGCTGAAGCTAGAGCAAACATGGGTAACTAGACCACTTTGTTACTGATGGAAACACAATGTTATCAAAATGCTGGTATGACCTGTGTGTCATGGCTCGCTTGTCTGCTTTTATGGTTTCACTTTATGGAGGAGGCACTGACTGTGCATTTGAATGTAAATACATTTACAATATGAGTTGTGTCTCAGTGCACCAATGATGTACTAAAAGCATGTTTCTGTCTTGTACTGTTTTTGCTCCCTCTTCTCTCTCTTTCTTCCTTTCCTCTTTGGTAGTGGAAATGTAACAGTAGCTTAATGGAAGACTATGAATGAGATGAACATGTAATGAGTACAAAGTGTGTTGATGCTTTATTCGTGTTCGGGGAGAACACGGTAATAATAAACAAATGGAAAAAAAAAAACTTAACAGAGTTCTGGTTCATTTAAGTCTGTATAGTAACAGATCACGTGAATGCTGAGAATGAAGACTGTTATAACACTGCTATGATACAATAATGCACATGATATGGACAGATTTGAGCTACATTGTGACTTCTGGTTTTATAATGAGGCAGAACAATGGTTACATCGACAGTATATTATAATAGTACTTCTACTACTTCTGTTTTGTCCTGGCTTTTACTTCATAAAGTGCGTAATGACATCCATGGGCAGGGGGAAGATGATGGTGGAGTTCTTCTCTGCAGCGATAGTGTTGAGGGTCTGGAGGTACCGCAGCTGCAGCGCAGATGGAGACTCAGCAATGACCAACGACGCCTCTTTAAGAGCGCGCGATGCATTCATCTCTCCCTCTGCTGCTATCACCTGGAAATAAAAGGTTAAAAAAAACACTATGTAACAGCTAGAAAACAGAGAAAACACCACCAAATCAGACGTTCTTTCAGGTTTACCCCTTTTAGGGGCAATATTGTGACAATAATTTCCCATATTTTAGTGAACTGTTTACCAGCATTTTCAGCATTACAAAATTATAATTTTGTTTTTAGTGAATAAAGGACAATAAACACATAATATAAGTCAAATAATGAACAACGGTGGCTGAGAGGTTCCACTTGCACTGGGGAAACGCTATTGTTGTCGTGGGCAAAACACTTCACCCACCTTTATCGATATATGTTCATGATCTATTGTTGTCGGGGGGTTGAACATAAAATTCTACTTTAGATTAAATCATGTTTCTTTAATATAGATTAAATCATGTTTTTATCCCTCTTACTCAAAGACAGCATGCTCCCTCCGAAGACAAATAAAGAACGTGTTGACTTTAACCTTAACCAAAGAGCAGTGAGTGATGAATGAGGAGGGTGGAGGGGTTTCACACACACTCGTCTGGAAATGTCAGACTAGAGTGATTCAGACAGTATGCCTGCTAACCTTAGCCCGGGCCTCTCTGGCGGCCTCTGCCTCAGCAGCCATGGCTCTCTGGAGCTGAAGGGGTAGCTTCACATCCTTTATCTCCACACGCTCCACTTTGATCCCCCAGTGGTCTGTGGCTTCATCCAAATTGCTCTGTGAATAAAAAAATAAAAATAAAACACATATTAAATATAATCACTTAAAACATGATGTAATGATAACTGGTTTGAGATCAGAATGGTTTGAGGCCCTCCCTCAATACCCCCTCAGCCCTCCTTCTCTCTTGTTCTCTCAAAGTCCACTGTGCATATGATCAATACAAGTGTTTATATTTGCGGGTGTGGTCCGTCCTTTTGAACATTAACTATAATGGATCTGAGCCACATCCATTTCCTTCTTGTAAACTTGGAAAACACTTATTGCTTTGAGTGTTAGAGCAGTGCTTTTATAACAAACTTTAGCTGTGGTGATGGCTTGCTGATAGAATACTAAATAATGTAAGATTTTTTATGACAATGTAATCAACATATGTCAATGTATTGCTCATAAAACTAAATTTTGCATTTTTTAAATAAAAATATAAAAAAATGCAAACAAAACAAAAGGAAAATTCAAGACACTGCAACCTGTATACTGTGTATGACTGAAACACACAGAAAAACAACTAGAGAAGAAACAGGTATTTAACAAAAAAAATTGTGATGAGGTTAATATTTGGGACAGATTGTGTTTATGTTGACGATGTGTTAATACACCACCACATCAAAATTAGGACTGAACTAGGACTAAACCCAAAACTCAACCTGGACTAGACCCTGACTAAATCAGGACTAGAGTAGGACCAAACCAAGTCTACATCAGGACTAAACTGGGCTCAAAGAAGACAGTGAACAGTGACTGTGAATGGAACAAACAAATAAATAAATACAAATAAATAACACTTAAGGAGTAAATGTTGTCCTTGCTTGTCCTCCCTCTCAGTCACACACTACAGGCCTGTTATGGTGATTTGACCTAAACACAGCCTTTTATATGGAAGTCTATATTCCCTGCTGACCTGCATACTGTGCGCGATGCCCTCTCTGTCAGAGAGCAGCTCGGCCAGGTTCTTGGTGCCCAGGACGTTCCTGAGTGTGGTTTGAGCCAGGAGGCGTGTGGCAAAGTCTGCGTTGGACACATTCACCACAGAGGCAATGGGATCACTGACCCGGAAGTACACCACCCCATCCACACTGACGGTCACCGAGTCCTTTGTCAAGATCTATAAAGTGCAAAATGTCTCAGTACTTGGGTTCGGGAAATAGATAAGAATGTTGTTGGTGGAATCCTTACCTCCTGCGGTGGGATGTCAAATGAAACTGTTCTCAAGTCGACTTTTACCAAGCTATCAGTGCATGGAAGAACGCCAAAAATTCCTGTTAACATAATATAACAATTACTATTACTTTATCCAACTCTAAAGTAAACCTTTGATACACAGGTTGTTTATACTTCTAAAGCAAAACATGGGTCAGAAATCACTTCCTATAGTCTAACAGATATGTGGTCTAACATAGTGGCTGGGTGCTTCTTTTGAAATATATATATATCTATGATCATTTATGTTCTTACCCGGTCCTTTGGCCTTTCTGCCTGTGACACGGCCCAACCTGAAGATCACTGCTCGCTCATATTCTTGAACAATCTGCAGAACAAGATGAACATTTGGTAAATAAGTAGATAGTTTCTTTCCCATTCAACGATATTTTTTGTATCTGTACCTTTATGCAAAACCAAATGGTGAAAGGAAAGAGTAAAACAGTGAAAAAGCCAGAGATGATGACGAGTAACCAGCCACAGCACCCCAAAGATCCGGTGTGTTCAGCTGCAGAGGGAGTGAACATTTTCATAATTGCGGAAATGTGCAGTAAACATTGTGCAATCATGGAAACTGCAGCCCTTCAGATTTCTCAATGAATTGTAAAGTTTGATATGGGCAATCAAGAGTTTCCAGTGTCACCATAGTTTGTTGTGGGAACTCAAAATGGCTGCTCTGATAGCTGTAATAAATGCATTAGTGCAGGAAGCGCTCAGCTGTCACACTGGCCTGTAATGACTTGGTTGTTATCTGTGCATGTTTCGAAACAGAGCCCTGACAGTTTCCTTTACCCCTCGTGCTTTTATTGTGGTCACAGTAATTGTACTGGTCACATGCAGCACAGAGCGGTGGTTAAGACATATTTACTAAAGCAGAAACTATATGTGCTACGTGTATGTACAAATATGTTTGGCCTCTGTGTAGCTCTGTCCATTTCACTTTTAATTATTCTTCAAATTTGACTTTTATGGGGAAGTAAAACACAAAGAATGCTCTACTGCTTAGATTCAACACAGAATTTGTTGAACTAGTATGAATTTTACTGATTGACATTGTCTAATACTGTAATAAAATGAGAATTATATTTACAGATGTATTAAATAAATGCTTCACATAATAATGTCAATGTTGTGTTCCACTTCCTCCAAACTCTCATCTGTTGACATGCAGGAGCCATACATTCACTCTCTCTTACATAGCACATTTAATAATATCCCACAATAATATAACATTGATTATAAATTTCTATTATTCATGTTGAAAAGTTTGCAGATGTTCCTAATTAGAGAAGGTACACAAAGCTGCCCTGCTTACACTACCAAATGTTCTATTTGTTTTCTCTTCATCTTCAACAAAAGCCAAACAAAAGCCAAACAAAAGTGATTAAATACTCCAGACAGGTGTACGCACAATTCATTACACAGCTATGAATTTTTTTTTCCAAAGCCTGGATCTATAATAAAAGTCCATAACAAAAACAAAAGGAGCCAAGTGAATAGACACACAAACAGTCACATGCTGCAGTGACCTTTGATTACCTTGTGTTTCTATAGAGATGGAGGAATACCTTTTACCTGTATGTTTAACCTGTCACACGTAAATGCCCTGTGCAAATGTAAACAGAGAAGGATACCTTTTTTGTAATAATAGAGTTTGGTATTTTTAAATAACAGTTAAAATGTGTTGTTTTTTCCCTGTAGAAGCAGTAGTAGTAATATTAGTAGTATTTTTATTTGGACTTCTTTGATATGCATAATATATTTTATTATTTTCAAGAAAAAAAAAAATATATATTTTTATTCCTACTTCTCTATATAAGAGCAAAATACCATAACAATATGAATCTTGTAGAATTTACAGTATAATATGCTATGATGATCTAACAAAGTATTTGTAGTTCATTATCATACAAGAAAAAAACTAAACTAAAAGTATTAAAAACGTCTTACATATCAGGTTTTCTTTGCTCACTCCTCTGCTCTTCTGGCTTTCCATTTGATCCTCCATCTCCATGTATCTGTTATCGACAACAGGCAAAGAGCTTAGAGAGTTTGGTTAAATGCTCTGAGTCAGGAGGAGCCAGCCTCTTAAAGAACAAGTGCTTCCATAAAACAGAGCAGAGGGCGTGTCTCGGATACTGGGTTGATAATCTACAAAAGAGTAAAGGGTTAGTCATAGTTATAGTAAAAAAACAAAACTATGGGTAAAAGCTGGATGTATGCACAGAACCAAATTTAAAAAGAGAAGTTAAATAAATAGGAAATACAACAACAAATATTAAGGACATCCTGAATGGGTAATAAGGCTGCGCTATGCTGTATGTGCAATGCTGTACTTTTAATTTCACAATACCATAGGTTATAGCTGTGAGGCAAGGCATTTTAAAATGACAAAATGCCCCCCTCCGCCTTTAAAACAAATAAGGTAACTCTGGTTGTCTGTTCACTATCTGGCCATAAATTGGCCTAAATTGCAGGTCTCATTATGGCAGGTTTAGTCATGTGTGTGTTGAGTTATCATCACATGACTGATAAACATTGTGCAATAGTCCAATTTATGGAGGCTATCACTACCACCCCAACATGAACTGACATCTAGTGAAGTCTTGAATAAACTGAATTACTTAACCAATCTAATATTGACACCAAAACTAAAACTGATTACCTATTCCTAATATCTTGTAATATTTTTGACAATAGTTCAACTGTAACTGGTGCTAAAAAACACAAAGTCATACATAATACATTACAGTAGAGTTTATGAACAGTGTCAAGTAGAGACAATTCATGAAAATCGCATTGTTTGAAATACTTAACAGGACAAAATGTTAAAAATGTTTCAATAAAAAAAGACAAAAAACAACAAAAAAGAAACAGTTATTGTCATTCCATGGTGGCAAAATGTTCACATTGAATTTGTAAGTATACAAATAAATATACTGGTACGCTGCACCTGTCAAAAGATGAAAGTCCATTGAAAGTTCTGCAGCTTCATGTTCCTAATCGTGATTAACAGCACCAAAGTGAGATTATCGTGTCTGCACATTTCAGTATGCCACAGAGGAGGTCACAGGAGGAGTTGTCATAAAACAGCAGTAACAGTAACATCCTCCTTCAAATTCATTTCATCCAAGGATGGAATTCTACAACTGGACAGTCACTTTAATACATGATTCCATGTACACAATGTCTTAAAATGTCTATAACTTATTTCTAAACAATAATTCACTAACATTAGACATGATTACAGTTTTCTAACTTTGTTGTCAAGCAAATTTACTCATATCTGATCATGTTTATGTGTTGTCCATAAACAGCGATTCATTGACATGTAGCATTTGTCATAACTGTTATGACTTTAAAAAGTCTCTAAAAAAGGGTCTGGCTCAAAGACCATCTAGGGAAACTGCTTTAAAATGTTCACTGCCAGCCGAGCTGTGGGTGCAATCCTGGCTGTAGGGAAAAAGGGGCTCCAGGCCCCGGAGGGTAGTTGGGGAAACTGTTGGGCTGAGGAGGAAAGTTGTCCAAGGTAGGTGTGGAGTGAGCCTGAAAAGAGATCAAAATGTTAATGCTCCAATCAAAAAAAATATACAAATCTCCTAAATGTGCCCCGCTGCAAAGCAGGTCTACCTGTAGGAGAGCAGACTGCATGCTGGGATTGTGAAGACCACTGAGGGCCGCTGGAGAGGGCGAGGGAGAGAATCCCGGTACCCCAGGGAAAGATAGCAGCCCTGGGAACCCACTGCCCCCTGGAGGCTGGAGTCCACTGCTCAACCTAAGACAAAAAGCACAAACAAAGGCTGAGTATTTGATGTTAATTTGATGTTAAACAAGCAAGCACATTATATTGGTATAAATCAATGCCTCACTCTGTGTAATGTATAATCAACAGAAAGTGGTAATGTCATGGACACATTTGCATTATTTATTATAGTAATTAATCAACCATTGCTACTGCTTCCCAACCTTTCCCCTCAATGACTCAAAGACCCACATTTAAACAGCATATAAATCAAAAAAAGTAAAGTGATAGTTGTAAACACTAATGACTCAAAACAAAGTCCAAGTCCAGCCCTCCTCTGTTCAAGGACTTAAGTCACTGCAGAGTCCACTTATCATAGCCACAGTGGAAAAGCAGATGTGATTTATGGAGCTTTTCTATGACATGTGACTGGAACATCTATGGAGGAGCAAATGTCACAATGCATAACCAAATAGTAATAATGTAATGATGAGTAAGTATGTTTATGAAACTCCTTACATTTCCATTTGTAAAGTTCCCTTTGTCAGCTTTCTAATAACCACAACCTGATTTGTTTTATTCAGAATTACTAACCAAGTTTAAGGGTAAAAGTCACTGACAAATTCCATAAAACGTACCCAGGCTGAAAGTTGGAGCTGAATGCAGAGGCAAAACCTGGTAACACTGGGGATGAGGAGGGGACTCCCGCTGCTGCAGCGGCCGCCTGCAGAGGGGCCACAGATGCCACTGAAGAGGCCACTGTCGGAGCCAGTCCCATGAAGGAGGATAGCACCGGGCTGCCAGCACCAGGGCCCCCCGAGACCCCCAGCCCAGGGAACCCAGCGGGGTTAGGGCCCGGAGGAAGGCCTGGGAATATTGAGGGTGCAGAGGTAAGGCCCAGACCGAAAGGCGAAGCCGCAGAGGGGGCAGCACTTGGAGCAAGGCCGGGGTAGATGGTTGTCGAAGGGTGAGTAGACATGTTTGAGGAAGGAGGCATTGCTGGTAAAGATGATGGATCAGTGGAAGCAGGAATAGAAGAAGTGAGGGAGCGAAAAGACGGCAGGCCAGGATAATGAGAAGGCACAGGGCTGGAGGGTAGGCCTTGGAGTGCGGAGATGGCTACAGGACTTGGAAGTGAGACTTGAGGTGATCCAGCAGACTGGGGTAGACCTAGTGAACGAGCCAGAGCAGCCTGAGCAGAGCCCACCACCAATGAGCTAACAGAGGGTGTGCCAGAGCGCGGCGTGCCTTTGAATGCGGAGGGCACGGGGCTGTTACTGCCACTGCTGCCCCCTGTGTGTCTGCTCAGGGCTGCACGCTGCTGCTCTGCCTGCAGGGCTCCAGCTGCGCTCTGGAGCGCATGTGCTTGGGCAGGTTTGTGACTCGGACCGGGGTTGGAACAGTTTGGGTTTATGGGGGTGGATGATCCAGGTCCAGAGGAGGAGTAGCTCCGAATCACTGACCCGGGGTGGTTACCTTGTTGTGGGTGACTGCTGTGGAAGTTGTGCTGGTGCTCCATAGACTGTATGAAAGCCTTCTGGTGTGTGGAGTTGTTCTGATGGAGGTCAGAGCGGGGATTTGCGGGAGTGCCCGGTCGGGAGGTGGTGGGGAAGGGCACTGGGGTCCCACAGGGGGTGCTTGATGGTGTGTGGCTTTTGATGACAGACGAGGGTCCAGGAGTACTGTGGCCACTAGGGGTCTGTGGTCCACCTTTGATGACTGAGGGAGAGGGTGCGGGTGCAGGAGAGGGAGCATTGGGGTTGTTCGAAGGCACCATGCCAGGAAACACTGGCGTGATGGGGGTGGTAGGAGCCTGCTGAGCCGCAGAGGCCTGAGACGGGGCAGGGGTAGATGGAGTTGAGCCATGAGGGATGAGGAGGGGACCACTTTTCACTCCCGGTGTAGCATTCTGTGGATTTCCTGGTTTGGCATAACCTAATGAAAAACATGTATGATCAAAATTAAAATGTAAAAACCACTGATAATTTTAGAAAATGTATTTCATCAGAACAAGCAAGCAAGGATGTGTTAATTTCCTCAAATCTAAAAGCAAATATTTAAAATGCAGGCCGTGCAGCTTACTACACACATCAATTCAAAAAAATTTCAGGACTGAAATGATTATTTTTTTTTTTTTTTAAAGTCTAATAATTTGAAGCATCAAATAAAATAAGTGATGCCAGTTGATTATAATATTATACCATTGTCAGTACAGTTAAACAGACAATGTTCTAAATACGATTTTGATCATTCATTTCAATCATGAAAAATGCAACAAATAATTACATTTTCATGTTTGTATGTAAGCAAAGGAAACATTTACTACTTCTAAACCCACAGCAGCATTAGGGTGAGACCCTTATCATTTATCAGCATAAAGGCCAACACTGACTGACCAAAGAATTTTGAATGGACATTACAGTGAACTAATATTTTTGAAAGTAAAAATATAATTTGCCCTATTTTAGCAGAGTTTCAGACTCAAGAGATAGTTATACTGTTTTTCCAAACACGGGACTCCATTTGTAATTAAAATTTTATGTAGTTTCAGTAAGATCTCGAGTGTTCTTTTCAGGTCATTCAGTGTACAGTGAATCAAAAGCACATTCTCGCCCTTTTAAAGCCATTAGACCCTGAAGCACAGGTAAGCAGCATGCTGGGTAGTAGTTAGGCAGTGAGTTTAAAGATAACTTATTTGCCCTCACTCATTCAGACACACGCACGCTTGCCCCCTTCGAATCATACCTGCCATTTTATGGGTGCTGTTGTAGGGAGGAGGAGCTACGTTGGCTGTTATAACCCCTCCCATAGAAACAAGGCCTGCGTTGTTGTACGCACCTGAGTAGCATTTGCAAATATTAAAACTTTCCACTATGCATTCATATTGGAAGCTCAGATGTACACGAGGACCACCCCCATCAAACATCATTATCTTTCAATAATTCAATCAAAACAATCAACTTATTAGTCATTTTTATAGACTAATGTCAGCTCCTACTGTCAAAGTATTTTGCTGCAACTTACTTGGTGCAATGGTGGCATGAGGTCGGCATGGTGGTATAGGATAGGGCACAGGTCGATGAGGGTTATAGGACGAAGGAAACTAAAAAGAAAGAATTTCTAATGAACACTATAAATGACAAGACATTTTTAAATGTTCAATATCATCAGTTTATGTCATTGCAAGAAATCACTAAGGCAACAGCACAGTGTTACTTGCCGGCTTAAATGGTCCAAGAATTCGTGATGCAATCCCTTTTCCATCCATATTGTTAGAGTGGTCATCTTTCTTTTCTCCATCCTTTTTTACTGGAGGGACACCCTTACACCAAAAACAACCCATCCATCAATTAAGATTTACAAACTGATAATAGCATACAGACAAAAATTATATAAAATATGAAAATGAATTAAATATCTCCAGTGAGAACTAACTGTACTTACAGGAAATGTGCCAGAGACGAGACTGGGTCTCCCTTTAGGGTAAGGGTTTCCAGGTATAATACCACAAGATGAGATCATGGCAACAGGGGCTTTACAGCCAACCTTACACACCTTGTCAGAGAAGAGCAATTTCATAAAATAATATAACAAGCACAGTAGTAAAGCAACAGAGACACATCATAGCAAAATACACATAAGTCAATGATGACTGACCTGCTCTAGGATCCTGCGGGCTCTCTTCTTCTCAGACAGGTGTGTCCGAAATAGATCTTCCACTGGTCTGTAATTCTGAGCATCTGAAATATTTCTGTGTTTGGGATATTGTGGTTATAACTGTATAACAAAATATTGCAATAACATTCAAGAGACATTTCAATGATAAAAAATACCCACAGGGCAATGTGCTCCAAAACAACCAGTCTATCCTTTGTGAAGGTAAAGCAGTTCAATATATTTGCAACTTTGGTTGTGGGGATTGCCACCATTTTCTAAGAATAAAAAAATATATATGTTATTTCCACTTTACCAGCATTTTAACAATTCACAATTTAATCCAGGACTAACTAAAAAACACAACCACACTTACATGCTGCAGAGCTTTCACAGCTTTGATTTGAGGTTCAGCCCAAGAAAAATATTTCAGTATCTCCATCACCTGAAAAGGAATCATCACAAAGAACGCGTTAATGTAGAAGGAGATAACATTGTGCGACTTGTTCAAGCATACTGCATCCTTTTCCAACATAATTATGTATGCAGTTGGCAATAGTTAGTAAAAGTTCGCCAGGAGTAAAAACAGATAACCTGCCTGCTCACTGGAGAAGTATCCATGCACCTGCTCGATGGCCCTAATGCGCTGATCCGTCAGGACACACTGTTAACACAAAACATTTAACCAAAAGTCTGCAATTAAAACGCCAAATACAACACACTGCTTACCTTTTTAATCTCATCTAGGACAATGTCAAAGGATTTTTTATCCATGGTTACTAATTATTGTTCCAATTATAAATAATTGATCACTGGAAACCAATTAGATAATTTGACTAAGATCAGTCAGCAGGATCTAACATAACAGAGCAAAATTCATACTACTGCTACTACTAAAACATTACTCTATAGTAATAGGCATTTTCACAAACGTATAATTTGTGCTAAAAAGCAGCATTATCTTTACAACAACAATACGTATAAATTCGTCGTTGAACAATGACTCCAAAGACAAGAAGCAAAACCTGTCTGCACCAGATTTGTGCAGCTAACAACAAGCTAGCCGGCTACAGCTAACCCCTTTCTGGAGATTCTGCTGCAAAAACGCATCTAATGCAAAAGGCTCACCGAACCTTCAGACATAAGTTTATGCTAAATCTATGAAAAAAGGCAGAGGGGTAGACACCGTAAAACATAACTTCAAAACTCCAAAAACACGACGCGAATAGAGCCAGAGCAGCTAGCTCCTGTGCCAGAGCAGTTAGCCCCTGTGACAGCTGCGCTAGTGCGCTAGTGACGTCACACAGCCGAGGACCCCGCTGGAGCCGTTTGAGCGAAAACGATTCACTGAAAATGTACAAACATGGACTATTTCTAGCATGCGCTGTTTAAACTTATGGTGATTGATGTGAAATCATAATGTAACTGATTTTATTTGCCATTTGGCTTATATTTCCCCCAATATTGATTTTATTTCTATGCAGGCAGCGCAGGGCACTCTGGGTAGAGGAAGTAAACACCATTAGCATAGCAAAAGGTTAGCAGCAGCAGACATTTCAACAGCAAGTCTAAAGGAGTTACAAACACACAATATGGATCGCTTTTCTTGGGCGAATGGACTACTAGAAATAAATGAAACATTAGTGATTCAACAGAGAGGTGTCAGGTTGTATGACGGTGACGACAAGGTATAATGTTGTAAAGTAATAACGTTAGCCTCCAGTTTATTCTGCATGTATGATCATGCACTGATCACACCACTGTGACTAAATGTTCCTCTGTTCATTAGGCTAAACTAGACGTAGGAGCTGTTTTACTCACAACTCATCGACTCATTTGGAGAGATATTAAAAACCATGTAAGGGATCTACTCAATTACATTGTATGGCTCTTATGGGCATCAAATAACATTTTACACTCATTTTCAGGAATGTTGCATATCTATGCCACTCTCTCAGATTATATTCTTTGAGGAGCAAGCTGCAGGTATTGGCAAAAGTGCTAAAATTGTCATCCACCTGCACCCGGTACTTGCCAACAAAGAGCCAGGTCCCTACCAGCAGAGCAAATTCTCCTACATCAAGTTATCTTTCAAAGAACATGGACAGATTGAGGTAATCGTTGTTATACTAATAGATTACTTTTATTTTCACAAATACTAACTGCATTTTTAGATTTTTTAAAGAATGTGTGCACATTAATATATGCTGTATATTGAAGTTTTTCAGGAGATTATCAGAAGAGATGACACAACGGAGATGGGAAAATACACCAGCTTCACAGCCTATGCCCACAGGAATGGGCACTCAGGTTATAAAGCATCAGTCTATCTTTCTTTAAAATAAATCAGGTGTACAGAAGGATAAAACCATAAGATTTTACACATTTGGATATTGCCACAAGATGGCAATATTGGCAATATTATAGCACTTATTGCCCTTTAGTAAAACTACTTCCGTGTGTGTATGTATGTATGTATGTATGTATATATATATGTATATGTGTATATGTATATGTATATGTATGTGTATATATGTATACGTATATATACATATATACGTATACATATATACACACATATATACGTATATATACACATATATACAAGTACGCAGAGTATATATACACATATATACACGTATATATATACATATGTATGTATATATATGTGTGTGTGTGTGTGTATATATATATATACACATATACATATACATTATATATTATACATACATATACATACACATATAAATAATTCATACACACACATATGCATACACACACACACTCCATTGTATTGTTTAAAATTGTGTAGTTACAACACCTGAAATCAGATTTTTGTTAAGGCTTGAAAGTGTTTCCTATGTGTCTTCATTGTTCCATTGTGTATTTGCTTTTCCTGTCTGGCTCTATAGACAGGAAGGACGCGTGCTGTGGGAATTGTTGGCATTGAGCGAAAGATCGAAGAAAAGAGGAAAGAGACGGACAAAAACATTTCTGAGGTACAAATACGCTTTAAAGTATACTGTCAGACTCAAGATCAAGGAAATGATTCATATCATTATCCAGTGCACTGTACTGTGACGCTAGAGCTATGACATTGCTGAAAATTGATGAGGTACAAGAATGTTTAACATCAGCAAAAAACAAGTCATAGGGCGGTCTCTGGAATTGAAATTATCACTAGATCCTGAAATCTTGTGGCAAATTTAATTGTTCACATTTTTTTCAGTTACTTTTAATTCTGTTTTAGGCTTTTGAGGACCTTAGTAAACTAATGGTGAAGGTAAAGAATGGCTTATTTTTTGTATATATTTTAAATTGAAATGTATGTGATTACAGTAATATAAAATAATACCGTATACTAATTTAATTACTTTTTGAAGGCCAAAGAGATGGTGGAGGTCTCCAGATCTATAGCAAACAAGATAAAAGACAAACAAGGGGACATAACTGAAGATGAGGTAAGAAATTTCCACAACATTGTTATCAAAACCAGGCTAACTGTGTTTAAACTTCACAGACCATACGCTTCAAGTCGTACTTATTGAGTATGGGTATAGCAAATCCTGTGACCAGAGAAACACATGGATCGGGTACACATTACCATATGCAGCTTGCCAAGCAGCTTGGAGACATGCTTCAGGCCCCACTAGAGGTAGGTATAGAAAACCTTTTTTTGCCTAAAATTGCTAAAAAAAAATCTATTTCAAAGGGCGTATTGTTTTGTAAATAGTTGCTAGGCCACCTAAACGTTTTGTCCAGAATAGTTGTTACATCAAATTAATAAATATGTAACAAAGGTTATGGCATGATTCAATATTTATGGTTCACTAACACCTGTAGGAGCGTGGAGGAATGATGTCACTGACTGAAGTCTATTGTCTTGTGAACCGTGCACGAGGGATGGAGGTATCAATGGAATTTTTACACAGACAATATTTATGAAATTCATCCTGTAGAAACTTAAAGGTTCAGCGATTGTCTCTCTGTTCTTTAGCTGCTATCGCCAGAAGATTTGCTAAATGCATGCAAGATGTTTGAGTCCTTAAAGCTGCCTGTGAGGTGAGTATGTTACTTTAATTTGTGTTGTTTCATTTAGCGGCATTCATCACTACTGCACAGAAAAAATACTGCAAAATATAAGCCACAGTTGGCACCCATTTCACAGAGGGCTTCCTCTGGGCCTGGCTTCCTGTTTTTTTTCCAAAGTCTCTTCAGCCTTTCTTGTGTGTCATTTCCTGTGGCTTCTAGACTTTGAAAGAAAAAATTGGTATTGCAATATAGTATATTATTTTACATGATTAACTAAGAAATCTGACAATTACAGTAAAGAGTTATTGTAGCACACACCTCTTTTACTTTGTTTTCTGTGTAGGTTGCGTGTGTTTGACAGTGGTGTGATGGTGGTCCAGCTGCAGTCTCACAGTGAAGAGGAAATGATTGCCTCAGCACTGGACAATGTAAGCTGTACCATAATGAACAGCAGTATGTGTGGCTTACGGTAATGATAATGCCTAAGACCAGGCAAACATATTGGAACCAAATGGCCCTCATTTACTAACACTGGGAAATAGGTGTATATTGGTGTGTATATTTGTGCACATGGCAGAGGGGGCATGATATTTATGAATCTGCATAGAGCTTGAATCCTGCCGTACACACGAACAGCTGGTGATAAATGCAGTTGCAGAAAACCAGCGTCGCTTGAAAGAAACAACCCAAAATATTCATGTTTGATGTGGCCTCACCCCCAGGCCATGACATGAGAAAGAAATGTGTTGTCTTGGCTCACTGTAAAACACCAAAAATATGTGATTTCAGAAAAACAAATCTTAACGCCCAAAATATCTTACATTTGTTAATAAATAATTTCAAAATATTTAATTTAATTAATTCAACTTCCAAATCATCAGCGAGAAATGCGCGACAGTCGGACTAGATCCAAACCTAGATGCCTGAACCAGTAGCGCTCTGGCTCCATGGTCTGAATGCTTGCACCTTGGATCAACGCACGAGCGAGGGTGGCACAGAACCGCTCATCTGGAATTGAGAGAGAGCACACCATTGAGTGCTTCTGTGTCTTTACCACTGTTGACTAGGGTGTGTAAAAATATCAAAATATTGATACATCGTAGTGTCTCATTTAATGATATAGTATCGATATCGTGGGCTTCTGTTTTATATACACTCACCTAAAGGATTATTAGGAACACCTGTTCAATTTCTCCTTGATGCAATTATCTAATCAACCAATCACATGGCAATTGATTCAATGCATTTAGGGGTGTGGTCCTGGTCAAGACAATCTCCTGAACTCCAAACTGAATGTCAGAATGGGAAAGAAAGGTGATCTAAGAAATTTTGAGCGTGGCATGGTTGTTGGTGCCAGACGGGCCGGTCTGAGTATTTCACAATCTGCTCAGTTACTGGGATTTTCACGCACAACCATTTCTAGGGTTTACAAAGAATGGTGTGAAAAGGGAAAAACATCCAGTCTGCGGCAGTCCTGTGGGCGAAAATGCCTTGTTGATGCTAGAGGTCAGAGGAGAATGGACCGAGCGATTCAAGCTGATAGAAGAGCAACACTGACTGAAATAACCACTCATTACAACCGAGGAATGCAGCAAAGCATTTGTGAAGCCACAACACGCACAACCTTGAGGTGGATGGGCTACAACAGCAGAAGACCCCACCGGGTACCACTCATCTCCACTACAAACAGGAAAAAGAGGCTACAATTTGCACGAGCTCACCAAAATTGGACAGTTGAAGACTGGAAAAATGTTGCCTGGTCTGATGAGTCTCGACTTCTGTTGAGACATTCAAATGGTGGAGTCAGAATTTGGTGTAAACAGAATGAGAACATGGATCCATCAGGCCTTGTTACCACTGTGCAGGCTGGTGGTGGTGGTGTAATGGTGTGGGGGATGTTTTCTTGGCACACTTTAGGTCACTTAGTGCCAATTGGGCATCGTTTAAATGCCCCAGGATACCTGAACATTGTTTCTGACCATGTCCAGCCCTTCATGACCACCATGTACCCATCCTCTGATGGATAATCCATGTACCCATCCTCTGATGGATAATGCACCATGTCATAAAGCTCGAATCATTTCAAATTGGTTTCTTGAACATGACAATGAGTTCACTGTACTACAATGGCCCCCACAGTCACCAGATCTCAACCTGATAGAGCATCTTTGGGATGTGGTGGAACGGGAGCTTCGTGCCCTGGATGTGCATCCCACAAATCTCCATCAACTGCAAGATGCTCCCATCAATATGGGCCAACATTTCTAAAGAATGTTTCAGCACCTTGTTGAATCAATGTCACGTAGAATTAAGGCAGTTCTGAAGACGAAAGGGGACCAAACACCGTATTAGTCTGGTGTTCCTAATAATCCTTCAGGTGAGTGTATATTTTACCAAATTGTTCTGTCACAGCACTACATTTGTGTGTGTCTTGTTTAGAGGAAAGAAACTCGTTTATGCAGAACATTTGACATTTAATTCACTGTTTTGATGATTAAAATAGGTTTATTTCATATTAACTTTGGTTTAACAAAGACTTTTAGTATCAGACTTGTGATTTAGCTAATATGTTGTGATCCTTCAGAGCTGTTACATGTAAATGTGGAGCTCATATAAGCTGTGGATGCGTAACACTGGACAATGCAACAGTCTGATTTGTTTTTCTAGTTGGTCAAATGCACAAAAAAAATGCACTGTTATGTTCATTCATCTTCAATAAATGGAATCTAAGAAAAAAAAACAAAAAAAAAACAATAAATATAATTTTTTGTGTGAAAATGGGGTTGATCATTAGGTGTCCCGAAAGCCTTTATTTTTAACAGAATCATATCGAATTGATTTGAAATATATTGTATCGTATCAAATCGACAGTGCACTGTATAGAGATACATATCGTATCGTGGCCTATGTATCGAGGTATGTATCGTATCGGCAGCTTCTTAATGATACCCAGCCCTACTGTTGACTAATGCTGCTACCTGTCCTCATGTGTTTCTGGCCTGATGTGCAGCATGTGGTGTCTAATGCTTTTGTTTTGTGCTTAAATCTAAACCTCCTGATGATAACTTGAGATGTCTTGTTAGACTTAAAAAGCAAAGCATCAACAATAGTTAACTAGCAAACACAGTTATGATTGCCAAACTACAATACTTAAATAGCTTTTTTGGCTCAACTGATCCTAAAAAAACAAATATATTAAAGGGAAATGCATTCTATGCTGTCAAAAGTTGTTTTCCTGTGCAGGTTGGTGTTTGTTTAAAATCTGTGTATATGGTACGCCACCTACAGACCTGCCATACGATTTTTTAAATCCCAGAGAGCGCCTTGTTCACCAAATATACACACAGATTTCGACGTACGGAAGTCTCATAAATGAGGGCCAATGAGCTGTAATTGTACAGTATTATATATTATTATGTACATAATACAGTCATTATATAAATTGTCTGAATAAACTTCTTCCATAGGTGTCAGAGAAAGGTTCTTTAACGGCAGAGGAGTTTGCCAAGCTGTTGGGGCTTTCTGTTCTTCTGTCAAAAGAAAGGTAAGCAGCGTCTGATGTTATTTATGTTTCACTGTTTAATACAAATATGTTTGAGAAAACTAAGGCAAAGTGAGGTAAAGTATTTGTATTGTTAAATTCATAGCAGAAAGTAATGCAGTTTGATGATGGACATGCGTTTCTTTGTTTCAGGTAATTTATTTAAGCTCTGTTATTTTGTAGGTTGCTGCTCGCTGAGAAGATGGGGCACCTGTGTAGAGATGATTCTGTTGAGGGTTTGAGATTTTACCCAAATCTGTTTTAACCAGTTTTCCACCTGTTCTGGTGGTATATTTTAACCACCATATGCTATTACATAATTTGAACTGTCTGTTGCTTACTGATGGCACATCTCATCAAATTAAGGCAAATGTATCTGGTGTATCAGTCAAAAGTGAATTTCTGTTTATTTTCTGACTTTTGGTAAGTCTAACATTAAAAAATAAAACCACCTGATCTACTGGCTTCTGTGTTTTCCCAGCATATCACTGATGAAATCTATGTTGTCAAATAGATTCACTTTTTCTGCCAAGATTTTGTAACTCATAGAAGCACCTGTAAAGATGACAGGTGTGGCACAGGTTGTTCCTATCACTTTACTTCATCATAGACAGATATGTTATTTGAAATGCAATAAGGTTATTTGTTCAGTCAGTGCCAGAAGCACAAGAGTTAATTTCGGTGTCTCAAATGTTAAAACTTAAGTTGTGGTTTCTTTTGTAAAGAGAGTTTCATAATGCAAATAGAAATGCTTACAAAAAAATAAAACAACTGCTGAGTATGGATCAGATTAGTGTGCCCGTATGGTTTGCTTACTGATAGATCAACCCAACTGGTTCAGCAAATATTCCCATAATCACATTGGTAACACATATGCAATACTTAACTGTAAAGGCAGTGGTCTTGTTCCTACATGTTGAGACAGACTGACTGCAACATGACCTCAATCTGTGCTGTACCCCAGGAACAATAGAGACTGGGCTAATGGGAATCCACAAAACACAATACACAATAAAGCTGTAATCCCAACAGCACCAGTGGTCAACCTTAATCATTTTGTGCCGCTGTATAAGGATCAAATGCATGAGACAGGGAGGCCTGCCTGTCACAAAACAAAACAAAAAAAAAAAAAAACAGCAGCAGTCATTTTAAGAATATTTCTGTTTGATGCGTTTTAATCTTTTACTTTTCCTCAGGTAATAGCAACAATGTACCAGGCAGCTATAAAGGCTCAGAGAAAACTCACACAATTAAATGCATCGGTGCCTCACCTGGTAGATACTTTACAACTAAAAACAATGTAAAATGTGCCACATATTCACCACAAGCTGTGGGACAGTTTGTGACAAACATGACAGACAGACATGCAGGACAGACAGACAAGACAGACATACAGGACAGACAGACAAGACAGACATGCAGGACAGACATACAGGACAGACAGACAAGACAGACATACAGGACAGACAGACAAGACAGACATACAGGACAGACATGCAGGACAGACATGCAAGACAGACATACAGGACAGACATGCAAGACAGACATGCAGGACAGACATGCAGGACAGACATGCAAGACAGACATGCAGGACAGACATACAGGACAGACAGACAAGACAGACATGCAGGACAGACATACAGGACAGACAGACAAGACAGACATGCAGGACAGACATACAGGACAGACAGACAAGACAGACATGCAGGACAGACATACAGGACAGACAGACAAGACAGACATGCAGGACAGACATACAGGACAGACAGACAAGACAGACATGCAGGACAGACAGACAAGACAGACATGCATGACAGACATGCAGGACAGACAGACAAGACAGACATGCAGGACAGACATACAGGACAGACAGACAAGACAGACATACAAGACAGACATACAGGACAGACATGCAGGACAGACAGACAAGACAGACATGCATGACAGACATGCAGGACAGACAGACAAGACAGACATGCAGGACAGACATGCAGGACAAACAGACAAGACAGACATACAGGACAGACATGCAGGACAGACATGCAGGACAGACAGACAAGACAGACATGCAGGACAGACATGCAGGACAGACAGACAAGACAGACATGCAGGACAGACATACAGGACAGACAGACAAGACAGACATGCAGGACAGACAGACAAGACAGACATGCATGACAGACATGCAGGACAGACAGACAAGACAGACATGCAGGACAGACATACAGGACAGACAGACAAGACAGACATACAGGACAGACAGACAAGACAGACATACAAGACAGACATACAGACAGACATGCAGGACAGACAGACAAGACAGACATGCATGACAGACATGCAGGACAGACAGACAAGACAGACATGCAGGACAGACATGCAGGACAAACAGACAAGACAGACATACAGGACAGACATGCAGGACAGACATGCAGGACAGACATGCAGGACAGACAGACAAGACAGACATGCATGACAGACATGCAGGACAAACAGACAAGACAGACATGCAGGACAGACATGCAAGACAGACATACAGGACAGGCATGCAGGACAGACAGACATGCATGACAGACATGCAGGACAGACAGACAAGACAGACATGCATGACAGACATGCAGGACAGACAGACAAGACAGACATACAGGACAGACATGCAGGACAGACAGACAAGACAGACATGCAGGACAGACATACAGGACAGACATGCAAGACAGACATACAGGACAGACATGCAGGACAGACATGCAGGACAGACATGCAAGACAGACATGCAAGACAGACATGCAGGACAAACAGACAAGACAGACATGCAGGACAAACAGACAAGACAGACATAAAGGACAGACAGACAAGACAGACATGCAGGACAGACATACAGGACAGACAGACAAGACAGACATACAGGACAGACAGACAAGACAGACATACAGGACAGACAGACAAGACAGACATACAGGACAGACATGCAGGACAGACATACAGGACAGACATGCAAGACAGACATGCAGGACAGACATGCAGGACAGACATGCAAGACAGACATGCAGGACAGACATACAGGACAGACAGACAAGACAGACATGCAGGACAGAGACATACAGGACAGACAGACAAGACAGACATGCAGGACAGACATACAGGACAGACAGACAAGACAGACATGCAGGACAGACATACAGGACAGACAGACAAGACAGACATGCAGGACAGACATACAGGACAGACAGACAAGACAGACATGCAGGACAGACAGACAAGACAGACATGCATGACAGACATGCAGGACAGACAGACAAGACAGACATGCAGGACAGACATGCAGGACAACAGACAAGACAGACATACAGGACAGACATGCAGGACAGACATGCAGGACAGACAGACAAGACAGACATGCAGGACAGACATGCAGCAGGACAGACAGACAAGACAGACAGACAGGACAGACATACAGGACAGACAGACAAGACAGACATGCAGGACAGACAGACAAGACAGACATGCATGACAGACATGCAGGACAGACAGACAGACAGACAGACATGCAGGACAGACATACAGGACAGACAGACAAGACAGACATACAGGACAGACAGACAAGACAGACATACAAGACAGACATACAGGACAGACATGCAGGACAGACAGACAAGACAGACATGCATGACAGACATGCAGGACAGACAGACAAGACAGACATACAGGACAGACATGCAGGACAGACATGCAGGACAGACAGACAAGACAGACATGCATGACAGACATGCAGGACAAACAGACAAGACAGACATGCAGGACAGACATGCAAGACAGACATACAGGACAGGCATGCAGGACAGACAGACATGCATGACAGACATGCAGGACAGACAGACAAGACAGACATGCATGACAGACATGCAGGACAGACAGACAAGACAGACATACAGGACAGACATGCAGGACAGACAGACAAGACAGACATGCAGGACAGACATACAGGACAGACATGCAAGACAGACATACAGGACAGACATGCAGGACAGACATGCAGGACAGACATGCAAGACAGACATGCAAGACAGACATGCAGGACAAACAGACAAGACAGACATGCAGGACAAACAGACAAGACAGACATAAAGGACAGACAGACAAGACAGACATGCAGGACGCACTGCGCACACTCTGAGCTGCGCGTTCATGAGTTCAGGTTCCTGACAGCGCGCCTTTGGCTGAACTACTGGCTCCATGTACTGCCCCTCTGACTCCAGGCTCTGTCAGGACTCTCGAGAGTGTGAGGATCCTCTCTCTTGTGTGAGGATCCTCTCATTGTGTGACCTCTCTCCTGTGTGAGGATCCTCTCTGTGTGAGGATCCTCTCTCTTGTGTGAGGATCCTCTCTCTTGTGTGAGGATCCTCTCTCTTGTGTGAGGATCCTCTCTCTTGTGTGAGGATCCTCTCTCTTGTGTGAGGATCCTCTCTCTTGTGTGAGGATCCTCTCTCTTGTGTGAGGATCCTCTCTCTTGTGTGAGGATCCTTTCTCTTGTGTGAGGATCCTCTCTTGTGCTTTTGCGGTGCGTCTCGTGGATGGAGCAGGACGCGCGTCGTTACGGTGAGATTTCCACCTCAAAACTTTGGGGACTTTATTTTAAATTAAGCCTAAAATGAAGTGAGCACGTGCGTTTCCTCCCGACGCTCTGGGTGTATGTGTGTACTATGTGCCATAGTATTCGGTGTTAAAATGTTGGGAAATGTTCTTAAGTCAAGTTAATTTGTGTGATTTTAATGTCTTTCTTATTCTATAAAATTACTTTGTGTACGAATTGTGCTGTACAAATAAACTTGTCTAAATCTCTATGAACTGAAAGTGTGCAGTGCTCTGGAGATAAACCTCGATTATGCGACATTTGAGCGATTCATGTGGACATTTGTCAGTGACGAGTTTATAGTCACCCCCAGTGCGCCTGTTCTAGTAAAAGCAGTATGAAGGACTGTTTTATAAATGCTTTAGTCCAAAGGGAAGTGTGGAACCTTATCACAGAGCACTGCCAGACTGGAGGAAAAGGAAGAACTTTGTAAATAACCAAGTTTATGTTCATTCTTCCTGTTTTCTGTGGTTTAATGCACTGGAAAACATCCCATCATGGACTAGTTTGTTGATTCTGTTGAGTATTTTTTGTTCTTATTGTAAAATGTATCTGTGTTTCACAGAGGTCAGTGATGGAGGAAGATGAACAGGACATAAACTGTAGGAGAAAACAGTGACATGGTAATGCCACAGGCTGTCTGCACACTGCCTGTCCTGCTGGCGCTCATGGGATATGGTGAGACCAACTCATCCCAGATGAATAACCAGATACACAACCAGGGCTAAAACATGCTAAGAAACACAGATGAGCTCTTATAGGTCAAGAGGAAGGGTGCGGTATGACTGTTCTCCTCTGGATTTCCATTTGTGGAAGGATTAGAAGTGAAGGAATTTTTGTTTCAGAATGCAACAGTATTGTCAAAACAAAAAATGTCAATACCTAGATACTAACTGATACTAAATCTCTAAGTATCAGGTACTATTACTACTGCACTACTGTACTATCCATATCATACCACTCAATTTTGTGAAAATGTCCTAAATAGTATTAGAAAGATTTTAATCTTTATCAGAACTTAATATATGACAAATTTATGAAACAACTATATTTTTTGTGTTGATCATGTATCGAACTTGGTATCTAGTATCGAGCCTTTTCCACTCTGAGGCAGACGGTTATTATATTCTATGATTTCTTTAGAATATCTTTTGCTTTGTTTTTCCTGTAGCTTTGGCTGGGCTCAGTATATGGCCCTCTCTCCACATCGCCCTTAGCAATGCCAGCATATTTGTGGAATTCACATCAAATTCCAGCAACAGCACAACAGTTCAAAGGACGCTGTCTTTAGTTAACACCGAGACCAACAGCACTTTAACCGTCCAGAAGATCCCAAACATCCCAACAGCGTTTAGGGTGGAGTTCAACTGCTCCTGCTTCCTCTATGCAGGAACCTTCCGCTTCTTGCTGAGGCAAACAAGCAGTGCCCCTGCACCTTCTCACAGCAATGGGACAAACCAGGATGGTGTGGAGAGCACTACCTGGTGGTGGAGTTCAGAACTGCAAGTTCAATGGCCCACTTTTCATGTGGCTGTGGAGAGGGCTGGAAACCACTTTGGGTCTTTTCAGGTAAGAATGCAAGAAAATATATAGCAGCATTATTAAATCAAAATACCAAAAAGAGTTATGCACTTTATCTCAGACATGGGCAAACTACGGCCCAGGGGCAACACACGGCCCTGTGGGCTTATTAATCCGGCCGAACGTGACAAAATTATATTAAAGTAGGTAAGGGAAAACCTTCTTCAATTTACCTTTTCAACAAGTTGTTGATCTTTTGGCACTTGATAAAACTAAATTTGAGTTTTTCTGCTGTGTTTGTTTAACTGAAATTTAATAAATTAACTATTAATTTAATTAATGCATTTGGAAAACAATTTGTACAATGAGCCTTGCATGTTCATGCTTTGCTACATGTTACAGGCCAAATCTCTAATGCCCCCCCCCGTCAAATTTCATCCCAGTTTATCTTAATAAAAATAATTGAAAATATAACAACTAAAGTAATAAAAATAAATAAACCATAGCAAAGAGAACAGACACGTGGTGATGATACTATGTGAGTTTGGTGTCTATTTTGTGATATTCATTTTATGATGTATAATAATTGTATATTTGTTTTTCCTCAGGTTGGAATTGCCACCAATGAGCACTTCACAGCCTGCAACAGTGGCATAGACTCTGCTCTCTTCCTGGAGGTCAGCTTCATGGAGTACAACCAAATTGGTCAAAACAGCATCGACAAGGTCCGAGCACGCACCCGTCATCCCATCAAACCTCTCCGCTCCCAAAGCATCCAGCTGCCCTGTGCCTTCCCCTTCACTGAAAAAGACTTCATACGAGTAGCACTGAAGTCACCTCATGCAACTCAGGATGTTAAAAGCTCTGGGCCGCTGTATTTGTCCAGAATATTCTCTTATAAACTTCTTGTTGAAAATGGCAACGCTTATAGGAGTGCATGTGAAGGGACGATGTCTGTTAAACTGCTGACTCCACCCTGTGCACACATAAACGGAAAAGTATTGCTCTACAAGGACACAGGGGTCAGTCCAAATTTATCCACGTCCGGAGCAGGAAGCACCACACTGACGGGCTTTGGGTCAGAGGAACCAGCTTCACCCCCCCTGGCATTCAACTGGCTCACTCAGGGAGAAAATGAAACTGAATTTGACTGCTCCGTGTTTTACCCCGGGAGGAATAAATACTGCTTTCGTTTTGTTTTCAACTACAGCCGGTCACCAAGTCCAGCACAGACATGTTTGGTGGTTCATAGGAGTGCAGGTACAGAACTTGTATTTGTGCCAAGTGAAAATAAAATTGTCTAGACCCATCACCCGACATGTAACACCTATTTAAAATATATAAACCATTACAAGTGTGTAAAACAATACAGACTTGTAATTGAAGACATGCCTGGAGCAACACAGAGAACCACATTTGATAATAGGTCCCAAGATCAGAAAAATTGAGAAGAACAGGAAATAAAATGCACGACTGCAGGATTAAAATGTTGACACATGAGTGCATGCTTGTCCAATACAGGTGGGAAGCCATGACTATTATATAGTGACGTGTGGTGAGGTTCATGGCTGGTGAGGCACTGATGTGTCACAATCACATTTACAAACATATAAACCAGGTGTCAGGACATTTGGCCCCAGGTCAGTTTCTCTCATAGTGACTTGGGGCCAGAATAAAAAAGAATTTCAAAATAAAAGTTCCAAAGTCTCTGTGAAATAGCTCTAATAGTATGAAAAGAAAAGCTGATTTTGTATTGTTTTTTATCCGTATTCTGCTTCCCAAATTTTCAGTGGATTGAAGTGATTAAATTTCTTACCATTTTTTACGTCTCTGTGTGAAAAGAGCGAGTCTTTCGTCCTGTCGTCTGGAGCAAACCATTTAGCTCCTTTAGCGTTGGTCGTCCTTTAATTATAACCTCCTGCTTCGTCCGAAAGTCCAGTTTAGAAAACAGCTTCAGCTTTAATATTTATCTTCCTCCATTTAAAAAGTAGGACCAGACATGAAGAAAAAAGTGAATTGCTATAGTTGACTTGCTAACTCTAAATTGTAGTTTGCGGCCCCTATTCTGCGGGAGTTACAAGAATCCCTGGGCTCACGAGCGCCCCCTAACATGCGGCAGGGTAACTGCGTGCCTCACCGCCGTGTTCACACCGGGGCGTCAAAAATGCGCTGAACTCCTCTATTTGGACACGTGTGCATTTGAGGGCAGACGCCTTGGACGTGCGTCCAAAGAGCGAGTCCAAAGAGCACGTCTAGAGCGTCGAGTGTTTTCCCGCTCTTTTTGTGCACAATGACACACCATGTTGAGAGAACAGCTTTGGTGTATTTACTGCACAAAAGTCATCAACGGAGGGGATCGGCTCGGCCACGGTGTGTCTGGGTTCACGACATAATTCAGAGGCGTTTGGAGTTTGGTGAGTTTCATCACTTGCTCCAGGAGCTCAGTTTGTTTGTTTGTTTATTTAATGAAGGGACAGAGCATATTAAGAACAGAGGCCTGAGGAACAAATCCCACACCTGTAAATATGCAGGATTATAGCCAGTGCTAATTTTCATCCTTAGTCCGTCTGGATGATCAGTGCTTCCAGCGGTATTTTCGTGTGACCCAAGCCCAGTTCAATGACCTTCTGTCCCGCATTGGTGCGGATAACGTCCTCCACTGTTCGTGTTTGTGACTCCAGTGCTTCAGAATGACGTCACTGTGTCACTGGAGCGTGGTCTCTGATTGACGCTGCGCGTCGAACGCCTCAAAAAAGTTCAACCAAGTTGAACTTTTGGGGCGTTCGACACTTGGATGCTTGGGCGTCTGGACGCGTAGACGCCTGGATGTTCAAGACGCGCCGCACTGACGCCAGATTCACGCCGCCTTGACGCTTGAAGACGCGCCGCAAAAACGCTGCGTCACCAAGACGTGCGTCCACCATAGACTTTGAATGTGATCTCGACGCATCTGACGCCCCGGTGTGAACGCACCTTAATGTGCTCAGCCCTTAAAGAGTTAAAGTAGCAGCTTAGCTACAGCACAGTCAGTCCGCGGTGAGGCACGGACAGCCTGTGCCTCACCGTGGACTGACTGAGAATAAAATTGGCTGCCTCACCTGACCACACGTCACTGCTATTATACTTATCTATCATATTCCAACTGTGGGACATCAAAAATGCAAAAATGACATAAAAAATTTTCATCTGGTAGTTTGTCCTGGAAATCTAACTAAATTACAGCCCTAGAAGTATATAACGTTACATTTTCCATTATTAAAAGTTCTGTCAACTGCAATAACAGTTTAAATAGAAGTAAACCTGCTGCTTTTTTCTTTGGTTGTGTATTTTTGCAGAGTCCTGGGGTCCGTGGCAGCCCTGGAGCTTGTGCAGTGTGACCTGTGGGGAGGGAGTGAGGGAGAGGATCCGTGATTGTTTATTGTCGTCTGGTGGAGGCGGGCTGAAGTGCACCGGCATGGTGAAAGAACAGTCTCTCTGCTCCCTAGAAGACTGTGTTGGTCAGTTTGATCATACATGTTTTCTTCTATCTCAAGTATTTTACCAAAGCAACAGTAATGAAAAATAAAATATAAAAATACTAAATATATATACAACAAACAACCTAAATAACAGTTCAGATTCTCAAATTCTTCTTCCTTTTCCAGTGTCGCCTGCCTCTACTCCATCCCTGCCTCCCGTCCACACTGGAACGTCACCCCTGGATAATAACATTGTGGCTGTGGTGGGCATCTCTCTGTGCCTGGCTGTGATTTTTGCTACTGTTATTGTAACCGTGTGGAGAAAGCTCTGCCAGACCCCTCCTTCATGCGGTTCAGTTCGACGAGGCTCTATCCATTCTCCAGGGGGGAGGAAGTTGTCTGATGAGGCGTCCATTTGCGCCAACAGCCTGCAGCGGCCCAGTGTCACCGACGGCCACGTCACAACAGCTGGGGTTACTGCCTCCCAAAAAGACATATCTCCTGTTACCCCTCCACCCCTCACGCAGACACTGGTGATACCTATCCCCCAAGATCCAGAAAGATTGTCCCCTAGTGGTCAGAAGATGCTGCCGCCAATATTTGGGTAACTATAACATAGACACTGTAATCCTGTTGTGTGAGTGTGCCATCATAGTGTTTTTGGGGGTAGTAGGAGTAAAAACACACATTTATTAGTCTCTTTCAATTGTTCATTTAATCTTTCACTACACTGTACAGATAATTTTAAGTCGTATGCGTAACTATACTGTCAGAATTTGCCACTTGCTTCCCAGTTTGGCATTAAACATAATCTAGCTTTTATGTAATTACAACTTTTATATCTTAAAAATCATTGCAAAACATGAATTCTTACTTAAAGCGAGTTCGCCTTTCCACAGACCTGATCTGTAAATTGGCATATACTGTAGTTTAAAGCTATACTGTGGAGACCGAATCATGTACCATCCATCAGAAAAGTTACTTTATTACTTATACTGCAAAAGGTTAATAAGTAATGTATGAGATTAATCTTCTGAGAGAAAGCGCAAACTGAAAGACCTTTGAACACATTATTTTTGTTGTTTTTTCGCCATTTCAGAAATAAAGAGAACTACTAAAATCAACTGAGTTTTCTTTAGAATATGTTCATCAATCTCTTGAGAATACTCACTGTACACTTTTTTCATGCAGGTACCGCTTGGCTCAGCAGCAGTTGAAAGAAATGAAGAAGAAAGGTTTGAAAGAGGCCACCCAGCTGTACCACGTCTCCTCGAGTCCAGTTCATGATACTCTTCTGGAAACCTCTGCTTCCCCCACCTGCTCCCCCATTCCCTCCCCAACAGCTTTCCCTCTGGGTCCACCCAAAGAAACCAGCTCGAGCCCTTTTCGAATTGCTGCCCCCTTTTCTGACATGCCAGCCCAGACTTTAAGGATCACACCTGACAGGCTGAGTCCTAGAGTCGAGCTGGTCCTTGGACCTCCTGTTTCTGGGCATTCAAAAGGTGGAAGCTCTGGTTGGAGGGACCGGACTGCTGACTGGGTGGAGATGGTGGAGAGGAGTGGGTTGGCCGGGCTCAGACCAGGAGTTGCACCAGGAAATGAAAGCCACTATGACAACAGGAATCCCTATTTCCGTCGAACTTGTAGTTTTAACGACACTAAGCCTCCACTTTCATCTGCTGCACTTGCAAGACAGTTCAGAGAGAGGAGCATGACACAGGTTTGTCGACTCGCAACTGTGTAAAGTACTCAAATCAAACAAGAGATTATGACTTAACTGTTAAACACATCAATGCTACTAGCAAAATATGTGATATATTTTTAATTATAGTTTATTGTAAAAAAAAAAAACAAAAAAAAAAACAAAACGCCCAAGGTAATTCAGACTAAAGTTAAGACTTGATGAATACATACTAGTGTATTTACATTTTTAAACTATTGGGCAGGGCTGCATATTAGTGGGTGGTCATGATTTTATGGTTCAGAAAAGATCTATAATGTACAGTGTAATGTATTTCAGGTGGGGTCTCGCACTCTTCCCGAGGGGAGCAGTTGGAAGAGGAGTGGAAAGTTGTCCCCTTCTTACCCCTTTACAGAAGAAAGTGCATCAGAATGGGCCAAAGCGAGACTCCAGAGAAGAGATTTTAGGAAGACTTGGACAGACACGCAAAACAATGAGGTTAAACACACTGGCACCAACACAGACAATTTAATTTCAGCACCTGAAAGACTTCTAAAGCCTGAACTCAAAGCCCTACTGGAAAAAGAGGCCCCCACAGCCCAGGGTATCTCTGGTATTGGGGGTCCAGTTGTAGGACAGGACCATCCCATTGGAGGGAACCACCTCAGCCTGAATAGAGCTGAACTGAACTGGAGTCGACGGGGTCCTTCCCCCATACAGAGGAACATGCTGGCCCGCAAACTGAAGGAGGCGCAGTCGTCTTCATGTGCCAGAGGAGGGCGCCAACGCAGTTCGACATTCAGTGTGTCCTCATCGCAGCAGAGGAAGAACAGGTGCAGGTCTTTGCCCATGTCTGGAGACTTGAGCAGCAGCGGGGGCTCGCCTTACAGACTGAGCGAGGCTGAACAGAAGATGATGGACCTGGATCTGTCCTCCCCATGTGAGGAGGCAGACGAGTAGATTTATAATATAGGGATTTATAAACTACTGTTGAAGATTAAGGATTATGTGTGTGCACTTAACGTCGATTAGACATTACATGAAGACCATGTCACCTCACACAGTTCATATTCAAACATGATCACGCTCTGGTCTCGCCTTTCTCTAAACATACAGGCTAAGTTATGAGTCATGATAAAGACTGATATTATTTTGTTTATTTCATCTGTCATAAAGGACAGTGTGTATCTGTGGTGATCTTTGAGGTGTAATAATTGTGTAATTTTATACTATACAGTTTGATATATTTTACATGCAGTGATGTTATTTGCTATGTTTGTATTATTAGGATACAAATTGTACATCAGGTTCACTGGGAAAGGACAATTTGAATGTAAACTGTCCTGAAGACTAAAGGTTTATGTTCACACACTGTTCATAACACGGGGATTAAGCTGATGGCTACAATGCAAGTTTTATTGTTTGGAAGAAAAATAAAATGTAGAAATATGACAGGTGATAACAATTCAGATCCTTATCGGTTTGACTGTTGTGTATTTAAATAAAACAGCTTGATAAAAAGGGTTAAATAGTTAGAGTTAAATTTGTTTTTTTAAAATGCTCCATCTCCGCTCCCCACAGTATCCAGGAACATCAGCGGTCGCACCTTGATGGCCGTGTGCCGAAGGGAGTACCACAGGCCTCTCCACGTTCCCCAAACCACTCCATTGTCCAGCTGACCAGAGTACTTCCCTTTTCGGTAGTACTTGCCATTTAAGTTGGCTGCATGACATCTGCAAGAGAAAAATCTAATAAGTGATATTTGTACTTTATTGTTGAAGCTTTGAGTCAAAATGAACTTGATTAAGAATTAGGTAAAAATGGATCATTTTGCAATTGTTACCTGTACATTCAGAGCATATTGTATAGAAAAATATGTGTCATTTTTCAGTGCATTCTTGTTTAAGGTGCTGTTTGAACCCCAGCAATGACATTTTAAAGCACATTTTGATTGATTGCCATAATATTATCTTAATATTGTCATAGAGATAATAAAAAATTGGAGTGAAAATTGAGGATTGTTTCAATATTATCCACTCCTGCTGAGAATAATGACGTCTGTGAACTGAATATTTACCGGTTGAACCACCAGCCGGCTTGATTCTCCTGAGCACAGCTGCCGTGGTGATAACGATCATTATCCTGGCAAAAATAACAGTACAGTACATTCATCACGCATGTTCAACTTTTTGTCTAAGTAAGCTGTTTTTTGCGATGTTGACCCAGCTTTAGCCACTATTTGGTCAGTTAAATTCACTCAGATGCTTACAGTTTTAAAGCTTTGCTACAGTAAAAATAAGTATGATTTTTGTGTAAGCCATGATGAATGAATGTTACACTATTAGCTTACCTCGCTATCTTCTATGCCATATATTTCTGTATCACCTTTACATACACATTATTATCATGTGATCCTTACCTGATCTCTGGTGCTGAACTGCATCCCGCTGAGACAGGCGGACCACTGCTCCACCATCCCTCCTCCTCCCGTCAGAGCATCGCCCGCTTTACCACTGTACTGACCGAACTGGAGGCGGTACTTATCCTTCAATTCAGATTACAGCCAGTTTAAATAGATGCCATGTTGAGTATATCAGAAAGTTTTTGTAGCTGAGCCTTATTTTGTTCACTTACAGATTCAGCACTGAGCCTGAAGTTCTCATAAAAGGCCCAGTTTCTGTGTCCGTCCCAGTCCATTAAGTCAATCTTCACCAAGTTTTTACCTTAACAAAAAAGCATGTGCTAGGGAATACTTCACAGTGTATTTAAACAGTACGTTTCTTAAGACAACCTTTTGAAAGCAATGAGTGAATGTGCTCGTTGCCCAACCAAAACTCATCGTTCCACAGTTTAAAGTCGCCAAAGCCATCTCTGTAGTCCACCCAGTCTCTGGAATGAAAATAACACGCACATATTTGGCAAAGGGAGTCCACTATAAATTACTATAATATTTTTTTCTGATCACCTGTTGAAATCTACTTTTCCATGTCTCCGTCTCTGAAGCACTGTCCATCCGCCGCCGTCCTCCATGTCACAGTAAACCAGCACAGGGTCCTGGTTTGAAATGGGCCGGACCCTGTAGAAGCCACTCGGAGGTTTCTGTCTGTCAAACAGTTCAGAACAGTCTGCAACAACGGGAAAGAGCCTTTACTCCTGAGCCTTTTGTATTGTTTTTTTGCTGCTGTTTTTTGTACAACTAAATTAATGTATATAAGGTCCAATATTACGCAAAATTTACTCCTATGAGCTTTAAGCCATATTAGACTGTCATCTCCTCAAAAACAGACCTGGAGTTGTGTTTAGTTTCATTCACACATGTTTGAGTAACACTTTATTATGAGTCTGTTACATTTCCAAAGCTTAACATGCTCTGTTCCACCTTGTGATGTCATGAAGTGGTAGTTTTCAAGCTCCTTAAAAAAGTTAACAGCTCCTTTTACCTTTAGTTCAGTAGAGATTGGTAATTCCAGAGCTGAAATTGTGTGTGGAGTTTAAAAACACAGTGGAGCACTTCCTATTACCACATGATGACATCACAAGGTGGAACAGAATGTTTTTGTTTGAGAGAAAAGCTCAGCCTAAATCTGCAGGTTTGTGAGAATGAAACAAAACACAGCTCCAGGTCTGTTTTTTTTTTTTTTAAATACAGGTGCACTATGTAACTCTTGGTGGAGGGTGCACCTCCTGTGTCATTGCTTTGCCATCAGGCATTACCACTTACAGGTCAGATCTATGGAGAGGTGACCCTGCTTAAGAATCTTATGCTTATCAAGGTGTTAAAACTAATTAAATAAATGAAAGATAGACATGTTTAAAAAGTTTCATAGTGCACCTTTACAATAAAAACAAACTAATTATATCAGAAGAGTCTATAATGATTTACTCACTTGACATTAAAGTGCTGAAACTCACTGGACGTCATAAATATCTGATGGTCATTGACATTTAAACTTCAAAATAGATACGATACCTTTATCATGTACTATCAGACTGCCTGCAGACGGGAGCGGCGTCCTCTGTGTAGTGTCCCGGCTGTCCACTGTCCCGCTGATGTTGGTCCCATCACTGAGCGTTGGTGACTGGGGGTCCTGGTTCGATGCTCTCTGGTGAAGAGGCTGAACATATTTGTGTGTCTGCAGGTATCGGATCTGCCAAACTCCGATCAAAAGGTTATTCTCCAGTTGCTTTATGCTTTTCTTGAGAGCTACGACTTCTGCTTCACATGAGTCCAGGACCTAAGCAGAGGGAAGGCTGAACTTGTATCAGTCTGCCACAATCTGCACTAACTTATATTAAAGCCAAATTAAACAAGAGGTAAACAGAGATACTTACTGACATGTCCACTGGAGCGAAGCTGCAGCAGACCACAACAACTACAAGTAATGTTGCCATGATTCCTCTCAACATAATCAGCACAGTGTGTCTTTTATCCAGGAAAAGCTCCAGTTTCCATCTGTTTTCTTCTCCTGTGTCAGAGTTATTTAGAGCTGGTTCTGCATGGCCCACATTAAGAGTCAAGAACAGAACCACCTGCCACACCTGGAATCAGTTATTTTCTCTTTTTTTTCTTCTCCCTGTTTGTTCAATGCAAGGCAAAAATATTGTATAAAGCAGTAAAACTTTCTTACGACGGAAAGTAGCGCGCTGACCAAGGCTTTTTATATTATCAAAAAATATACATACATATATTTGCACATCGGCCATCATCACCTAATTTCCATCAGGCTACAATAATAATGAATATTTACTGCTGTCAGAAGTCACACTGAAGACCAGTTCAGAAATGCGGGGCTTCATCTTGTGCCACTCTCATGTCATTTTCACAGCAAAGTCTGTTCCGTGTTTCATCCATCAAACCATCAAGACAGTCACAAGTTCATTCTGAGTCACCAAATTCTCTGCGGCACAGACTGACACTGATCACCTGCACCAGTGATGGACAAGCGTCTCATCACGGATCGTATGAGTCGGTGCGTGTCTTGACCTCCGCTGAACCCCTGAGACTGACTCACCGAACCCCTACGGTTTCTTCTCTTTTTTTGCGTAGGCGCTGTGCATGACGGGATATAACAGTGAGTGAAGTGTGCTCGGATTAACGCTTCGGCTACGATCGATCTCCATGGAAACGCAGGAACCGCAGGAACCGCAGGAAACGCAGGGTGCATTCGTCGGGTGAACGCGTGTTACTATAATAAGAATAATAAAATGAAATCAACTGACACATGGCATAGAAGGTAAACAGCGCCCTCTACTGGTATTAATGTGGTTTAGACACAGAGCAAATTAAACCTGGACCAAATACAGAATCGTTAAACTGCAATATCCCACTTAATGTACAACTAATAAGTGTTCTCTGGATTATAGACTATAAATGTATTAATGTTATTACGTTTTAACAAGGTATATTTTGTTATGCTATATTAAGATATGTAGTAGCTACAACCGGGAAAAAAATTACTTATATTTGTCTGTTAATATTCAAACAGAAACATTAATTCCTTACTTCATTCAATCTAAACAGAAATAAAAAGCTGCGGCGACGACACCTTGATTCTTCTTCTATTAAATAACAAAGAATAAAAAAATATATATAAATAAATAAAAAAATATATATAAATAAATAAAAAAAAAAAATGCTGTACTGAGACTCGGCACGCGCCGAGTCTCAGTACAGCACGAGGCCAGATGCACGAGGAGTCTCCTGCGTCGGCCGGGTACATCAGAGGGTACATCAGAGGGTACATCGAAGGGCACTTTGAACGGTGCATTTGGCGAATTTAAGTATTGGGAAGTATTCTGGATCCCAGCACGAGCAGTGGAAGTGGGAATAGCGGGAGCAGCAGGGAGGGGTATAGAGGGAGCAGCAGGGAGGAGCATGGAAGGAGCGGCAGGGATGGGCATAGCCAGAGCAGCGGAGGTGGGCACAGCGGGGCTAGCAGGAAGGGGCATTGCGGGGGTAGCGGGGAGGGGCATAGCAGGAGCAGCAGGGAGGGCCACTGCAGGAGCAGCTGGGAGGGGCATAGCAGGATCAGAAGGGAGGGGCATAGCAGCAGCAGTGGAGGTGGGCACAGCGGGGCTAGCAAAAAGGGGCATTGCGGGGTTAACGGGGAGGGGCATAGCAGGAACAGCTGGGAGGGACATGGCAGGCGATGCAGGGAGGAACATGGCAGGAGGAGCAGGGAGGGGCATAGCAGGGGCAGCAGAGGTGGGTATAGGAGGAGCAGCAGGGAGGGATATGGCAGAAGCAGTAGGGAGGGGAGCAGCAGGAGCAGCGGGGAAGGGCATAACCGGAGGGGGAGGGAGGGGCATGGTGGAGGCAGAGGGGAGGGGCATGGGAAGAGTAACAAGAGTAACCCCAGCGGGGGTGGGCATAGCGGGAGCAGCAGGTAGGGGCAAAGCAGGAGCAGCGTGAGTGGTCATAGCAGGAGGAGCAGAGAAGACCTTAGAAGGAGGAGCAGTGCAGGGCATGGCAGGAGGAGCAGGGAGGGGTATAGCCGCAGACGCAGGGAAGGGCATAGCAGCAGCAGCAGAGGTTGGCACAGTGGGGCTAGCAAGAAGGGGCATTGGGGGGTTAGCGGGGAGGGGCATAGCAGGAACAGCCGGGAGGGGCATGGCAGGCGATGCAGGGAGGAACATGGCAGGAGGAGAAGGGAGGGGCATAGCAGGGGCAGCAGAGGTGGGTATAAGAGGAGGAGAAGGGAGGGATATGGCAGGGGCAGCAGGGAGGGGCATAGCACGAGCAGTGGAAGTGGGAATAGCGGGAGCAGCAGGGAGGGGTATAGAGGGAGCAGCAGGGAGGAGCATGGAAGGAGTGGCAGGGATGGGCATAGCCAGAGCAGCGGAGGTGGGCACAGCGGGGCTAGCAGGAAGGGGCATTGCGGGGGTAGCGGGGAGGGGCATAGCAGGAGCAGCAGGGAGGGCCACTGCAGGAGCAGCTGGGAGGGGCATAGCAGGATCAGAAGGGAGGGGCATAGCAGAAGAAGCAATGCAGGCTTTACCATAAGGAACAGGGTGCGCCTTAGCAAGACAAAGCATACCGTGCAGCTCAGCAAGAGGGGAAGTGAGGGGCATAGAAGGAGGAGCAACGCGAGGTTTGGCATAAGGAACAGGGCGGGCCTTAGCAGGTCGAATACGGGGCATAGCACGAGCAGTTAGGAGGGGCATGACAGGTGATGCAGGGAGGAACGTGGCAGGAGGAGCAGGGAGGGGCATAGCGGGGGCAGCAGAGGTGGGTATAGGAGGAGAAGCAGGGAGGGATATGGCAGAAGCAGCAGGGAGGGGCATAGCAGGAGCAGTGGGGAGGGGCATACTAGGAGCAGCAGGTGGCAGTATAGCAGGCGCAGCGGGCAGGGGCATAGCCGCAGAGGCAGGGAAGGGCATAGCAGCAGCAGTGGAGGTGGGCACAGCGGGGCTAGCAAGAAGGGGCATTGCGGGGTTAACGGGGAGGGGCATAGCAGGAACAGCCGGGAGGGGCATGGCAGGCGATGCAGGGAGGAACATGGCAGGAGGAGCAGGGAGGGGCATAGCAGGGGTGGCAGAGGTGGGTATAGGAGGAGGAGCAGGGAGGGATATGGCAGGGGCAGCAGGGAGTGGCATAGCACGAGCAGTGGAAGTGGGAATAGCGGGAGCAGCAGGGAGGGGTACAGAGGGAGCAGCAGGGAGGAGCAGGGAGGAGCATGGAAGGAGCGGCAGGGATGGGCATAGCCAGAGCAGCGGAGGTGGGCACAGCGGGGCTAGCAGGAAGGGGCATTGCGGGGGTAGCGGGGAAGGGCATAGCAGGAGCAGCAGGGAGGGCCACTGCAGGAGCAGCTGGGAGGGGTATAGCAGGATCAGAAGGGAGGGGCATAGCAGGAGGAGCAATGCAGGCTTTACCATAAGGAACAGGGTGCGCCTTAGCAAGACAAAGCATACCGTGCAGCTCAGCAAGAGGGGAAGTGAGGGGCATAGAAGGAGGAGCAACGCGAGGTTTGGCATAAGGAACAGGGCGGGCCTTAGCAGGTCGAATACGGGGCATAGCACGAGCAGTTAGGAGGGGCATGGCAGGTGATGCAGGGAGGAACGTGGCAGGAGGAGCAGGGAGGGGCATAGCGGGGGCAGCAGAGGTGGGTATAGGAGGAGAAGCAGGGAGGGATATGGCAGAAGCAGCAGGGAGGGGCATAGCAGGAGCAGTGGGGAGGGGCATACTAGGAGCAGCAGGTGGCAGCATAGCAGGCGCAGCGGGCAGGGGCATAGCCGCAGAGGCAGGGAAGGGCATAGCAGCAGCAGCGGAGGTGGGCACAGCGGGGCTAGCAAGAAGGGGCATTGCGGGGTTAGCGGGGAGGGGCATAGCAGGAACAGCCGGGAGGGGCATGGCAGGCGATGCAGGGAGGAACATGGCAGGAGGAGCAGGGAGGGGCATAGCAGGGGCAGCAGAGGTGGGTATAGGAGGAGGAGCAGGGAGGGATATGGCAGGGGCAGCAGGGAGGGGCATAGCACGAGCAGTGGAAGTGGGCATAGTGGGAGCAGCAGGGAGGGGTATAGAGGGAGCAGCAGGGAGGAGCATGGGAGGAGCAGCAGTGAGAGGCATGGTAGGAGCAGCAGGGAGGGGCACAGCAGTGAGGGGCACAGCAGGAGCAGCGGGGGTGGTTATAGCAGAAAGAACAGAGAGGACCTTAGCAGGAGGAGCAACACGGGGCTTAGCAAAAGGAACAGAGCGGGCCTTAAAAAGACGAAGCATACGGAGCATCTTAGCAGGACGAATACGATGGGGCTTAGCAGGGGGAGCAGTGCGGGGCATGGCAGGAGGAGCAGGGAGGGGCATGGAAGGAGCGGCAGGGATGGGCATAGTGGGGGTAGCAGAAATGGGTATAGAAGGAGCAGGGAGGGGTATGGCGGGAGCAGCAGGGAGGGGCATGGGAGGAGCAGCAGAGAGAGGCATGGCAGGAGCAGCAGGGAGGGGCATGGCAGGGGCAGCAGGGAGGAGCATAGCACGGGCAGCAGAAGTGGGCATAGCGAGAGCAGCAGGGAGGGGCACAGGAGTGAGGGGCTCAGTAGGAGCACCGGGGGTGGTTATAGCAGAAGGAGCAGAGAGGACCTTAGCGGGAGAACCAATGTGCGGCTTAGCAAAAGAAACAGGGCGGGCCTTAAAAAAACGAAGCATACGGAGCATCTTAGCAGGACGAATACGATGGGGCTTAGCTGGGTGACCAGTGCGGGGCATGGCAGGAGGAGAAGGGAGGGGCATGGAAGGAGCGGCAGGGATGGGCATAGCGGGGGCAGCAAAGGTGGGTATAGCAGGAGGAGCAGGAAAGGGTACGGCAGAAGCAGCAGGGAGGGGCATGGGAGGAACAGCGGGCAGGGGTATGGTAGGAGCAGCAGGGGGCGGCATGGCAGGGGCAGCAGGGAGGAGCATAGTATGGGCAGTAGAAGTGGGCATAGCGAGAGCAGCAGGGAGGGGCACAGCAGTGAGGGGCACAGCAGGAGCACCGGGGGTGGTTATAGCAGAAGGAGCAGAGAGGACCTTAGCGGGAGAAGCAATGTGCGGCTTAGCAAAAGAAACAGGGCGGGCCTTAAAAAGACGAAGCATACGGAGCATCTTAGCAGGACGAATACGATGGGGCTTAGCAGGGGGACCAGTGCGGGACATGGCAGGAGGAGAAAGGAGGGACATGGAAGGAGCGGCAGGGATGGGCATAGCGGGGGCAGCAAAGGTGGGTATAGCAGGAGGAGCAGGAAAGGGTACGGCAGAAGCAGCAGGGTGGAGCATGGGAGAAACAGCGGGCAGGGGCATGGTAGGAGCAGCAGGGGGCGGCATAGCAGGAGTAGCGGGGAGGGGCAGAGCAGGAGCAGCAGGGAGGGGCGTAGCAGGAGGAGCAGAGCGAGCGTTAGCATGAGCTGCACGGGCCTTAGCAATACGAGCAAAACGGAGCACCTTAGCAGGACGAGAAGGGCGGGGCGTAGCAGGAGGAGCAAAGGTGGGCATAGTGGGAGCAGCAGGGAGGGGCATAGTAGGAGAAGGCAGGTGCATAGCAGGAGCAGTGAGAGAAGGAAGGAGTGTGTGTGTTTGCATGAGTGTGCGAGTGCGTGTTTGTGTAAGTGTGTGTGTTTGTGTAAATGTGTATGTCTGTGTGTGCAAAAGTGTGTGAGGACTTAGCTCCAGGTGTTAGGACGTGTGCAGAAGGTCTGGATGTCCGGAGCAGAGCTGGGCTTTGGCTCACACAGATCTGTGGAGAGAAACATTTGTGTCAGACACTGATGCTGCAAACAAGCCTCACATACAAGAATACAGCAAACCCAACAAAAGGGACCTAAATGACAAAACTGTAGAGACCAAAACGCTTCTCACGTTTGTTTCTAAGATTTCAGTTTATGCCAAAAGCTGAATGCACATGGCAAAACAGCAATTGTTGAGCTCTTTGCATACATGTTATATTAGAAGATAGTTTTGTTTTAATAACCCCAAATGCATGTGAATGTTATGAAATAAATTTGATTTTGATCAACAATATTTTGATTGATTTATCTAACTCTTATGTAATACCCTGAACTAATATACTTCATTTCCTGTGTTTTTAGGTCTATATTTGCAGAGTGAAGACATGTTACAGTGCTTTTATGCACAGAGGTACCTCTGTGCATCTCTATTTCTGCATGCACATTCATCTGTGTGGACCTCTTAAGTGTCCTGTACAACACTGTATTCTCAGCCACTGAAAGGCAACAGTGCAAAAAGCAGTAGGTGAAAACATATGGTCTTCTGGTATTCCAAGTTTAAGTCCAGAGGATTAATAGGTTTCTTTGAAAGGACAAAATATTGAATAATGCACAAAATCTGGTATTTTCAAATGACAGACCACAAAAATGAGCAAAACGAAAAGACTAACGTGAACGTGGAAAGTCACAAACATTTTTTTTCCTCACAAAAGTCTGGTAGTAGGAATCAGGGGGTGTCAGAAGAAGTCTGGGAGAAAATATCCCAAAGTTAAGTTTTTTTTTCCGAAGAAAACGTCGAATAAAGTTCGTAAATGCAGGTTTTTATCGCAGCCAAGGTTTGCAAAGATTGCAATGATGCAGAGCATTTGAAACAGGCCCTTGGCAACAACAGCGTGCTTGGCAACAACAACAACAGCACCCACGTGTGCACTGAAGTAAGCACACATGCATCTTTGCATCATCTATAACAGCCTGTAAAATATTATCTATAATGATTTAGTAGTTTTTGTTTTCTTAAATGAAACTAAAATGACTTTTAAATATCGTAGGATTATAGTCGCTGCTAACTGCTGCTAGCCTGCCTGACCACATTCATCTAGACTACTGCTCTTTGTTCCAGTAGGCCTAGGTGACAGTGGCGCAGATACATGCCCCAGAATGGAATAAATATGATCAGGATAATAAATATATAAATCAGGAATAATACCATAGAGTGAACGGATAAGAGGATTAGTGCTGTGACTCACAGGGTCACGGCCCTCTCCCAAAGTGAGCCACGTGCGTTCATCCGCTGATAGCTAACAGTATATGTAGCCAAGCTAACGGTATATGTAGCCAAGTTAACTGTATATGTAGTCAAGCTAACAAGCTAACAGTATATGTAGCCAAGCTAACAATATTTGTAGTCAAACTAACAATATATGTACCAAGCTATCAATATATGTAGCCAAGCTAACAAGCTAACAGTATATGTACCAAGCTAACAGTGTGTGTAGCCATAGTAACAGCACGTACACAGACTCACTCCGCGGTGCGTTATAGCCGCTGCCCTGAGAATGGATTAGCCCAAAAATGAATTCAACTTATAAGTAGGCCAATGTACGTTTTACATTAAAACTAAATTGCTCAAATTGTTGTAAAAATGCATAAATAAATAATTACTTAAGTAAATACAGTATTATGATATGCTGTATTTGAGTACTACCAGCCTCTGCCTGTGGCCTGTACACATAGACTAATCATTTTCATTTTGTATGAAAAGGAAATCAAACGGACAAGGGCGCACATTTCTTTGAATAAACTCACTGTAAGCATGGTCAGGGTTTTGTTAAAATGGCATTTTGATATATTGGTTGTATTCTGTGTAATACCCCACAAGGACTAACGTGAACATGGAAAGTCACAAACCTCACCTGTTTTTCTCAAAAGTCTAGTCCGAGTCAAGGCGCAGTCAGTAGAGGTGAAGTCTGGGTCACGTCTAGGTCCGAAGTTACGTCTGTTTCCGAAGAAATTGTCAAATGAGGTTCGCAAGTGCAGAGAGTTGGCGCAGCCAAGCTTTACAAAATTTGCAGTGAAGCGGGAACGTTTGAAACACGCGCTTGGCAACAACAACAGCAGCACGCACGTGCGCACTGACGTCAGCACGCGCGCCTTTGCGTCATCTATAACCATAATATAATTATATAATAAGATATAATATAATAAGAGGTGGATGAAATACTCTATTTTGATAAGTAGAAGTCCACATACAGGAGCAAAGAAAGTACCTGTTTAAGATGTACTTAAAGAGTAAGAAGTCATTTTGCGCATATGTTGAGGTCCTGTAAGGCTTCAAATGTATTGATTTATTTTGATTGATAAAGACTTAAATATAACTATAATATATAAATATATGTATATATATATATATATATATATATATATATATATATATATATATATATATATATATATATATATATATATATATATATATATATATATATATATATATATATATATATATATACTGCAATGACACAACTCCAGTTTGCTGTGGTGAGAGACGCTGTGCAGACAGATCCTGTTTGTGGTCCCTGAACTACACTCAACAGATATACAGCCAACGCAACAAAGCTATTCTTTAAAAAAATAATAAAACTGCTGAATGCATTACATTAAGGCTTGTTACCCACCCCCCATCCCATAAGTTTACAATTTTCCATCACTATCCCAGCAAATAAGTTAAATCCTTCCTTTAGAGCAAAACAGATGAACAAATATAACAGCAGAACTCTTTGTGTCTTTGATTTAAGAACACATGATCCCAGCGCATCCTTCAGTCCAATGTAACTCTGCCTGACCTCGATATGTTTCATCTTAATGCCTCTTCTCGCTTTAGTGGGACTTGCCGGGCCCTGCACTTGACCCTCGGCTCTGCCTGGCACGGCGCTGGCACGGAGGCATTGATGGCTTGGATGTTCTCTGTACCAGCACCTATGCAGTTTTCACAGTGAAAAACGACTAAAACCATGCATGTTTGTGATTGGTCATGTCCCAATTCAACAAATGCACACTTCTAAGTACAGTTTGAAGTACCCAGCCGACGAAGGGTACTCCTCCGTGCAGCTGCCATCTCGCCGAAATGGGACAGGCCTATGCCATGGAGAGTACTTCAACCGCTGGCCATGTCCCAATTTGCCAAAGTGCCCTTAAAGGCACCGTTCAAAGTGTGCACTTAAAGGCACTTAAGTAACTTCTGCCGCGACAATGGCTGTTCCATTTCAATGCACCCGACAAATGTGCCCTGACCAGTATGAACATTTGAACGTGCATTGCATAGCAGACTCCATTTTCATCTTTTTTGCGTAGGCGCGATGCATGATGGGATATAGCAGTGTGTGAAGTGTGCTCAAATGCAGGCTTTCAGTGCGGCCAAAAATGGGCCCAGCATGGGTCCGCTACACAATACATGTTCAATAATACATGTACTGGTTTACGTCACCTACAACAGAGCGACATGAAACTGTAAAATCTGAGTAAAGATCTGTGCAGTGTGTTTGAGGATTAAAAACCTGCGCAGCTCTGACATACGCAGGTTTATTTTGCAGAACATTCTCCTGGGCTGGTTTAGGGAAAGAAAAGAAGTGACATTGAATAAAGGAATGTGCAGTTATTCCCAGACAACAACAATAATAATAATAATGATAAGAAGAATAAATTATTATCATTTGAAATTATTATTGCAATAATAAGAATAATGTAAGAATATTCGTTTCTGGTGTAAGAGTCAAAGAGGAACAAGAGACTGAAACATAAAGTCAGAAGGTTTAATGAGTTCTGCACAGGTAAAGTGAACAATGAAGCAACGGACTCTCTGGAAAGGACAGAAGAGAGTCCTGAGATGTGCACGTGACAGCTTTTATAGGGTCCCCCAATGTGTCTGTCTGTGTCTGTGGGTCAGTGAACGTTTCATCAACCCACAATGTCGATGAAACGTTCTGCTCTACAAATTTCAGAAACGCTTTGGACTTAAAAGTGCCAGCGGCCAGCTTAGTCCGTATTATCTCGACCTACGTAATGAGAGATATAATACTCCCTACAACAGAAACATAGCCAGACTGTAGTGGACTAGACAGGACAACCACAGTGTCTTAAGGGTTCATGTCTCCTGGTCCTGTGTCATATCTCCAGTCTCATGTCACTGCTACTTCTCCTGACCCAAAACAAAAAATCTTACAAACAAATAGATCACATATTACTAGGATTATTTTTATTCTTTTTCTGCTTCAGTTTCCTCTTGTCCCTCATTGAAGCTAAGCATTGTTTTTTTTTATAAGGTCTGTGTGCTTCGGTAGAGCGAAACTGAGACACCCACAAGCTACAAAACAAGAATTAAATTATATATAACATAATGTTTGACACCCTTGACCCTTTGCTAAGGGCTGTCCAGTCCCTGTATGACCGGAGCAGGAGCTGTGTTCATTGCCGGCAGTAAGTCAGACTTGTTCCCGGTGCATGTTGGACTCCGCCAGGGCTGCCCTTTGTCACCGGTTCTGTTCATTATATTTATGGACAGAATTTCTAGGCGCAGTCAGGGGCTGGAGGGGGTCTGGTTCGGGAACCACAGGATCTCATCTCTGCTGTTTGCAGATGATGTTGTCCTGATGGCTTCTTCGAGCCAGGACCTGCAGCAGGCACTGGGGCGGTTTGCAGCCGAGTGTGAAGCGGCTGGGATGAGAATCAGCTCTTCTAAATCTGAGGCCATGGTTCTCGACCGGAAAAAGGTGGTTTGCCCTCTCCGGGTGGGTGGTGAGCCTTTGCCTCAAGTGGAGGAGTTCAAGTATCTCGGGGTCTTGTTCACGAGTGAGGGAAGGATGGAACGCGAGATTGACAGGCGGATCGGTGCAGCGTCCGCAGTGATGTGGTCGCTGTATCGGTCCGTTGTGGTAAAGAAGGAGCTGAGTCGAAAGGCAAAGCTCTCGATTTACCTCAATCTACGTTCCTACCCTCACCTATGGTCATGAGCTCTGGGTCATGACCGAAAGGACAAGATCGCGGATACAAGCGGCCGAAATTAGTTTCCTCCGCAGAGTGGCTGGGCGCACCCTTAGAGACAGGGTGAGGAGCTCAGTCACACGGGAGGAGCTCGGAGTAGAGCCGCTGCTCCTTCACGTTGAGAGGAACCAGCTGAGGTGGCTCGGGCATCTGCTCAGGATGCCTCCTGGACGCCTCCCTAGGGAGGTGTTCTGGGCATGTCCCACCGGGAGGAGGCCCCGAGGAAGACCCAGGACACGCTGGAGGGACTATGTCTCTCGGCTGGCCTGGGAACGCCTTGGGGTCCCACCGAAGGAGCTGGAGGACGTGTCTGGGGTGAGGGAAGTCTGGGAGTCCCTCCTTAGACTGCTGCCCCCGCGACCCGGCCCCGGATAAGCGGAAGAAAATGGATGGATGGATGGATAATGTTTGACACACTCTGGTTAGATGTTCCACCCTATCACTGCCAGATAGTGTCAGATCTCAGACGCCTGGTTAGTACTTGGACGGGAGATCAAGTACTAACTGTACTCACTGGGAATAGCAGATGTTCTGTTGTTGTGTCATTAGGAACTGCACCTGCTTAATATGGATCTAGGTCCATGGCTGTGTTTGGCGGCTTCCATAAGTCTGCCCCAGGGCAGCTGTGGCTACCACCAGATGTGAGTGAATGAATAATGAAGTGTAAAGTACCTTTGAGTGTCCAAAAAGTACTACATAAATCAAATACATTATAATTATAATGCACTCTCTGTACCGCTGGTGTAAAACTGTGGAAGAGGTAGATGTTTAAATATGTTGGTATTTCCCACACAAATGCAAAAAAGAAAGGAAGAAAAGAAAACAATAGAATTACTTTTTATTCAACCTCAAGGGTAAATTCTTTTAGTTACAGACATGCAGCCGACCAGCAGAATACACTTATCAAAAATGAAGGTCCATGAGGTTCATCTGGTCTTTCAATAATTAGTTTTAATAGATTCTCTTTTCAGACCAAGGTTTAGTGTTTTCCTGCCTGACAGTTTGGACGGCTCACTGCTGGTGAGTGGTCAGAATCTGTTAAAATAAATACAGGGGATCCATACATTTTGTTTACAATTTTAAAACGTAATTACATTTAAAACACACGCACAAAAAAGTCTTGTTCCAATTATTTTCTAGGTTTTTCTGAAATTCTAGGACGTGTGGAGAACCTGACTCCTGCAGCTAAAACTGAGAAATGGCAAACCAGAAAGTGTGTCTCCAAACAGTCCCTCTCACATTTGAGCAGGATTTTGAAAATGTAGAAAAGTTTCAGAACAGCTCCCCCTGCTGGTCATAATTCAGTAGTGCAGTAGTAACAGTAATTTGTACAAAAGAACATGACAGTCCTGTGATCAGGCAAATGTGTTTTCTTTTCACTCAAAACAAAAATCATAACTTTAGATAACAGTTTGAAAAAGAGAGGAAAGATAAAAGCTTACAGCACCTGGTATTCCCAGGCGGTCTCCCATCCAAGTACTAACCAGGCCCGACCCTGCTTAGCTTCCGAGATCAGACGAGATCGGGCGTGTTCAGAGTGGTATGGCCGTAAGCGAAGGGACATGTATGTGACACTGATTTTATATCTTCTTTCAAGTCTATGAATAGAAGGACACGGAGCATTAGACATCCACAATAATCAAAATCCCTGGATCAAATGCAGAGGATGCATTTCCCCATGAGGCTCAATAAAGTCTACCTTTACTTTAATAACAAATAGAATAGAATACAGTAAAAGGGCTGAATTGTGCTGCAGAAAATAACTGAGAAATGGCAAAACCGAAAGTGTGACTCCAAACAGTCCCTCCCACATTTGAGCAGGATTATCTTTTGGTATAAAATGTCAATTTCACGATGTCAGTAAACACATGTGACCGGTACAGAGTAGATATAAATACAATACCCACCGCAGTGTCTGTCGCTTACGGCCATACCACTCTGAACACGCCCGATCTCGTCTGATCTCGGAAGCTAAGCAGGGTCGGGCCTGGTTAGTACTTGGATGGGAGACCGCCTGGGAATACCAGGTGCTGTAAGCTTTTTATTCTGCAGTGGGTTGTTTAATGTGTTTTATTTTACTCCTTAAAAGCTGTAAAACTCTGAAGTTGCCTGGTTTTGATAAATGATTGTTTCTTTAAAACACTTGTTTGCCAAAAGTCGTTTCATTTAATATTTAAATTGACCCAATGAATAATTTATCCACTGTGCCTTTCTCGCTCTGTGCCAAGTCAACCCTCCAACACAAGGGGTCATTTGGTTCAGTTTAAATATTGTGACTACTGTTGATTTGCCAAATTGGACGTACATAAAAAAATAAATAATAAAAACACAACAAAATTAGAAACACCAGGATAAATCTGTATCATTAAAATTGAACAGACCAATTCAATTCTGTTAAATTAAGCCAATGGCAAAAAAACACATTGAATGAACAACAGCGATTTTTCACTTTTTTCAGTGCACAGGGCCTGTGCGGACATCACTGACCTAAAACCAAACCCCCCAAACTAACCTGATCAAACAAAAGAAAACAAGACAGTCCCACCAGGTCAAGCACAAAAATCTAACTGCAGCACACAGAGAGGATTTGTTGTTGTTTTTCCTTAAGAGTTTGAAAGATGTCCATCCAAAACTGAACCATTGTTTATGCAGGACTCCCCACCAAGACTCTGTTCATTGATCGGCGGTGCTGCATCCATAGATGACGCTTTGATCTCTGCGCATGAACCGCTGCGTGTCGCGGGCGTGTGAATTTTCTGCACCTGTGTTACCTGCTGCGCCCCTTTGCCCCATTATCTTATGTGTATTCTGTATTTATGCTTGTTTTGGGACGTGGCTGGTCTCTGTATAAATAGATTGTCTATCCATGTCGCGCACAATTTCGTTATTGTCAATCATTTATTTATTTCATTTAGGCCTACTTGTATTTTTCTTAAATGTAGCCTTCTTTGTAGGGGAGCAATAAGCAATTTTATGACCCGTGACAGGACCTAATACATGAAGAAATAATCTGAACAGCTCCCTCTAGTGTTTGGTTTTTAGTATGACCAGTGACAGGACCTAATACATGAAGAAAGAATCTGAACAGCTCCCTCTAGTGTTAGGTTTTTAATATGACCAGTGACAGGACCTAATACATGAAGAAATAATCTGAACAGCTCCCTCTAGTGTTTGGTTTTTAGTATGACCAGTGACAGGACCTAATACATGAAGAAAGAATCTGAACAGCTCCCTCTAGTGTTAGCATATCCATGTTCATATGTTTATATGCAGTAAATTGTGTAAAAAAAAAAAAAGAATACCACCATACAAAAATATACATTATTATCATTATCATCAGAGTATGATGTTATAGACTATACTTAATTAAGCTATTTGGAATTACTAATGTCAGAATTATTAAAAAACAAACAAACAAACAAACAACAAACACAAAAAAATTCTACATTGTATTTACACAAATAAAAAAAAAGATTTAAAAACGAGTTTGAGCCTATATTTGAATGATAGAGAGCGCCTTTAGCACAAACACAGTGACAGAGCTGATTAAATCCAGATGTTGCAGAGGCAGAGGGAGGATGCACATGTTAGCCTGGCTACAGCTAACCTCACTTTACTCTGAGCTGTTACACTGTGTCTCTGAGCAGGTAGTTTATTCACTTTGGCTCTGAGTTGTGCACGATGACTAAAAATTAGCCAGAAAAGCGCCTCGCCTTTTTTTCTCTGCAGTCCAGGAAGTTCAAAGGCGCTACGTCTGCACAAAGAGGGAGAGAAGAGGAGACAAACAGAGAGAAACAGAGGGACAAACACAGAGAAACACAGTTTAACCTTTGAACCATCTTCCTCCTGCAGAAGATCACGGGACCAGGCTCGTATAATGTCACAGATGCCTCGGGTAAGCTGCATGTGTGACTTTAACTGACTTTCCCTGGGTGAGTAAAAACTTCCAAATCTGCAAACTACAGAAAAAAAAGAGTGAAAAGAGTGAGAAGAGTGAGAAGGTGAGGGGGCCTGGGCTTCAGTGGGGTCAAGACACAACTGTGGCATTTTGCACAGTTTAATCAGGTTGCAGTGTTACTTGCTCTCTTGTCTGTGTGCAGTTGTCTTTTGTGTGATCAAGACTTTTGTCAATAATAATATATGTATAAATATATGTGTTTTTTTTTCAAAGCCAGAAATTGAAAGTGCAGACTCCAGCACCATGTCTTCTGTCCATTTCAACCCGGGATCAGATGCAGGTGTAAATGGGTAACATATAACAATATTCTATTAGTTTGACTGCCCAAAATATACAGAATGTCTAATCTCTAACAGCTCTCAGGCCTGCAGTGCACGGGCAGGACGAGGACACTCTAAATGTGTTCATATGGAGACTGTAGAGTGACAGTTTCTAGTTACAGTTTGTATTTCTAGGAATGTTGCAAAGATGGAAGATGCCAAAGTGGAGATAGATGATGGAAAAGAGGAAGATCTGGACCCTGACACTCTGTACCAGTATGTCCATGCCATTGTCTTTGCATTAAATTTAAATAATAAGTAACGTATTATACATTATACATTTTCACACAGCAATATCCGGAAGAAAATCTCCCCGGTGGTCATGTCTTTTGGATTTCGGTGAGTGTTTAATGTTTTCTTGAGTCTGTTTTGTATGTTTTGGATGTAGTTTTGTGCCAGTGTGTCCTGTGTGTGCAGTATGTTTGGAGTGGTTCTGATCGTAGTGGACATAGTGCTGGTGATCGTGGACCTGTCGTTGCCAGCCAGAAGCAGAGAGCTGGGGAACGCTCTGGAGGCTGTGTCCCTGGTCATTTCATTCTTCTTCCTCTTTGATGTTCTGCTTCGGGTCTATGTAGAAAAGTAAGTGAAGAAGAAACCTTTTTAACTAAATCACATGTAGAAATGCACAATTTTCATATTTAGTGATAAACTAATACATGAATCTCATGCATTTCAAAATGTTTGTGGAGCTTTAAACTGCAGGTACAATAAGAGTCTGTGTATATTTTTCTTTTGCTAAACATGTATCTGTAGATAACAGCCTTTGCGAGTCAACGCAGATTTCCTGAGTCAGTATATTGTGCAGCTCTTTGCCTTTCTTCTGTGTTATATTTGCACGTTGTACCAAGACTCCAGAGGTATTTTAGTGTAGAACATATATGTGAAAATGCTCTGTGTGAAACTTGTATGAAACTTATTTAACTTCTGCCAACGCTGTTGAAATATTTCTTCATGTAGGATATGTCAGTGGTAGATGCCTGAGTCAGCAGGACTGCTGGTATGAGTAGCTGTTTTACAGGAAGCTTTCAAAGAGGAAACTGGGTAAAAGAATAGTTCAGGGAAAGCAGTGGTATAGCCCTGTAAAGTCATAGTGTTATAACCTCTGCGTTTGTACAATATTATAGAATTATTGTAGTATGGAGTATTAGGCTTAAAAAAAACTATACTGCAATACTAATCTATGCTAAAAGTAGTATTTATACTAGTATAAGACCACGAATAATATTAAATATTCTGTGTAAGATTATATTCTCTTGTCTAAATAAAGTGTTTGTTGTTTTATCATTGTGGTATTGAATCTGATATCAGCCTTTTACTTAGTTTTGAAATAAGCAAAGTGACGCACCACTGGATTATTTTTGTGACACATGGAGGATGCTGATTACAACAAAAAGGAGAAACTCCTTAAACTGATGTTTGGGAAATGTTTTGACTTGCTGTCAAACTGTGCTCTTGCCTTTTCTTTACTTTTAACACAAACACACTTTCTGTTTCATTGGAGAGAAGAAAATGACGCTGCATTTAGAGCAGATTTATTGAACAAATGTTTTCCTCCTCAGGTTCACAGTGTATTTCAGCTCAAGACTCAACATACTGGATGCTGTAGTTGTGGTGGTCACTCTGTTGGTCACAATGATTTACACCTTCACTGACCTGTCCGGGGCCAGCCTCATCCCCAGGTGCCTCGTCATTTTCACTAACAATCAGGCCAACAGTTTTTAAAACACTATTAATACCAACAAATACTTGTCTTTGTCCTCAGGGTGGTGACATTTCTACGTTTCTTGAGAATATTAATCCTTGTGAGAGTGTTCCGATTAGCAGCTCAGAAAAAAGAGCTGGAGAAAGTCACCAGGAGAATGGTGAGAACACATTTGTATTTATTGTAGATTTTAGCATGTTCAAAAGTTTGTGTAGACAATAAAAGTTGTGACTGTTGTTTTAGGTTTCTGAAAATAAGAGGCGTTATCAGAAGGACGGCTTTGACCTTGACCTTACCTATGTCACAGGTTTGTGCCCAAGATACTCGGATTACTGATTATAGTGATTATTGAGTAGAATTATAATTGTATAGAAATGAAAAAGTCACTATTCCCACATCTGAACCACTGAATTTTGTTCCCATTCAGACCGTGTCATTGCGATGTCTTTCCCCTCTTCTGGCAAACAATCCTTCTACAGAAATCCCATTAAGGTCAGCCACAAATTGAGTCGACTCTACTTTATACTCTGTTATACAATGACATTTTTACACACGATAACGTGCCTCACTTGACGTCTTTGTCTCTTTAGGAGGTAGCGAGGTTTCTAGACACTAAACACGAAGGACACTATAAAGTTTACAACCTGTGCAGTAAGTTTTCTTTCTTTGGTTCTTTTCACACATAGTAGCGTCAGAGAAATGAGATCTAAGATGTCCTCAAAGGGATTAAAATGAGAAATCTGTGTCCTGTTTTATTTTATATAATATGTTATTCAACCTTTTTTCCCCTTAATATTCAGGTGAAAAAGGCTATGACCCACAGTTCTTTCATTACAAAGTGGAGAGAATCTTCATTGACGACCACAACGTGCCCTCTTTGGAGTGAGTTGGATGTTTTTATAATACTGTCTAATGTAATGCATCATTTTTCACATATTTTCTCCATAAACTACAGGGATATGCTGAAATATACGGCCAGTGTGAGGGAGTGGATGGCTGCTGATCAAAAGAACATTATTGCGATTCACTGTAAAGGAGGAAAAGGTTTGGGCACAATGTCTGCATGATCTTAGTTTACAGTTTAAACTATAATATCATGTTTATTTTACTTCATGTACATGTCAGGGCGCACAGGTACGATGGTGTGCACGTGGCTCATCGATAGTGACCAGTTTGAGTCGGCTCAGGTGAGTTCATCATGACATATATTGTACTGAGATATGTTGCAGTGATTTATGTGGTCTTAATCATTTTTATACTCCGCTTTAGGACAGTTTGGAGTATTTTGGTGAGAGGAGGACAGACAAAAGTCGAAGCTGTAAGTTTCAGGGAGTGGAGACGCCATCACAGGTGAGACCTATTCTCGCATCAGTGCCAAATATTTTACTGTCTGTTACTGCCCAATTTGTGTTAATATCAACTGTGCCCCGTCCCAGAGCAGGTACGTGGGGTATTATGAAATCATGAAAACAAAGTTCAACAGACAGCTGCCTCCTCCAAAGAGCCTCAGGATCAAGAGCATCCGCATCCACTCTATCGCAGGTGCAACATGTGCAAACGGTTTATGTGCATTGTGACCTGTGAATAAGATTTAAAATGATGTTTCATTTTGAACCAGGTGTTGGGAAAGGTAACGGCAGTGATTTGAAAGTGAAGATAATTGTCAGAAAGGAGCTGGTGTTTCAGTGTGTGTGCGCCAAGCAGGAGAACTGCACTGTAAGTCCATATTTCAGTCTGTAGAAGGTCTATAATTGTACATACTATTCACAAATCATACATAATATTACTTTTATAGTAGTAGTTTAACACATGATCTTTAATTGTTGCATATTGCTGTCAAGTGAATGTCATAATTGTAATAACTGAGATGCAAATAATGATCTTTTTTAGTAAAGACATATTTCATGTTTGTAAATGTGTTGTTCAGGTATTTCCAGATGTGGGAAACAATGCAGCAGTGATCAGTCTACAGAACGGGCCTGTAGTCGATGGAGACGTTAAAGTCATGTTTGAATCTAGTGCTGTAAGGCCCTGAATATAACCGGCAGAAATAACAAATCTAAAATGTATGTGTACTTACTTTGTGTTGTATTATAGGGGCTTCCAAATGGATATGAAGACGTCCCATTCTACTTTTGGTTTAATACCTCATTTATCGTTGAGAACAAGTATGTTTTCAGAGAGGTGAAAGATAGAGCATTTTAATGATGGTTAAGGATATTATATGAAACTTTAATTTGAATCTTTACAGGCTGTTTCTGCCCAGAGAAGAGCTCGACAACCCACACAAAGCAAAAACTTGGAATTTGTACAAAGAGGATTTTGGTGTCACCATGTATTTCTCCGAACCATAATAAACTTTGCTATTCTCATATTTGTTCTGATGAATCCTTCATAAGAATAGAGAAGGTTTCTGTAAACTGAATGTTTTAAAAGAATATGGTTGTGTAGATAACTCTTCAATCCCAAATTGAAGCAGTTGTATACAATATTTTTTTTGTTTTTGTCACAATTGTTCTTGAAATAAAATCCGATGAATGTTTCACTTAAAATAATGAAATAATGTATTGACATGTTTGTTTAGATTCTGACAGCCAGGGGTCACTTTCACATAGATTTATTGCTTTAGCTTGTCTTTGTAGGCTATAAGAAAAATGGCAACAAAATAAAGTGCAAACAATTCATTGACCATGAGAACCACAAGTAGATGAGACACACAAGCTACAAGTGTCATCACTTCTGCAGTGACAATATAACAATACAGTAATAAAGAAGGCACTAAGGTCAAAAGTGCTACAGAAAGCTGAGGATTTCTTCAGAGTTGATCATTACCCTTTTTATCTACTAAACTTACAATCAAACAGTCATCAACACTTTACATTTGGTAATGGAAGACGAATGGTCAAATATGAGGCTCGTGAATAGACTCCACTACTACGTCTTTAACGGCTGCAGAAACAGTGATAATAGGAGCCAAAAATTATGGACAGACTTTGATTCATCTTAGGTCACAGCGCTTCTGTTTATTTTGTCTCTAAGGCCTTTGTCAACACAGAGTGGATCTGGCTGCACGGGCCAAATTATTTCCATAACCGTGGAGGTGGGAGCATTGCTCCAGTATGTCGTAACGTCCACTTCGTAAAAAGCACAGTGTGGTTGTTTTACAAGTCTCTTTGCATTGCTCAGACACATGACCTTTGGATCTTAAAAACCAAAACTTCTGAAACACTGTATCATCCTTGTAGAAGGTCTGCAGGAGCCCCTCCATGTCAGAGGGAAACAGGGTGGGCAGCCCGTAGGCCTCTGTGGCCCGGTACAGGAGGCTCCATTTTGGGTTTGGATCAGGGCTCTGTGATGCTGGGCCATGGTTGGCTTCTGTCAGATTCAGGATGTAGGTTTCATGATCGAGCACCATTCTTGAGCTGTTGGAGTAGTTCCCATCCACAACATAAACCCGGTAACCTAAAACAACGTGCATTTAGTCTATGGCAATTTAACAGAGCTCATCTTAAAATGCAGCTGATGCCTTTATTACCTGGGTTTAGATTGACATAAGTGGTGACACTTGGAGCCACAAAGGCAACACTGAGAGGGCGGGTCAGGGTTTCCTCATCATAAAACATCTGAAATTCGTCGGTGTGTGTATGCCCAAAAAACTGACCAGCAATTGTACTTTCATATCTGGATATGGAAATGGATAATGGATTACAGGAGTCATTCCTAGTCTACAGAGTCTACAATTAAACATAAAAAGTATTCAACCTGTTGACAATATGATAGTAGTTCCAACTCCAGCTGCCAAGACACAAACCAGGAGGGATGTGACCGATTATATGTACCTGAGTGTAACAGCAGAAAAAACATTTAGTCACTTTTAGATCAGTACGTTTATAAGGCTATTGTCACATTGTGACACACTGTGACTTTACACCCGTTCTGTCTGTGGTTTACTTCACTGACCTTCTCTCCCTTGTCTTCACTTGCTTGGAGGACTTGTACAAGCCATTGCAGCTGATTGGCCGGATCCGTGGAGTTCACCATGAGCCAGAAGTTCTCTCGAGCACAATAGTTCATGTTCAGAGACACCAATCTCAAACCAGGCTGAATCTGGAGCGTGTAAAATCCACCATATCTGAAAGAGACCGGAGGTAAATATAATAAAATACAATAGACCAATATATTGGTTGTGTTAAATAGTCAACCTTAAAGTCTTCAAAGCTTGTTCTGGGAGCCAGGGGGCCCACTCCTCTGCCATAGTGTTATAGAGCCACGCTGAAGACCTGTTGCCATGTTCAAAAGGTGGAGGAAAGCTGTTCACTGGTGTACTCTCATGGTTTCCTATCGCAGGGTAAACTGTCACATTTGGACCCAAGTGTCTGTGGGCAACAAGAGTTAAAAGGACTTTTTTTTTTAACAAAACCACAATCAAAAACTGAAAAGCCATTACTCCAATGCATATACAACAATGAGCAATGATTGTCAATTTTCAAACTAGGACTGAATGATATTGGAAATGTAATAAATTATGACTTTCTCACAAGCATTGTGATGGTGATTACATTTTACATGTTTTTTTTTTTATTATTATCTAGTAGTAGAAGGGTCTTTTTGCATAATGAGGCAGGACTGGTCAAATTAAATTTAATTGCAATCAATCCCTAACTGACACAACATTCATTAAAGTTTGGGCAGATTTACTTGTGGATGAGCCTGGAGATGACGGTAAGTTCAGACAGCTGCTGTGCTCTGGTCTGGGACCATACATTATGGGCTGGGATGTCTCCCGTCCAGTAGACCCAGTCCCATGGTCCACTCTTAGCCACCTGCTGCAGGAGGTGCTCCACAGTTCGCAGGGGCAGGTCACACTTACTGTAAGTGCCCCAGTATCCCGCCTCCCTCCGGCGCCAGCTCGGGGTGCCAGAGTCATTTCGACAGCACAGAGGATCTTTGCAGTCTGCGGCGCTGCCCTCAGCATACTCCTGTTAGACAACAGGGATTCAATCAATTTAAGTGACCCTTAAATCTGAGTTAATATTTACTGACCTGATCCCAGTGGATGTCTGTCAAAAACAGGACCCTGTTCTGAGGCAGGCCTGGGGCAGGAGCTGATGGAGGGATGACGGGGGGCTTCGGGACTTTGGGCAGGGTGATGTTCCATGGAGCATAAAGGTCAAATTTACCACAAGAGGGTCCCACCAACAGAGCACAAGCTTCAGTGGGCCACAGCAGTGACTTCTGCAGTGCCCAAATGACGTCATCTCGAAAGAGTTCGGTTATGTTACGACAGACCCTCTCTTCGGCCAAGTGCATCCGGCTACAAGCCTCCCCCAAAGCATGAGCCACGCGCTCTTCATTCACACTGTCCTGGAAATGGTTAAAAAATATATTCTTCTTTTGAGAAAAAATGGGGACAAATGTATTTCCTCTAAATCATATCTTCAGTCTAACCAAAAGTAAAACCAGAAGTGACACTTGAGATCAAAGTCATGTGATCTATTTACAAACAAAAGGACAGAGGAACTACAGTGTATGTACATTTATAATACAGAGTACACATTTATAATACAGAGTATACATTTATAATACAGAGTATACATTTATAATACAGAGTATACATTTATAATACAGAGTATACATTACCAGAAGGGCTATGTCGAGAATGGTGAACATGATTTTGCACAAAGGACAGGTTATATTCCTCCAGTTAAATCGCAGACTTGGGTTTGTTAGACTCGGATGATCTAAAAGCAGCTGTATCGACTGCTCTGATGGTTGCACTGGATGGCACGACCCCAGAGATAAAACCAGGGCCACTGTGATCCATCCTGAGGAGTGGAGAAGAGCCGAGAGCCGCATGGAGAGAGGCAGGTTTGATCCTACAAATGTCTGCCACAAGAAGAGTAAAAACATGAACAGGAAGTAACAGCAATGCAACAAAGTGTTTCATCTCACACTTTTAGCACGGCTGAGGGGTCACACCGACATTTAGCAGAACTTTCAGTTACACCCAAACAGACAGACCCACAGAGACAGACAGATAGACCCACAGACAGAGACAAGACCCACAGACAGAGACAAGACCCACAGACAAAACAAGACCCACAGACAGAGACAAGACCACACAGACAAAACAAGACAGACAGACAAGACCCACAGACAGACAGACCCACAGACAGACAGACCCACAGACAGAGACAAGACCCACAGACAGAGACAAGACCCACAGACAGAGACAAGACCCACAGACACACGATCCACACCCACACACACACACAGAGACACAGACACACACAGACACAGACACATACACACAGAGACACATACACACAGAGACACACACAGAGACACACACAGACACACAGAGACACACACACACACACACACACACACACACACACACACACACACACACACACACACACACACACACACACACACACACAGACACACACAGACTCAGAGGAGGCTCTCTGTGGACGCTCGCGTGTCTCTCTGTACCTTGAGTTTGCAGCAGCTCGTCGGAGACACGCTGTGAGACACAGGATGTAGATTTAAAGTGCGGTTTTTGTGAAGAGTCCGCTTCAGCCCGCGCGCGCGGCTCTCATGTTTGTCTGTTGTTGTGGTCGGACTTTTCCGGTGAGTCTAGAGTGCACGCGGTCAGCTGACCAGTCACGTGATCACAGCCCCTCCCCCAATTTACGTCACAGACGTGTGCGCGCGCGTTTATGTGTGTGTGCGCGCGCACGTTTGTGTGCGTGTGAGTATATATATATTTATTTATATATTTTTATAGCTAGATAATCGTGCATAGCAGAGAAAACATAAAGCAAACACGAGTATAAATATAAAATATTTATTGCATTAAAGATTGTTTACACATTTCTTTGGTTTGCTGTTCAGTCTTAAAATGGTACAAGTCCATGATGTTAAAACCATAATAAAAGCAATAAGTTGGCTTTTTTATCTAAATTTTAAATATGACAAGAAAAGCAATGTAACATGTGTCTGCTTAAGTGGTCTCCGGCATGATCCATATATTTACAGTGGCTTAGCAAATGCATGAAAAGTGAAGAGTGGTTTGCATACAAAAATAAGAGCCTTTTATTTGTCTTGCATCTTCTCCAGGATGGGCACAATCATGTCAAACTTGGGTCTCTTAGCAGGGTCCTCGTTCATGCAGAGCCTCATCAGTTTACAGATGTGAGGAGAAATACCAGGTGGAATTGTTGGTCGAAGTCCTTCCAGAGCCACCTATGAAAAGAGATTCACATTTCAAACATTTAAAGTCTGTTGAGGTGGAGGTGTTAGTTTCCTCTATTAAAAATAACAGTGTATGTTTTCTTAGATGCTTGATGTGTACCTTCATGCCAATCTCCATATTTGACAGGTCAGCAAACGGGACCTCCCGTGTCACCAGCTCCCACAGTAACACTGCAAAGCTCCACATATCAGCAGACCTCCTGTTGATATCCTCAGGCCTCTTCTGTAAAGCTAAAAGCATAATAAGTTTCAATAATGGGCTGAGCGTCTCTTTTCTTGACTTTTCCTCAATAGTTCAGAATGATTTTGATCCAAAACAGAACTAGTATACAGCTGCATGGAAATATTAAGAAAACTACTATTATTTTGTGTTGGAAATTACCCTCTATTGCAAAAAATAACATACTTAATAATGTCTGTGGTATCGAAATTGGTATCAAGCAGCAAGCCTTTCCTTTGTATTGAAATCAAGCTTTATATTTTTGCATTGTGACAACATTAGGCTAGGCTACAAATTGTACTCATCACTTAACATTCACACAGTGCTGCAGATGGCCTGGAGCAGCAAGTTTGAGCTAAATTACATAGTACACCATGTTCTTGCTGGATGAGTCAGAAGGTCTAAGTACAGGATCTGAGCAGGCAGACAGATACCTTCAGGGGCCATCCACGCAGGAGAATACATACGGCCCGGGCACTGGAAAGAGAACTTGGCGTCGGCCATGCTGACTCTGGCTGTCATGTCTTCATCAATCTGTAAAGAATGCAATTAGGATTTGTTTCTTTGTTTCAAACCAAAATGGATAAATGCACAGTTTGGGTTGTACCGTAATTAAGAAGTCTTTTAATAAACATACATGCAGATTATTAAATGTTAAAAGTTTTTTAGTTTCAGAAATCATATGAAAATACCAATAGCAGAATTCTGTAATGAGTGTATTACTGTGAAAGCGCCGCAAACAGGGAAGTCAAAATCACAATTTCTACTTGCATTTTGTGTTAAAATTAGTATTATATTTAATCCACTCACCATAACATGCTTACTGTTAAGATAGAGTCTGGAAACCATCGGCTCTAAGGTGTGGAGGAAAGCCATGCCACTTGCAATGTCCAGTGCAAATTTTACCGCCTGGCTTTGGTCAACGACAAGAGCTAAAGAGAAGACAAACTATAGTTAAAATGCAGAGTATATACATATATTAACTGTTTGATTACTGTACTCACTTGTGCCCTGGTGTAAGATGTTAAAGAGGGACCCATATGGCATGTAGTGAGTGATAATGATCGGGTGAGGAGATGGAGGCGACTGACATGCACCCAACACAGGAAGAATGTTTGGGTGAGAAAAGATCCTGCAAATAAAAAAGAGTTGTAGTTGTAGTTGTAGTTTGTATGTTGCAGTTTGGCATTGAAATACATGTATGCAGTTTGCAGGTTAATGGAAAAGTGCTATCATTCTTTCACTTTTATTGTTGGACATCATCACATGTGCATTTAAATAGTGGCTTAACAGCAATATCTTAACACTGTGAAACCAGCATTAAACTAGGTACAAGAATATACTTAGAGAATTCAAGAAGTTTCACTGAAAGTTGAAGGGTAACATACTAGCGCTGACAGCTTTGACTTTATATACATTTATTGTGTTATGTGAGCTGTCAGTGAGCAGTGGAAAGTACCTGAGTTTTGGATGTTCCTCATTAAAATCTCTGCTCTTCCTGGTCGTCCAGTCCCTCACATGTAGGACCTTTACTATGATCTCATCGCCCTGCCACCGGCCCTGCCACAACTGCAGACAAAACAAGAGTCTAAACACAATCCAGGAGAAACAGATGAGTGCAACCAAATACTGACCTCTCCAGACTGGTTTTCATTGATCTTGGCCAAAAGTGAGAGCTGCTTATAATCTATTCCAGCCTGTTTATTCAAAGTACCGTTACCTACAAAATCAAAACTGCTTTCAAAAACACACATTATAATACGACCTTCATGATTTCTGAGGGAGAAGATACTCACGGGGTCGTGTCCTCATTGTCCCTTTCCAGAAAGTTTCCTTATAGGGGATTTTGGTCAGGTTCTGGCCCAGTTTCTCAGCTTTTTCTGAGTTGAAATGTTACTGTCAATAAACACAAGTGGCTACTATTCACTAAAGCTACATTATTGTAATAAATGATTTCTTACCCTGAAGGATTTGCTTTAGGTGAGGTTTGGCTTTGTCCAAAGGTGTTTGTCCATATCTGTTACATACGCACACCTGAGCACCACTGGCAACCAAATCCTGAAAAAAACAGCAATAGTATGTGTTTATGCAGATCGCTACTTAAAAAAAGTAATTGTAACTGTGTATAGAAAATACTGCATTAGATTACTTTCACCACAAGAGGGCGATTGTGGACAAAACAAGTTATGACAATTAAGAAAAAAGTGTAGGTCTATATTTTCATAACGTTAAGATTTACTGAATCTTAAAAAAAATGAAAACATTGCACTTACAAAATGCACAGAAAAAGTATATGTGAAATACGTTACCTCTGCCACTTGGTCTTGACCCCAAAAGCAAGCATAATGCAGAGGTGTGTTCCCATGTTCGTTGACTGTATTGGGGTCTGCTTTGCACTGAATCAGCTGTGATTTACAAATGAAGAAAGTTAGATTACTACAAGATAAAAAAGCCTAGTTATCACATAATCTGAATGTGTACCTTAGCCACTATATCCCTGTGTCCGTGGCTGGAAGCGAGGTGCAGTGGTGTATCATCTCCTCTGTTCATCACATTGATCCGAGCTCCTCTCATGATCAGCATGTCCACCACCCCACTCCTGCCCTCTCGACAGGCCCAGTGCAGAGGGCTGAAGCCGTGGTCATCGCTGGAAAGGACCAATACAAAATATACATGTATCAACACAGACAGTTTGATCAGTTTGAGTACTGTGTCAAATATGAATGCTGTTTCAGAGGCTGGATTGGATTATGAGTAGGTTATGTGTAGAGTATCTGTCTTGGATGTCAGGGGTGTGCAGACAAAAATTATGTAAATCATCTGAGATTGTGGATTCTTAGTGAAAAGAAAGCTAAGAAAAGATAATCCTATTGGAAGGATCCTTGTTCAGGAGAAAGCTACATAAAGGGTGTTACTTTTAGCCAGTCTATCCACCTTTGCTGCTTTATCCCAAATCGGTTATTTACTATGAGCTAAACAAGCACCGAGGCTGATGGTAAATATAGTGCTGAATTTGTGGCTTTGCAGGAAGTTGCAGGAAACCGCCTGAACTGTTTTGAGGTCAGCTTATGCAAAGTATCTTGTGGGTGAAGAGGCCAGTGGCACTTGGGTGAGAGGTTGACTCCTTGTACACTGCCCCGGAGCTTCTGTGTACTGTGTGTGTTTGCACCTCTGCACATGTTAGCTAGCATTCCTGTCCCGCGCAGACATATTTATCACTAAGCAGTTGTCAGATGGGAATAGGAGTGCAGGTCGCAATAAAAGCATATGCTCAAGTCTAAATAAAGATTAGGAGATGGGGGTGTGAGAACATCAGTGTCAAATACAGAACCACACACATAGTAGTTGTGTTATGTGATATTCAAAGTTTCTGTGTAAGAACAGCAGCCAAACTGTGTCCAGAGTCAAAAACAGTGTATGCAAAGTGTTGTAAGACCAAACTTTTAGGTTCTATTCTTGAGAGACAACCAAAGACATATACTGTCTTCACACATACACGTAAAACCTGCGACAAAACCAGGACCAGAGCAGGACCCAACCAAGTGCACATCACTGAGAAGCAAAATGTTGAAGCTTAAATGGGCCGTGTATAAGGACACAAGAACTAATGGACTGATTAAGTAAGACAAAGGTCAAAGTAAAATATACAGCACTTATTATTAACAACTTAGAACTAACAACTGAATATGAGTTATGTACTTTTTAGTCTTTTCTAAACCACAGACAGTGACTACTTGCAAAGCGCTATTTAAAGTAACAGGGAAAAAACTCAGGAATGACATAGCGGAAAATGCTTGGTGGAATCCTCAGCCACATTCCCTCTCCTCCTCCCTGTGCCTTCCTGTGTCAAATTCACAAACAGCTTCTTGGGACTGCACCAAAACCCTCTTCAGTGTTTACAAGTAGGGGCTATTTTACCTTATTTTTCCACACATTGAAGAAGTATGCAGCACTGAGTTAAACTGAATCCATGACCTACTTGCTTGTCATTTCTCTTTATAGTTTTTCCAGCTCAGAGAAATGACTGGAATTTGTTATTACTGTTCCTCCAAAAGTGAGTTTTCTCCAAATACCTCTAACTTGATAAACACTTCTGTTTCTTATAATTAGAGATCTTTCAAGCCACATACTTGAACTCACTCAGCATCAGAAACAAAGCAGCCCCCTGCGGAACGACTGCATAATGATGTTTATACGGGATTCGAGGGTCAGTCCCTGTATGGAGCTGAGCAGAGGAAATGGCCTTGGCTGCACTGTGGTTGGCTGGAGACGCTGCAGCGCTTAAAGTCAACGTCAACACACTGCACATATAAGGACCTGCCCAAGAATGAGATAATCTGGAGTTTCACAGTGAGGTCTGTCTGAGCGGCTTTCTATGAAGGGAGTAATGTAAACAAACTGCAGCCCTTCTCCCACCAAGGCCGTGGATTATACAAAAAACTGATCATTAATACCATGTTTTAGGCCATTGTAGGTTAGGTATTCATGGATTTCAACTTCCTGTTCATAGGCACCATTTTTAGGACTTTTACTGACTGAGGTTCAAAGATCTGCTTCCATTAAGTGTCATTTTGAACCTGCCTTGAACGAGAAGAGAATATTTTTAAATGACGGTGCAGCCTACTGCAGCCCTACAGTCTCTATCTTGCATTTCAAAAGACGATATTTTGTTTTGAATTAGTAGCTGCTCGTTGTCAGTTACTCTGAAACCCTTGGTACTGACAGGAACTTGTTTGTGCTTAAAAAATAAATAAAATATCAGTCTTCCTGAGCTTTCAAAACAAGTCCAGTATTGTTTCTATTCTGTGGTGGTGTAAGCTGCTTGTGCAGGTCCGGCTGTTACACTGATGGAGTCGGTGTTGACGGCTCTTCTGCTCTACACCACCTCACCACATTCTCACAGTGTGAGTGAAGCATCTTACTTGAAGTTATTACTCTACTATTCCCCAATGTCCCTGACGCTCCTCAGTAAACAGTGTTTGTACAATTTCAATCCAGCATCATCCAAGAGGACGTTACATACATATATAGTTGGTGTATTTTTCCATTTAAAAATACTAAAGCTTTAAATATGCCGTTTGTGTTAACTGCATGTTTTCAGTTCATTTTAGGTTAATGCTTTAAGCAGTGCTTTTCCAGTCTGTTAAAAGTGAGGCCTGGACTGGTCTGCTGCACTGAGTCACAGCCGACAGCCTCCATAAATTACCACACTCCTTTTAACATGCACAGTTTTGGGAGATGACATCATAAAATGGAAAACTTTAAAAAAAACAACTGAAGGAAACTATTTTTAAACATTAAATATGCCAAAGACCTTGCCCTAAGAAAGCCACGTGCAGCCAGTGTGATCAGTGTGTTTCAGACAAAAGAAAAATCTCTAGAAACGTAAGTCCTAAGGCGAAATATTACAACACTCTGAATTTACCTGCAACTACATGTAACTCCTTCATCGTCCAACTTTCTTCCAAATGTTAGGTCATGATTATGGAATTTTAAATCTAAATCTTACACACTGCTCCTCCATGTTCTTTAGATACCCCTTGCTGCTGGATGCCCTGTTGCTGCAGCTCACACCTTCATATCAGGGACAAGATAGTAGTTCTCTGATGTTCAAAGCTCAGTATCCAGCCCTTGAAAGGACAGATAAAACACACTTACCCCAGGTTCAGGTCATTTTCTGTGTTGTCCAGCCAAAGTCGGACGGCTACAGAGTTTCCCTCTCGACACTGAGTGAAGATGTCATCCATGTTTAGACTCAAGACTTCCTCTCTGGGCTGGTCACCGCTCCTGTCTCAAGTCTTGATATCATGTAGCCTGGAAGAGGTGTTGAGTGAATGTAACTTCATATCATAGTAATGACAACTGTAGACACCCAGTGAGTGTAGAGGCGGGAAACAGTCCAACACTCGAGGCTTAGCACTATCATTAAACATATAAGAATGTATTTTGTCGATAGTTCATAGTTATAAACAGGAAATTGAAAGTGTGAATGCAATAATACAGCCCAATGCACAAACAGGCCATAGATACTTGTTCATGTGCAAAGTTTTGCTCAGAACACCTGATTTATTTATTTTTTCACCTTTTTATTTTCGATGTCACTTTTAATAGTCCTATTCTGAAAAAAAAAAAAAAAGTATCCATGCAAATTGCAACTAAACTAAAGTCAATAGGCCTATAAATGTAATGTCTAATGAAAAATGATTGTCTTTTGTGTTCAACAATGGTCTAGTTCATTTTAAAAGTATAGTTGCTTCATAGTAAATACCAGAGCAGTAGCAGAGTAAGTGAGTAAGTAGCCGCCTATGTTTGTCCTTATATGGTATAAGGAGATCCATCCATTGGAAGTGTTGAATGGCAGACAGGCATTCTTCAGGACAGGATGACACACAAACAGCTACACTGCTTTGACAAAACATTTCAGCAATCCTCTTCACAACAGACTCCAGACAAAATGATACAGACAATAAAAACCCTACAGGCTGATCTTATATTTCTCATTCTTTCCATGAACCTCCAACTCCGACGGGGCGAACCACACACTCACTTTCAACTCTTTAGTCAAAAAGTCCAGTCCAAGGTGGGCAGCGACGCAGCTTTTGAGCCAAGACCTCACAAAAAGAGAGAAAAGAAGAGACTTACCTGCCGTTTATTGATTTCTTTCTCAATAGTCTCTTTTCCCTCAAAGCAGTCCGTCTCCTAAAGTCTGGAGACCAAGAAAAGTCCACGCCCCGCTCCTCCTCACAGTTGATGTGGGCTACGGGGGAGAGACGCGCCTTGGCGAGGGGAGCTGCGCGCTGCTGCAGACGTCAATGCCCCGGGACGAGCAGCTCCACGACGCCTCCTGCTGGACGCTATGCACAACTACACAAAGCACATGCTGCGGTCTAAAATAGTTCAAAAGCAGCAGGGAGGTCAGGTCAGGAGGTGTGCAGCCGAGTGAAGGACCCAAACAGGTTCTATACAGGGAATAATAAGCTTTAAATGATATCTGTTTTGTTGTTATCTATATCATGCGACAGGGTTATATGCACAATCTACCAGTTCAGCTTCTAGAGACTCTACATTTGCCATTAGATCAGTTTTGAGGCAGTACAGACAGCTGCTACTTTTTTTTTTCATACTGAGTCTTATTCTGAAGAAACCTTTAGTTGGAATAAAAATATCTACATTACAAAACAAAAAAACAAAGAAAATTCGACTATAGTGCTGTATGGTGAAAAAAGTCAAAGTAATATCTAAAATTGATGGCTTTTTTACATTTCTTTTTTCAATACCACAATACTTTCCTGGATTATGCATATTCAGCTCATTCAAAACAGTACCCTTAAGTTTATTGTGGTTTTATGGGTTTGTACTTCTTAGACTGGCCTAAGTCAAGGTGGAGATAAAGATCTTAAGACCACAGACAATGGGAATGCTGCCCTCAGACGTCTGCGTAGATTATGCACATAGATTATGCACATAGATTGTACACACACCATGTAAAGGTTAACACAGGAAGTAAAGCTGATGTGATGAAGCTCATGATCTATGCCCACACCCAAAACACCAACAGCAGCCAGCAAACCAGAGAGGACATCTGCTGACAAACGCTACACGCACCACACGCTGGAGAATATACAAAACATAACATTCACCAGGTGCAACTACAACTAAAGTTCCCAAATTATATGCATGCCTTTATCATTGTGAATAACTATTTAACACACTGTAGTAAAATGCTGCTGCCATTATGAGACTTGCTCATCTATATGACTATGTTCACATATACTGCAGTTTTCAACATACAAATAAAAAAAAAAAAAAAATCAAATTAGTTTCCCACGAAATGACAAAGTTTATTCAGATGTACATTATTTACTATTACCTACGAGAAATGACAATGAATGATTTAAAATGTCCTTGTAGTTAGGATAGGATTGTGCACATTACTCTGGACCAGCTGACTTTTCTGTGGACATTTGTGGGACAGAAGCTGTGGACATGGGGACATCTTCAGATAAGGGAGCTGGCGGTGTATAAACAGATTGAGACAATTCTACATTTTGGGCTCCGGTTAACCCTGCAGTAAGCGAGGTCCCACTTTCTACACTGTTCATATTTTCAGCAGGAGGTGGAAGTGTTGTGACTCCTGATTGTCCAGCTTGGTCCATGCTCAGTTCTAGGGAGTTTTGAGCTTGAGATTCAGGTCCCACACTGGCCGATGCCGCGGCTGCAGCCTCTAGCTTTGCATTTTCAGCTGCCTTGCTCTCCATCTCCTCCATGCGCCGCTGCACCATACGAGGCATGAGGTTCACATAGGTCGCCATCAGGCGATGGTTAGAACGGATCAGCTTCCCAGCACAGTTGTCCACACAGCGCTCCTGAAAACATGAACACGGTCAATAAGGAGGATCATTTTTAAACAGTGAGGATTCAGAAAGGTGTGTAGAGGTCAGGAATAAGACATAATGTCATAAAACAAATGTGCTCTCTTTGATGCAAGTAGGTAGCAACTCCTTTGAGGGAACTTCATTAAACAAATAAAAAGGTAAACAAAAGATCAATGTATCAATTCCTCCAGCAGCTGGAGCACTACTGGTGAGTCAGTGTACATGTGAGGGAACACCAACTCCTGTAGTGTATATTAAAAATCCACAGCTTTACTAAACTACTGTGACCAGAATGACATAATTAATATGTAGTTAATGTGTGTCACAATCCCACAATCCAAAGGTATTTGGGGACTATAATTCTTGATGCAAACTAGTGTATATATATATATGTGTGTTTGTATATATATGTGTATATATATACATGTACACATACTGACCTCGTCCATGGTGAGGCTCCTGTAGTTGAAGTTGCTGGAGCACCGCTGGAAGCACGTCTCTGTCATCCGGTTGTAAACGAGAAGAAAATCCCGCAGCTGCAAAAAGCTCCAGGGTTATTCACAGGCCCAGTGTTATGTTCCAGCAGATAAATACTTTTGACTTACATTTCGCAGTTGTGAGTCAGGCTCCATCATGACAGGCTAGCAGGTTAGCTGAAATGCTAACTTTCTCTTGACTGTGGTTTATCGTCGCTATTTCCCGACTTAAACGAGCTTTCGTAAGGTACATAAACTCATCCAAGTTGATGTGTGCATTACACATAAAACACTCGTGTTGATGCACGTTAAAACCACATGTTTTTGATTGTGGACAGAAGCTGCGTGACTTTCACGCGCAGGCCGCCATGTTTGTGCAAAGATCGTCTCACCGTCACGACAGGACGTCCCACTCCTTGGGGCATGTCATGGATCTACGGCAGGGTCGGCAACTTTTAACCCCTAAAGAGCCATTTGGACCCGGTTTCCATGGAAAAGAAAACACTGGGAGCCGCAAATATTTTTTGACATCTAAAATAAAGATATTACTGTATATAATGTTTGTTTGTTTTTTTACCTTTACGCTTTGTATAAACAACTATAGTGTGTTGCAAAGACGAAGTTAAAATCTGTCACTGGACAAATAGTTGTAGGAGTGAAGATGTTTCCTGCTCAAGCTGCTTCTTCAGTTCTGATCAGATGCTGGTGACCACTGCCTTATATCTGTCTGCAGAGAGGGGCTAACTACACTGAAACTGTAAACATCTGTTGTCTTTAGTTTCAGCTACTGGAGCCTGACATGGATCTACTGGATCTGGAAAAATAGAATTCAGTAAATAAAAAAAAAACACAAAAAAAAACAACTGTTAATTGTTATTCATTCTTTAAAAAACTGAGGTCTTGATTTTCTTGACTTCTCCACATGAACAATGTCCTTAACCCCTTAAGGCCTAATGGCAATTTTAATACATTTTTCTTCGCCTGATTTTTATTATTTTTTTTTTTCCTATTAAAACACCCCTTTTACCCCCTTATGAAGTGTTATGCATAATTTTTTCACTGCAGCCTGTTATTTCACACTGTGCAAGCTGTAGTTGTGTCATGATTGTAATAAAAGTTATAGAACCAGAAATACAAATGGAAAAGAAAAACAGTCAACAGCCTCAAGTGGAGGAGTTCAAGTATCTCGGGGTCTGGTTCAGGAGGGGCGGATGAAGCGTGAGATTGACAGGCGATTGACACAGCGTCTGCAGTGATGCAGTCACTGTATCGGACCATCGTGGTGAAGAAGGAGCTGAGTCGAAAGGCAAAGCTCTCGATTTACCTCATTCTACGTTCTACCCTCACCTCTGGTCATGGGCTCTGGGTCATGGCCGAAAGGACAAGATCACAGATACAAGCGGCTGAAATGGGTTTCCTCCGCAGAGTGGCTGGGTGCTCCCTTAGAGACAGAGTGAGGAGCTCGGCCACACGGGAGGAGCTGGGAGTAGAGCCGCTCCTCCTACACGTCGAGAGGATCAGCTGAGGTGGCTCAGGCATCTGCTCTGGATGCCTCCTGGATGCCTCCCTAGGGAGGTGTTCTGAGCATGTCCCACCAGGAGAAGGCCCCTGGAGGACACGCTGGGGGGACTATGTCTCTCGACTGATCTGGAAATGCCTCGGGGTCCCACCGAAGGAGCTGGAGGACGTGTCTGGGGTGAGGGAAGTCTGGGAGTCCCTGCTTAGACTGCTGTCCCCACGACCCGGCACCGGATAAGCAGAAGAAAATGGATGGATGGAAGAAAAACAGAAAATACAATTCACACTCCTTTATTCAAAATACAGAGCAAACATGAATAACCAACTTTTTGGACATAAAAAAGTGCCAAAATGTCAAGTCTGTAAGTACAGTAAAATGTCCTTTTTGCCCTCAAAAGAAAAAGAAAGTGCAATCACCCCTTTACTGGTGCCAGTCATAGAAACAGTTCCACTGCCACAGCCTCCTGCAAAGAAAGACACGCTCTACGTGACATTTCTGTTGGTATGTCTTCTTAGCAAGAGAAGTGCAATTACACAGACCAAGATGCAGAATTTGCCATTTATTTGAGAAATGCCTGCACTTAGACCTGCTTTTCACTTGTTATGAACATGCACACGCAGAGCAATCAACCATTTTGACTCACGACTCTTTGGCTAAGTTTGGGCCAATGAAAATGGATGGAGTGCATCATGTGACGGAGAACACAGATCCTGTTGGACACTGGTTTTCTCTGTCATAACTCTACTGCAGAGTTTGATCTACAAGCACCATGTCTTGCCTCAGTGGTGCTGTTTATGGAACAACTTAAATATCATGAACAAGAATATTTTTTAAAGATTTATGAGAAAAACATGAATTTGGTTCAGACCACTTCTAACCTCAGAAGGTTCTTTAATGTAACAATCCTGAAACTGTACCACATTTATTTTGGACTGTTCATCTTCAACACAGTTTTGGGAAAGAAGTAACTTGCAACTCATCGATGCAGAAATGATCAAATGTTTTACGAACATATAAATGGACTTTCTACAAAGGGACTAATGAGCAAAGATAAATATAGGTATATTTTCGACCTTGTAATTATTATAGCAGTGTACTTTATATATAAATGTAAGTTTGTGAATAAGAAACCTGCATTTACTGTATTTTACAAAGAAATAAAACATTAAACTAAATCGGACGTAATAATCCAAAGGCTTTAAAAACAGTAGAATACTGCTCATTGTATCTTAAAATGTATTTACATTATCCCCTCTGGCTACAACACTTATATTTGTCACTCTGTATTTGCCCTAAATGGGGCAAAAATCTATGGGTGATGCGCAATTTTCCATAAAAAAAAAACAAAAAACTAAAAAACAAAACAAAAAAAACCCCAATCAAATCAAATCTATACTTTAAAACTGAGTTGCACATGAGAGCTTTTATGATCCAAAATATGTTGACTTCATAGAGTATGGGCTATATATATATTTTCTTTTTTATGCAATATTTTGTGTATTAATTGTGATTAATCAAATCAGCCAATAAAGTCTAGGCAAGTTTATTTGTGTAGCACAATCTGTGCACAAGGTGATTCAAAGTGCTTTACAGAATAAGAAAGACATTAAAATCACACAAATAAAAACATAAATAATCACAAATATCATCATAAAGTTACATTTAAAACACTGAGTGCAGAATAAAAACCTTCAGTCATGTGCACAGCGAAACAGAACCATTTGGAGCCTGGATTTAAACATTGTCAAAGTCGAGTCTGTCTCACATCTTCATGAAGACTGTTCCAGGTTTTAGCTGCATAAAACTGAAACACTGATTCTCCAGGTTTAGTCCTGACTCTGGGCACCAGCAGGAGTCGGTCCCTGAAGTCCTCAGAGTGTGAGATGGTTTCATGTGGCTCTAACATGTGGGAGATGTTCTTTGGTTCATGGAGAGACTTGTTCACACAGAGCTGCTTTGTGTGAAGTACTTCACCTGAGCACAGGACACATGTGTGAAGTACCAGAGACACAGGACACATGTGTGAAGTCTTCACCTGACACAGGACACATGTGTGAAGTACTTCACCTGACACAGGACACATGTGTGAAGTACTTCACCTGAGCACAGGACACATGTGTGAAGTACTTCACCTGAACACAGGACACATGTGTGAAGTACTTCACCTGACACAGGACACTGACTTCACCTGACACAGGACACATGTGTGAAGTACTTCACCTGAACACAGGACACATGTGTGAAGTACTTCACCTGAACACAGGACACATGTGTGAAGTACTTCACCACCTCACCATGAGAACACAGGACACATGTGTGAAGTACTTCACCTGAGCACAGGACACATGTGTGAAGTACTTCCTGGTTCTAGTCAGACTCTCGCAGCAGTGTTCTATCTGGATGTTCTGTCTGTCTTAAGACTCATTTGGAGAGGCCAGTGAGCAGGACGTTACAGTCGTCTAACCTCCTGGAGACAAATGCAGGATAAGTCTCTCTAAGTCTGGGTTTGACAGTTTACCTTTGAGTTTCGAAATGTTTTATAGATGGTAAAAAGCTGCAGATGTTGATTTGACGTGGCTGTTAAAGTTCAAGTCTGAGTCCATTATTACCTAGTTCTAGACAATTTAAGCAGAGGTAAGAAAGTGAGAAAACTTGTGGATCGTTTGTTTTCAGGATTTATCTTGTCCCCGGTGGCATCATCCAGTTCTACAATTTGAAAATAACCAAAAGGGACGAGCATCTCACGTAAAACAGAAGGCAGATGTCAGGATGATATACAGACAATATTATATTTAAATGTGATAATGTGCTTAAGACGAGTGGTGCATGATGACACTGAATATCAGATTTTTTGTTTTGTCATATTTTTGCAACGATTCCACCAAAAAATGTGCTAAAATGTACCTGGTGAACAGACTGTAAAAGTGGTTACCTATTGTTGCCAATAATCACAATAATTTCATAATCACATTATAACTATTCGTTCATAACATCAGATCTTACAGCGTGATCTGTGTCATCTCGCATATAATGTTCATCTAGTGACGTTCTGTCATTGCCAGACTCGTCATTACCAACTTCATCCTGACTTTCTTGCTCTGGCTTCCATCCCGTGGCCCTTTTCTCTCCATGCATTGGCCAGTTCATGGTGTCAGTCTCACTGTCGTCTCTGTCCAGGTCGATCTGTTGACTGTTCAGGTAGATGCTGTTGAGGGACACCATGGGGCTGTGGTCCCTCAGAGGGAGGCACACGTCCTCTTCTCCCAGAGCGAGAGGCGGAGTGAGGCCATCCTGGAGCTGGCCTGGAGGAGAGCTTCGTCCTGGGACCTGGCCTTGTCGATGACTGTGCCTCCTCTTACGTTTCTTGGCTAACTTCAGATCCAGTGATGCGTAATTCAGGTCAGACTCTACAGGCTGCACAGTTGTGAAATTTTGGAGATTATTGTTCAGGTTTTGAATGTAGTTTTCTGCTCTGACAGTTTTTACGTGGTTAGTTATTTTTAGCTTATTGAGAATCTTTTATTGACCACAAAACATCATTGCTGCAATGTGTTTTCCGTTCTGAAAGAACATCTGGTCAACATGTGCTAAATCTGCACACTGCATGCATCTTGTCGTTGGTGGTGAAGTTTAACATAAACATAAATGTCATACATGCATATGTGAATTTGTTTTAAAAATACCAAAAGGGCAATGCAAAGTTACCATTTTGTATGTAGTTAGAAAACACGATGCAGACTAACCACTTTCAAACTTAAAATCAGACAACTAAATAATGTAAACTAACATTTTTTTCATTGTAAGTAAAAACACACATTTACATACATAAATATTTTGCTATACTTATATTCACCTGAGTGCGACCTCTTGTTCTCACTGCCATCTCTTCATAAACAACAGAACCTTAACAAACAAGTGACAGGCTCAAACACGTCTGAACAGAGGATGAACTAAAACAATCAGGCCTTCTCTCGTACTGTGCACTAGACTAGTGTGAGTTTTTACCTTTGTCTTTGGTCATAATGTTGCCATAAATAGGATTTTCCTGTTGCAAACAAACACTATGAGAACTTTCTTCTGGTGCATCGTTGTCTGTGTCTGATGGATAGGCCTCTTCGCTCTGTTCCAGGCTTCTTATGGAAATGGTGTATTTCAGTTAGAACAGTCACAATAAGAGCGCACAGATACATGCAGAGTTTACATAGAGTAAAACATACCTATGTCTGGAAGAATTATGATCTGAAAAAGTTTGAGTATACATAGTTAATTAGGCCAACAACAAACTCGAAGAATGTAATAGTCATACCTTTACATTGTGCCGACCGTTTGCGTCTGAGCAAACACAATATCAGATTCAGACTCAGCGAGGCCAGCAGGGCCAGAGACAGCAGCAGGAGAGCCAGCCATATGAAGAAACACTCTGAAAAACATTTTCAATTAACTGAGTGTGACGAGTCAGGCATGTTCTCTGATCGTCCAGATCATCACTACTTCTTTGGCATAAAGTCAGCTGCGTGAGGAGCAGAAGGAGCTAACATCGTCATGTTTTTCACTTTCACAAACTTTCACAACCTTTAATCATTTTCTAAAACATGATTTACAGATGTTGATTTCCTACCTGGCATGTTGCATTGGCGTGACTCAGGCTGAGTATCTCCCTCGTGGCTACAGTTCATCTCTGTCTGGAATAGTAAAGATGAGTTTAGACTCTGTCTATTTTTACTTTCTATGCACACTGCTGTTCAGTTACAAACAGGAAACACTGTAACCTCCTTTTGAGGCTCACACTTCCAAGACAAATGCAATTCAAAGTGTATCAATTTTCAATTTAAATTTAATGTTTTGTCATAAAATATATATATATATATATAAAAAAAAGTGTAGTAATATGCTTGTTCAAGATGAGACAAGCTACATTTTGCCTTTCTGTCTCATTGCTTATTTAAAAAATGTCTATTTTAAAGGTCAAACATGTGTAAGATAAGAGTAAATATTGATGTAAGGATGTGCAAATCTCTTAAAGACGACCTATGCAAAAATGACATTTTAGAGCTTTTAACCATGTTACAGCTGTTTGCTCTTCTCATTTACCCTGTCCAAGTTGTGTTTAGCATGATTCATGCTTGTTTGAGTGATCTTTATACACACTTTGGTCTCCAATTTTATTTTCTTAATTGGTGATACATGTAGGATTCGTCAGCGTCGCATTACAATTTTTGCTCAAATAAAAAAAAATCTTGTTCTCACTAGTGTGATGTGCAGCTGTCCATCAGAGGTGCGACACTTCCAGGTTCTCTGTTGTGGTGACACTACGGTGAAGTCGGCTCTGCAGTTTTCTATTGTAGAAGTCAGTGACTTGTTTCTTTTATTACGTGGATTTAGATGAATATTGCAATTTAAAATGTCCAAATGATCACATCCACGAGTGTCATGGATTATATCCATAGAGTAGACTCAAGCACAATATGTCTTCTTTAATAGCTGCTTATAAATGATTATACAGACTATGATATGGCAAAAAATAAAAAAAAATATTCAAAGAATTAAAATTAGTTGGGCTTGATATTTTGATTTCATTTTATTGCACCCTCCACAAACCAGCCTATATTTTCTTCTAAAATACATTACAGTGGGCTCCAGGGACCCCTGGGGGCCCCCAAAGGTTGTTCACACAGCAAGAAAGAAAGAAAATGAATTTTAAATCAGCTTTACATAAGATATTACTTCATATTTCTTTATATGAGTTTTAAGCCCACATGAATGTTTTAACGTATAAATCTTCCAAGACAAATTGCATTTGTCTTAGAAGAACATTACATATTCTTTTACATGTAGTGTTAAATATTGTTAGAGGGGCCCTGTGCGATTGACAGGGGGCCGTGTTTGGAAATGGCTGATCTTATCTGGCCTCAGAGAAAGAGAGTCGTGACTCGTGGGTTCAACTCCCAGACCAGCTGGGCCACTCTGTGCAGAGTTTGCATGTTCTCCCAGAGAAGGTAAAAATAAATACTTTTAAAAATGGGTTTCCTCCAGAACACTCTGGTTTACCCCATTAACCTAAACATGCACATAGGTAAAAAGTCCCCCAGCATATAGTCCTGATCAAGTCTAACTAAAGATTTACTGCTCTGCTGCCCCGGCTGCTCCTGATCGTGTGAACCGGCAAACTAAAGAACGGGTCAAAGTAGAAGACAAAGTTCCCCATGGGGACAAATGATACAATACAATATACATTAACCTTAACCTCAGTTCCTCTGTGTTTTCCACATTTTACCCCCCAAAAAACCCAACTAAACAATACTGTGACATGACAGTGATGTCATTTATGTGGTGGAGCCTGTAGTATTGTAAAATGCTTATCAAAAAATGTATATTTTTTATTAAGTCAAACTGTGATTCATATTTATTTACATATAGAATGTAGTTTGTGGTTTAATCCTTAAGGACGTACATTACATAAACTCAATGACCCCCTGGGCAGGATATCCTAAATCACTGGTGACAAGTGAAAGCCACAACAGCAGTGTGTACAGTGCGGTCATCTCAGTGTCTCTGCTTTAAAGTCTATTGTCTGAGCCACAGGAGCCACTGCAGAGACCTGAGCACAGGACACATGTGTCAAGTACTTCCTGGTTGTAGTCAGGACCCGAGCCGCAGCGTTCTGGATGTACTGCAGCTGTCTTAAGGCTCGTTTGGGGTGAGCAGGCTGTTACAGACAAAACGAGTCTCTATACCTTTGATTCTGGCAATGATTTTAGACGTGATGTGCCTGTGAAAGTTCAAGTCTAAGTCATATATTATCCATAGATTTCTAACCTGTTTTGAAGGTTTTACAGACAGAGACTGGAGGTCACTGCTGCTTTCTTTTTGTTTCTGTCGACCCAAAGACTATGACTTAAGTCTTGTGTGAGTTTATCTGGAGAAAGTTGTTTTCATCCACACACTGATCTGATGCAGTGTCAGAGTGAATCCACTGGTCCAGATTCACCTGCTGCAGTGACACATACATCTGAGTGTCTCTGCAGAGTTGTGGTAGGACACATTATTGCTGCGTATTAACTGTCCTAACGGCAGCATGGATTAACCCTACGGGCACCCCACAGGTCGAAGTAATGTAATCTGAGACACAGTTACCAATTTTAAACAAAGTACTTCTAGGTAAGACTTGAACCAGTTTAGTGCCGTACCACAGTTGCCCACCCAGTCCTCTAGTCTCTGTGAGAGGATCATGATCCACAGTGTCAGGAGCTGCACTCAGATCTAACAGACTTTGCTCCCATCAGTCTTCAGCTGGGTGTCATTTGTCATTTGTGACCTTGATGAGAGCAGTTTCAGTGCTGCTGACAAGTGAATGGCAGACCCTCCAACAGCATCTTGCATCTTTAAGTTACACCTTGTAATACTTTATTATGGAAAAAACAAAACAAAGGCATGTTTAATTATACATAACATTATTGTGTAATACTGACATTTCAAATACAAATATCTATTCTGAAAAGAAACAGTACAGATACATGAAAGTGCTGAGATTATTCAGTTGTTTACCACACATCAATATAAACTAAAATGGATAAAAACATATAAAACTATGTACATATTCTTATGATACTGCTGACGGGTTATTTTGGGACACATTGGTACAGTGCATGGTTTTGAGTCTATAACCAAACTTCATCCCATGTCCCATTATTTTCTTCTTCAGGTTGTGATTATGCATCGATTCTTAAACAAAAGAGTGTCTCTTCTCCATGCTGATCATTGTTACAGAGTTACACCTGTCTGCGGGGAAAGACTGTGGAGGATTCCTGACCGCCGTGTACTTCACTGGAGGAGGAGGAGGCTTGAAGGGAGGAGGAAGATCATTCCTTGAAAGAGAACACAAAATTATAGGTGAAAAAACTCCATTAAACTCATGTCATTAAACTCCAAAAGTAACCTCTTTCTGAGCACTCTTCTTCTGTACAGAATGAGAGCTACGATGATCAGTAAAACACCTCCAATGAAAATCAGTGCCAAACTCAAATAGCGCCGCCCTTCAGTGTCTGCTGAATCTGGAAGACAAAAAATGTCATACAGTTTGAGGTAAGACTTACAGCTACACCTCTGATATCAGTATATTTGTGTAAACTCCACACAAAAACACAATGTGAGCAGTTTGCTTTGAAGCAGCAGAGCGAGTCTTCCTCTGTGACACACCTTGTCTTTCATATTAATGAGTTTAAGGCACAACTCATCTCCAGTACTTTTTAAATGAAATACCTGGTTTTACTTATGAATGTATGGGATACACGTTACAGATTCAAATATCATTTATGCCAAAAATAGCCTATAGGTCTATAGTATGTAACTTGAGATGTTGTGAGTGCAGTTTGGTTCAGATTTGTGGTCAGATCATAGAGATACTTAATCACTCTGAGAGCTCTTAGTCCTTGCTTGCCCCTTTACTTACTTTTACTTTCTGCACAGGCCATGTCTTTAGCTGACCTTACATTGTTTTAGTCGACTGTGATCCTAATTTAAACGTGCTTGTGCTTTTCAGTAAAACACAAAAGTACTTTACCTTGGACCGTGACATCTGAGGTGTCAGTGGTATTTCCAGGCCTCGAAGACAATGTAGCACCTGGGATTCCCGTTGCAGTCCCCAGGGCCGTGGTAGGAGCAGAGGTGGTGGACTTAGATGCTTTTGAAGGATGCTCTGCCTCATTTAGAGCAGAATCATAAACTATTGAATCATTACTTGTATTATTCACATATGGCTGCGTTGTGTGGAGTGTTACTGTGTGGTTGTAGCTCACGTTTGTGTTGAATGTCTCTGATTGGTTTAAGTGTTGACTCTCTGAAGGATTATAATTTAGGGTTGTATTGTAAGCTTCTGATTGGTTGACATATTGACTTACAGCGCTCACAGCATCAAGACTCTCTGATCCATTGTACCTCAGGGTCGTATTGTGAGGTTCTGCCTGGGTGTAGCTTAGACTAATATTGTTCATGGTGCTGCCTGTTGTGTTTTGTGTATTTTCTGTTGTAAAGTGTGACAACAGAAGAATATGTGGTGGTCCCATATTCATTGCTGCTGCTGCTATTGTGAGGAGACAGAGTTGAAGCATCTGAAAAAGTGAAACATAATAATAATAATTTTAATGTCTTATCTTCTATCTGCAAATTTGCTGCTCACAACCGTCATAGCCACTAAACACAACGTGAAATGTATAGATTTTCACTTGGGTATCCCGCCCCCATCAGGAATCTGCTTAAATGTGTCTTTATATGTGTTAGTTGAGATTTAAGTTTCAAACAAACATCAATAGATCAATGAGTTTTCTGTTTGTCCTTAATAATAGTTTTTTTCCAGGCTGTGATACTGGTTTATGTCCAACAGAGGGCGCTGTAACGCTTCTGTCTGTTCTGTTGTTGGATCTATGTGTAGCATTAACAGGTAATAGAATGGGCAAGATGTGACTTCGGACCCTGGTGGGGCTTGTTTTTTGGAGTTTATGTGCACATTATTTCCTGTGCTTTGCCAAAAAAGTTTTCCCTACTGGGCAATTTATCAAATAATTACAAGTTAACTTTTTTACATTGTGATCAGTCGCTTGTGGAATCCATTCAATGTCCCCATTTTCCATTTACCCAATTAAAAGAATAAATAGGATCTGCTAAAGTATAATAATGAAACTTCTCAAACTATCATCTCCCGTCCAGCTCCTTCACTATGGCCCTCTGCTTGAATCTTAATGCTGCCCCAAGGAAATGCTGAAATTAAAAATGACCAGACATATTGGCTTACGCTGAGAAAACAGAGCTCACCTGCCCAGTCGGCTGTGGTTTGTGTGGATACGCTGATGTTGAATGCTTTTTGCATGAAGCTGTTTCCTGTGTGAACCGTGAGTGTGTAGAGACCAGCGCTGGCCACAGACACAGACTCCAGCTGCAGAGATGAGCTGCCTGAAACCACCACCTCATCCTGTAGAGCAAGACAGGTATCTCACTTTGGAGGATGACTTTTAAAGTATAATGTCATATAGTGTGAAAGAAATGCATCTTCACACCACAGTTGGCTCAAAACCTTTGCAATCGAATAAGAGACGGATTGAAGTTGGATGAAGTGTAAATGGAGGAAACAGTTGCACCAAAACAATGTAAAAACTGTTAATGTGGGCATCAACATATTTATCACAGAATGATGATCACTTTAGAAAATATATTTAGAGTTTTGAACTAGTGACATATTCAGATTTTTCACTAGTCGTTGCCATGGTGATGTTTATTATAACCACTGTTTGGTTTAGCAGCTTCTCGTACCTTGGTCCATGTGTATGTAACGTTACTAAACTCTTGGCACTGAATAGTCACATTTTTCCCAGAATGGACTTCAATGCTGCTGTTCCAGTTACACTCAATTTTATCTGAGGAAAAAAACACAAGAGTCACATTATATTTTCACATCATAAGAGCGACTAATGATGTGACTGCAGTTAAAGTGAATGTAGCAGAAGGTGGAGGCTGGTGTGTAAATGTTCACAATAATAACTGGTTAATCTTCTTTAGTCAAATTAATGTCAAATTGAATGTACCATATTTAAAATCATATTACTATAATCATGTTTTTTACACCATTAAAATATGATTACAATTTTTATTTATCACAAAATTAACTGTTAAGTAGCATGACAATTTGTTTGCAGCATTGTTTTATTTATTTTTTTCATGTGTAATACATACCATGTTGACTTTGTTAGATTTTTGTTCATTTTTCTTTTGCAAACATTGAGAAGTACATTTCCACAGAGATGGTACAGTGAGAGATCTAGGCTGGAGCAGAGCTGTGATGCAACCAGGAGTAACAAGTAACTCACGCAGTGGACAAAGCTCTGATTTTAGAGCGGTCTGTGATGGCATGTGTGCATATAAAAAACATGTGAAGTTGTGTATTTCTCACCTTTGACGCTCAGCTTAGTCTGTCTCCGATGAGCTCCCGTCGGAAAGGCTGTAATTTCACAAATGTAGGTGCCAGCATCTCTCGTGCCTATGCTCTGAAGTTCTAAATGAGTGCCTAATAGTGTGTTGCTGTTGTAAATCGTTTTTAAAGTCACATTTGGTGAAAATATTTTAAAACCATGACCTGAGGCGTACAGAGCCAACTTTGAGCTGTCTTTTCTCCTCCATTCAGTGCTGACGATTGTGGTATCACTAATGTTTGCCAAAAAACAGGGTAAAGATACATTCTGACCCACCAATGCCTCTTTAGTTTTATAATGGAAAACCGGAACATCAGGGAGCCCTGTCAAACACATCAGATAGTGATGTAAGTACAGAAAGTGAGAAGATAAAATCACTTTGTAGTTGATATTAGATACTTCAGTGCACTGGGGAAGAAGCGGATAACATCATAGCATTGTACTGAGACAACCATTTGCTTCAATAGGCAATACAGATCTAAAACCCGCAGTATCCTGTTTTTTACAAGAGGAAGAGAATGAATGTAGACCAGGATTACCTTGCGTAATGGAGGCCAGAAGTAGCAGAAAAGAAGCTGTTTTCAGAGCGCTTCTTTGAGTCATTTTTGAGTTCTTGTCATAATCGTGCACAGGAAAAAACAAAGTAACGGCAAAGATGAGAGATGGTTGTTAGAAACATAGAGACAGGAAACCAAACTGAGAGACAGAGGAAGTAGTGGTTTGTGTCTGTAGCTGTCACCAAGTCAAAAATGAACTACTAAATAAACTGTAAAATCACCACTGGTCGGCTATCTTATCTGTGCTTACAAAAATGCAAAAATACTTACAAATCTGCAACTTTAATCTTGGACCAGGAAACTATGCACTGTTACGAAAAGATGAGAAATTGTTTATGAAGTTGACTTTTAGCAGTTCAGCCTGACCTACATAAGAGCTGCAGAAGCTCACACAGCACGGACGGAGCCGAATGACAGTATACTTGTGCACATGTATACTTGTGTGATTGTGGAAAATACCATTTAATGAGAGTTTGGTTTTGGCTATTCAGCTTCATTTCAAATTCAGTCGGTCCCTGAAGTCCTCAGAGTGTGGTGATGGTTCATGTGGCTCTAACATGTAATCATCATAAAATTAACATTAAAAGAGAGGGTGTTCTTTGGTCCATGGAGAGACTTGTTCACACAGAGCTAGCTTCCAGGTTTAGTCCTGACTCTGGGACCAGCAGGAGTCTCTGAAGTCCTCAGACAGATGTGGCTCTTGTGTTTCTTTGGTCCAGACGTTCAACAGAGCCTTTAAAGTCTCTGAGCCACAGTGCAAACTAAACTACGGCCCGGGGCCACACACGGCCCTTTGGGCTTGCTAATCTGGCCTGCTGAACGTGACCAAATTATAGTAAAATAGGTAAGAGTAAATCTTGTTCAGTTTACTTTTTCAACAAGTTTGTGATCTTTTGGCACTTGATAAAACTGAATGTGAGTTTTTCTGCTGTGTTTATTAACTGAAAAAAATAAATATATATGAATTAATAAATGAATTATAAATTTAATGAATGAATTTGTTAAACAATTTGTACAATGAGCCCTGCATATTCATGATTTGCTACATGTTACAGGTCAAATCTCTCTCTCTATATATATGTATATACACACACACATATATATATATATATATATATATATATATATATATATATATATATATATATATATATATATATATATATATATATATATATATATATATATATATATATATATATATATGCCAGGCGCTCATGGAGAAACATCTGTGCAGAGTACGGACTGGAAACCCCAAGGTCAAGGTGGGAAATACCTCCAAAGGTAGTGGAGAATGATTGAGCCAAGATCCTGTGGGACTTCCAGATACAGACTGACAGAATGGTGATGGCGAACCAACCGGACATAGTGGTGGTGGATAAACAACAGAGCAAAGCCGTTGTGGTGGACATTGCAGTACCAAGCGATGGGAACATCAGGAAAAAGGAGCATGAGAAACTAGAGAAATACCAGGGGCTCAAAGAAGAGCTGGAGAAAGCCTGGAAGGTGAAGGCCTCAGTGGTGCCCGTGGTCATCGGAGCACTAGGGGCAGTGACCCCCAAACTGGAGGAGTGGCTACAGCAGATCCCAGGAAAAACATCAGACATCTCAGTCCAGAAAAGCGCGCAGTACTAGGAACAGCAAAGATACTGCGCAGAACCCTCAAGCTCCCAGGCCTCTGGTAGAGGTCCCGAGCGTGGAAAAAGAGGGGATAAAGACCACCCGCGGAGGGTGGAGGAGAGATTTTTATATATATATATATATATATATATATATATATATATATATATATATATATATATATATATATATATATATATATATAAATATACATCTCCGTAAGTGACTTGTGAAGTGAGTATTGCACATAGTGGAATGACACATGTTCAGTGTTAACAGTGTTCATTGTACAGCCTGACAGCAGCAGGAAGGAAAGACCTGCGGAACCTCTCCTTCACACAGCGAGGGTGAATCAGTCTGTCACTGAAGCTGCTCTCCAGGGCAGACAGAGCGTCCTGCAGGGGGTGAGACTCATGGTCCAGCATAGAGATGACCTTAGGCAGGACCCTCCTGTCCCCCACCTCCTGCCAAATTAGAGAGGGGCACTGGGGTGAAAGCGGCTCCGTCAGGGCCGGGGGTGAGTATTGCCAGGGTGTGAGACTCATGTCCAGCATAGAAAGACCTTAGGCAGGACCCTCATGTCCCCCACTCCTGCAGACCTGCGGAACCTCTCCTTCACACAGCGAGGGTGAATCAGTCTGTCACTGAAGCTGCTCTCCAGGGCAGACAGAGCGTCCTGCAAGGGTGGGTGAGACTCATGGTCCTCATAGAGATGACCTTAGGCAGACCCTCCTGTCCCCCCCCCTCCTGCACTGAGTCCAGAGGACAGCCCAGGACAGAGCCAGAGGACAGCCCAGGACAGAGCTGGACTTTTTGATGATCTTGTCCAGCTTCTTCCTCTCCCTCTCTGTGATGCTGCTGTTCCAGCAGACCACACCGTACAGGATGGCTGATGCCACCACAGAGTCATAGAAGGTCTTCAGGAGTGGCCCTCTCACTCCAAAAGACCTGAGTCTCCTCAGGAGATAGAGCCTGCTCTGGCCCTTCCTGTACAGTGCGTCTGTGTTATGAGTCCAGTCCAGTTTGTTGTTCAGATGAACACCCAGGTACTTGTATGAGTCACTCTCTCAATGTCCCTTCCCTGGATGTTCACTGAGGGGGCAGTAGAGTGGCGTCTGCGGAAGTCCACCACCATCTCCTTGGTCTTTTTGAGATATGTCAAAAAGAATTGGGAAATCCGACACGGCGAGTATGATTTTCTCCTCCATGATGTTTCTGAAGTGGACAGTGCAGCCTTCTTGCATCTCTTTGGCTCGTCAATGAAACTCTCACTGATTGTCTGTTGTGCAAGAAACAGCGATAAAAGTGGAACATTTTTCAACTTTCATTAATCGTGTCTCAGGCGCGCGTGTGCACGTCAACATGCACGAGCGCAAGGTTTTCACGTGCACGACTTTCACTTGTTGTGGAGATGAGAGAGACGAGCGATTTTTACAGTGTCGCACAGGTACCACTGGAAATAAATGGAGAGCGAGCGGCGTCGCTCTCTGTGTGTCGAGCCCATGAATCCACTGGTCCATATTCTCCTGCTGCAGTGAGACATAGATCTGAGAGTCTTTGCAGAGTTGTGGTAGGGCACATAATTGTCTCGCATTAACTGACCTAACAGCAGCATGTAGAGACTGAACAACAAGGGTCCCAGGATTAACCCCTGGGGCACCCCACTGGTCAGGAAAGTAGGTGACAAAACCAGCAGGTCAAGTTACAATTCAGTAGAGTGTGGAGAAGTGAGACAGCTTTTTTTCAAAGTATTTTTGAGCAATAAAAACACTCATATCTAAATAAATGCACCTCCACCAGAAACGTTATGTAGTGCAGCTTTTAGTGTAGTTATTTCCACTTCATTGCTGGAATAGAACTATGCGTTGTCTTATTGTTGAGTCTGAGTCTGGCTAATGTTATTCTTCCTACCATCTCATATAAATATTTAAAACATAAACCTTCAAAAAGGTTTTGTGCAATTCATTTCAACACTAATTCTTTCAATTAGTCAAAACATGAGAGTAAAATTGAAATGCATTCATCGGCAAAGATGTTATTTTAATAAAGTTGTTAGTTGTTGTAAAGGAAAGAAGAGTCACATTATTCCTCTAATTAAAAGCAAGTGATTCATTAATTCTTCAAAGAGTTGAGCATGAAATACTGCCACTGGCTTTGTGTATAACAGCACACTTTACAAGTGCATCATTATTATGTCCTTCTACAGAAATATTAAGCCAATTATATATTATTTTGTTGCTCTTTTTACGTCTCAAAATATTATTAAAGCCGTAAGCTGTGATAATGGCCCTCGTCACTGTGCACACGTCCCTCACGCACCTGCCGCTTAATTGCGACCACCCCTTAATCGTGACTCCCTCCGTATGCGACTGGCCGGATCATTCTCCCTTTCTCCCTTTGCTCTTCACCCTGTTTCCATAGTGAAGTGTGCCAGCTGATACTAGTGTGATCCATCTCCATTCAATTTTGATCATCTCGACAGCCCTTTTGATCTCATATATTACATTACATTGGAAAAATAGGGAGATTTTGCCACTTGAGAGATCCATCAGAATACTGTCAGGGCTTTGTGAAATGTCGTAGGACCTGGCTCCATTTGGTGAGAGCAGCAGCTCTTCTCCAGGGAGCCATAAAAAGCTCTTCCTCTGGGTTTCACAATGGCACATATCACACTCAAGACTTCACTGCTCTGAGAGGGATAGAAGCAAGATGTTAGATGGGTCACAAAAGGAAATGTCATTTTTGATATTCAATTTAGAGGCATTCGTTCACAAATATTATAAATAGAACTTACATTTTTTTAAAGATACTCAGAGCAGTCTACAGTGCATTATTCTTTCACTCTACACGCTGGTGGTGACGTACTTCTGTAGTCATAGCTGCCCTGGAGTAGAAGCGACGCTGCCAATCTACTCCTCGATTGTCCAACCTTCACCAGGCTCATGCACACGCTGCATTTGTAAAAAGCAAGTTGGATGAAGTGTCTTGAATTACTTAATTAATGAGTCTAAATTTTGTATTCATGATCTACACCTGGAGGACTAGAGAGAAAAATAATAGCACTGAAACACATATATGAACAAACAATCGAATCGTGTCTAATCGTGTGCTGGCTTTCTTGTTGTGACTAAACCCATACAAGCGGCTCTACCTCTGGGCTACAGCCGCTCACACAGTCCCCTGGGCCCTCCACACCTCCACGACCCCTGCTTAGCCCTTGTGACCTGCAGGAAATGACACATTTGGCAGAGTATTGTTGTGGACAGATCATTTGTAGTGGCCGTGGAGCGGGTGTGACCTGTCGTCTGTTTATTTGTAGCAAAGTAATTATTTATTGTGGGGAAGTTGCTCGGGGACCACCACATCCAGGTGTCTGGGTCATGTTTTATTAAAACCAGGCATGATGCATTAGGGGACTGCAAGTGACATTTGACCTTGGAATTCATTTATTTTTTATCAATCTGTTTACTACAATTCTTATTTTATCATTTAATTATTATGTATTATAGATGGGACTGTGTGAGTGTGTGATTCTGCTCTCGTTGTGTTGTGTTCACTTTGTGCTCAACATTATATGGCTCTGTGTTGTTTTTGTAATGTAGAAGCAAATGCGACTGCAGTCATTAGCAATTCAGATTACACTGGCGTCTTACAGGGCCACTGATATATTCGCAGACTTTCTCATGAAGGTGGTTAGGTATTTTGCCAGTGTAGATTTTATGATTATTTGTGTTTGTCTATTTGCAAAATGAGATTCAATTTGAGAAAAAGTCATCAATAAGCCAGCTAATTTGTTTGAGGTAATGAGATCACTCTTGTGGCTCATCTGGATTTTGTTAGCGTCCTGACCCTCGCCGAGCTGGGTCATAACAGATGGGACCAGTGTTACTTAAATCAGCCACAATAAGGGCCACCAAATGACCACATTAGTCTGTAAGGTGATTCCTTAGAGCGCTGGATATAATATTACAATAGTTAGTGTAACAAGATGTGTAAAATGAATAGGATAATTTCCCTCGGAGCCTGAAGAAGAATGTAAAAGCTGACATTACATTTACTGTATCTTCCTCCCTCAGCACAAACCACAGGGCTCACATTCACACCAAAGCCTCTGCTGAAGCAAAGAGCGAACTCAACAGGGAGCTGGATATTTTCCTCGCAAAGTAATGCTGCCATTTTAAATTCCCAGACTGTCTTTAGGCCTCTGTTTGGGGGAAAATGGTCCCTTGAAGTAAACTGTGCAAAATGTTGTTAATTACTATATGCTAATTTAAACCTTTCTCCAAATGATAAGCCGTAATGTCTGCTTCACAAATTAAATTAGGGAGACCAGGACAGTCTTTTATGTAAAATATTGCCCATTACATGAGAATATAAAATGTTGTGTTTGTTCAAGTCAATTTTTAATTCAGTTTATTTTTGTAAAACCCAAAATCACAAAACAGCAGTCGCCTCTTAGGGCTGAACATGAGAATTGAATTAACCAACAGAAAGTTAGAAAAAACAAAACTGAAACAGGCAATAACAATAGAACAACAGACAAGGAAATGAATCAGAGGAAAAGAAGCAAATGTAGAACAGTCCCAGAGCGCCCCCTGTCCTTAGACCCTCCTTAGTCTTAGTTTGAGTCCTGGTTTAAGCCCAATTTAATCTTGATGCAGACTTGGCTCAGCCCTGTTCTAGGACTAGTTTAGTCCTGGTTTAGTCTGGGTTTTGTTGCAGTTTTGAATGTAGTAGCGTGTGTGCAGGTGTGAACATGCTCATTTCTAAGCTCTGTTCATAAGACGAGGTCGGCCATGTGATTTCTGGCATTCTTAGGAGAAATGGACTAATTCTCCAAAGTTGTTTCAGTTATTCGTGTTTATACTTTGGGAGAGTGTTTGTTGTTCCTTCTAAAAAAGTGAATTTGCTTTAGAAATAATACAAACTGCAACTTTAAGAAGTACATGAGGCGGTCGTACAGTGAGGAGAAAGAACGAGCGTGGTGCATAGTGGATGGAAATGAATTTTAAAAGTTGTCAGAGTTGTACACAACAGAGCTTGAAGTATTCTTAAGGATGTGGATTTTTGGGTAGGAGGTGGGATGGTAAAAAAATGTAACAATTCAGTGCAATCATCGCTCACCAAACTTTTCAAGTGATAAAAAGCACTGGGCGAGGACTCGTAATGAGCTCGCCTCCAACTATCACCATCCCAGAGAAAAGACAATATTTAAGTGTTTTGCTCAAGCTGCACTTTTGAAAACTTCTCCACTTTGATGAAAAAATGTTCATTTCATTCATATTCATCTCATGTGCAAAAAGAGAAGAAAGAAAACTGCATCTTTCGGTCTTAATTTTCTGAACATGAACAATATATAGTTTTAATTACAAAATCTAGTCACAGTTCTCCTCAGAACTCCTCTTCAACACACAGGCTTTGACTGATGGAGGATTGGCTGCAGACTTCAGATTAATTGCACAGGGAAAGTAAAAAAAAAAACAAAGAACAAAACAATAGTATTACCACAACTACCAGTACTGCTATTATTACTACAGTAGAGTAACTTGAGTAACTTATTTTATGACCTCTAACTGTGTAACTGACTTTTGTTGAGACATATATTACTGTATAATATTAAAGTATATTAGAGTTGCAACCAAAGACGTGAGTGATGAAGGTTGTGTTTTTGAGCTGGTGAAAGTCAGACGACATTTCATCCCATTTGTATTAATACACACTGCGTTTCTTTAATGAAACTTGGTGTGACTTCTTAGAAATATCGATGCGTGTGTGTTCATGTACGGGTCACTTGAAGAATCGGGTGATAGTGATCAATGGATATACATCATGAGTCTTTACTGAAGTGTGAAAGCTTGATATTGATTGTAATATTGACCAAAGACCTGGCTACATTTCAAACTCTTGTACTAAATTCTCTGATGTATGCTCCCCCAAAGTGATTTTCTAACTCTTGTCTTCTATCTTTTCCTGCTTTCTTTGGATGGAGTGAGTATCCTAAAGCCAACAACTGTGCAAACTCAATGTTGCTCTCCTACTACGACCATTCCAGTGTATTAAAACTTGTGCTCTACTTCTGAGGTCTGTCAGACATCAATCTGAGTAACTTATTTCACTTTTATACTTTTTGCAATCGGCTTTTCCACTGCACTGCATTTTAAAAAGGCCTCAAAATGCCAGTCTAAATCCAATAATCCCCAATTATCCCCACCGGAGAAAGTCAAGAGAATCTATATAGTACAAAGAAACAGAAAAGCTGTGAAACACATGCATAAAATTGGCACTGTAGGAAGCTGGATTGTTTCTGTTGTTAGGATATATGTTAGTAACAGAGAGAGAGGGGCAGTGTTTCTGCTGATAAAGAGTAAACAGTCTCTCAGTGAAGGATATTACCTTGTTTATCTGAGTCTTCTTGGTTTGGGACATGTTTTCTGCTGCGCTCCCTCGGGTAAGACACGCTCTTTATTATTGTCAGAACCATTCACGCTGATCTCAAAAACACACAACACACTCCTACTGGCTCCCGATCGTAGCTCAGCTCAACAGTTCTATGCGTTATGTAACAGGACACTGGCACACACTGTATTAGCCACAGGAAGAGCTCAAAATGGCCCATTTGACACACACAAATCTACATTTGTGAAGCTGGAACCATTTCTGGCTCTTGGCTTGAATTTCTCTCTTTTGGGGAAACTGATTTACTGCAGTGATGGAAAACAAACAGCTGAGGACCAAATATTCATTTTTGTATAACACATCTTCATTCGACTCCAGTATTCAGTCCATATACTGCAGTTGAATGAAGATGTGTTGAATGAAGCCTTCGATTCAAACTTAAAGAGTTTCTGAGGGCCACTCGTTTGGATGAGGATGAAAAACAGCCCTGATGTGCAGGTGATGAGTACACTTGAGTAGATATTAACATGAAATACCACTTGGAATTATACAATAACATTTATTCAGCCCAGGATTTACTTTATTTGCAAAAATGCTACAGCTGTATAAGATGGTTAAAACATAATTAAAGAACTTTGAAGTTTGGTGAAATTATGCATCAAAACAAACAAGGGCTTTAGGTTCAACATATTCCATTATCAGGCTTAATAATGGGATATGTGTACAGCTTTATACTTTTAAATTTAAATGTTAATAGGTTCATAAACAAAACAGTAATTACAGATTAACTAAATCACTTTTAATCATTTGGACTTTTTTTTAGCACCTCTAGGGAGGAGCTGAGGAGAGTGACGGAGGGGAACCATGGAGGTAACTTTGAGGTAGAGTTGTGTGTCGTCCTCATAGCAGTGGAAATAAATTCCCTGATAACACATCCAAGGATAAGCACGTAGACGGTGAAGAGGGTTGGACTGAGTACGGAGACCCTACAGGTAACAATGTGGAGTCCCCCGGGGCTCCCCAGGACCTTTCAGTGAAGGGCCGTGTCAGAGGGGCCAGTGTGGTGCTGTAGACAGTGCAGAGGTGGAGTAGAATGGCAATGGATGTGGAGCCATGAGCAGGTGTCGGTGATGCCTTCTCTTTGTGCACTTTCTCTGTATCACTATAGGAACGTGTGACTTACATTCAGAGTTCTTGTGTCTCCTCCATTGCCTGTTGAGTTGTCATCTTGTGTCTTGGACATTATTTGTCAAGTCCTCAGGGGAGCCTCAGGACATGACCAAGTAAAGCTCAAATCACATAAAATTGTGCAGTGAATTGTGGCTTTTCTCTCCTCACGCTCCATGTTTGGCTCTGTGTTTTGTCTGTCACTGTCAGTTTAAGCCACACTGAGCCTGTCACGGTGTCTATGTCATCTGGAGTCTATCTCGGCTTATTCCTCCATGGTCACTACAGAAGATTCAGTGTCCAGAAACCATTTATCCTGGATTAGTTAAAAAGTGACTGGCTCCTCTGGTTAATGGTTGTCTGAGATTATGAAATGTTCTCCAACTGGGCCTGGAGAAGCAATTTTATTATGATTCATCAGCGTCTTTATGACGTACATAAAGCCGTCTTCTGCTGCCTCTGAAAGCTCAGGGCTCAGAGCCTGACCAATAGGACGAGTGGGTGGAGAAGCAATGAATTAAACAGAAAAGCATCGAAACGTTAGATTTTTATTGTCATATCGCTCAGCTCTTCCTGGGAGGGCATCCAAATGAAAACAGAATTATAGACACAAATAATACACATATTATCATTTCTGTTCTTGTTTGAATAATTAAATAGCACATTTTATTAAAAAAGTCTGACCATATTTTGGACTGCACTGGTGTCTTTTTGGGTAAAATAAAACATGCATCCAAGGTTTTGTTTATACCCTATCTCCAGTCTTCATGCAATGTGACAAGAGCATGTTTTGGTTTTATAAAGTAGTATAAAATAGCGTGTATACTGTTTGTGGACTCTGAATTAGCCTGGAGAGACAGCAGCACAGTGTTCATTATACCACTGACACTTCTGTACTAACATGGACACATTAAGACATTATCCTTGTGACTAATTCCACTTTCACCTCTTCAAGCAGTGCTTCTTATCAGCCATTATTACCACTTGAGTCGTCTCTGATCTGTGCAGCTACACCCCGAACCTCCTCACACCCTCACCCACACGCTGCCTTAATGTGCATGATTAAATATCAAAGCCTGATCTTACTAAATCCCTCTGCCCCTCTCCCCAAACGCAGCCTTGAGCAATTATTTTGAATTTGACAGAAATGTGTCTCAAAAAGTTGAGTCTAGGTAATACAATGTTAAAAACAGGAGTAGTATTCAGTATAAAAATACACAAATACAAATACGACTCAGGTCCATGGTTATCAGCAGCATAAACACACTCAAATAAATTGTTTAAAATATTGTCAACATCAAATTAGTAATACAGTAATACTATACTATCTGATATTGATAGTGGATGTACTGCACACCTCACCACACATGAAAACTTCTACTTTTCAATGTAACTTTTCTGGTACATCACTTGCTTGTCTCCTGAAGATGTTATTCCTTTGCTTAAATGCTCCACATGTGACCACCTGCCCAGTTACTGATCAGATCTGCGAAGAAGCGACCCTGTTCAACATAAAAAATTAAAAAAAAAGTATTTATTTAGCATTTAAAACACTTATAATGTAAGATAGATTAAGAAAGCCATATCGTCTCTGTGGAGTCAAGGAGGTGGTGTACCTCCACCAGAAAAGTTACACATAAGATATAATACAAAATGGTAAAGGTAGGCACCCTGAAAAACATGAGTTTTGCCACTGTCTTTCAAAAGCTAACATTTGAAAATAAATGATATAGGAAAACAAAGCAAGTATAAGCCAAAAAAAAAAAATCTGCAGTGTTTTGTAACATCCGAAGCTGCAGTTTAAAGCAGGGGAGGAGAAAAAGCAGACCTCAGTTCACATTGCCTTTTACATGAGGTGTTTAGGGTCACTTGGTTAGAAACAAAAGCACTCTCATTCTCCTCTCACACTTGCTTTACATCCCTCCTTTCTGCAAAACTCCGTGTTTACCTCTTGATCCGAAGTATTGCATTTTAACCTTGTGAAAGATGTCTTTTGTGAGGGTTCTGCAGAGACCACTTTTCCTTAGACATAAGAGACTGACCTGAAATTCTCTGAAGTGCTTTGTACTGTGACAGAGCAGAGACTGAATGTATAGTGGAACAAATGCTGTGTTTCATCTTCCCCCATGTAAATCCGCTGCCTCCTCCACCTGGTCTTTTATCCAGAAAGCTATACCTGTTCCACCATATTCACAATATCAGCTTCTTCCAGCTTTAGATGTCCACTATATGTCCATATGTGACAGAGAAAAGCAGTGTGTTCAAGCTTATGCAAGATTACCAGTCATCTCTTCCATCTCCAGTACCTTTGTCACTGATCTAACTTTTGTTGTGGAGGTAATGCTGTAGGAGAGAAGGCACAACACTTACCCTTTCCTGCTCATGCCAGCCGCTGAGACATTTTTAATGTTTTGACCTACTTAGTTTTATGGACTTTAAAACATTTTTAACCAGCAACTGTGAATCCTCTTGTAGCTACAGCTCATTTCTACTAATTGTTATTGTAATCTTTCATCCATTCCCCCTCCATGATGAAGCTTGTGTTCCTGGTGCCCCTGGGTCCAGAGGTTTATTGTGCCAGGGGGTGATAAATGGTAATGAGTGGTGAGTGCAAATCCAAGGGTTGTTGGGGTCACAAATGCTAACAGAGGTCAAGATGGTAGTCATAGTTACAGGAGCACTAGCTGGACAACACGTGTAGGACAAGACCCAGTTTCCACATGACAAGGTGCACTTAAGTTGACATGTTCGTCCTAACAAAAGCAAAAGACCTGCGCTCAACGTGTTTGAGCTGGGTCACAAACCAGGTCAAAGTGTCTTTGATTTGGCCCTCTGTGTTTTGTATTACAGGCTGCAGCCACAGGACTCTGACTCCACATCCGCCCTGACACCAGCTGCTTCATGGCCTGAATGAAGGTCCCCTATCCAGGCACTAAAAGCCTGTCGTAAGTCTCTCCCAGTCTCCACTCTCAACCCCAACTTCCACCCCCAAGTTCCACCTCTCGAGCATCTGAGGCCTGACTATTTTATACCAGAATGACAATGCTACATACATGTCCAAGCAAGAAATTTTGTTTAACACCTATGAGATAATGAACTTTTACACTTAGACACACACAGGTAGAACAACAATGAGTTTCCTGAGGGAGACAGAGCTTCACTCATGTTAATGTCTGGTCTGGGTCTGACACACTGACACAGATCAAATACATTTAAAGACACAACATGAATCTTACTGGAATCTGAATATAGAAGTTCAACAGCAGAGGGAACATGCTACATTGTCAATAATGGACCTTTTCAAAGCAGCCCCAGTGTGACTGGGAGGAGCCAACATGTATTTTAAAAACAAAGATGGATGCAGTAGTGAAATGGTGTAGGTTTTAGTTCGCAGTATGTGGCTCTGACAGTTGTACACAGGTACGTGACTTCAGTCGGATGTGCTGGTGCTAACCCCTGGGTGTTGGTGGAGGTTCTGCAGCAGTTTGGACTTCCTTTATGATGCCACATTTGAGAGCCTCTTGTTTTATTTCTGTATAGTCCAGATTACCATTGTTTAAATAGTCAACAATTATTTCAATAGTTGTTTAGTCCTAAGTAGGTGGTGCACCTGTCACTTTCTCCTGTCACATTCACCTGCCCTGCTCCTGTCACATTCACCTGCCCTGCTCCTGTCACATTCACCTGTCCTGCTCCTGTCACATTCACCTGCCCTGCTCCTGTCACATTCACCTGCCCTGCTCCTGTCACATTCACCTGTCCTGCTCCTGTCACATTCACCTGCCCTGCTCCTGTCACATTCACCTGTCCTGCTCCTGTCACATTCACCTGCCCTGCTCCTGTCACATTCACATTCACCTGCCCTGCTCCTGTCACATTCACCTGCCCTGCTCCTGTCACATTCACCTGCCCTGCTCCTGTCACATTCACCTGCCCTGCTCCTGTCACATTCACCTGCCCTGCTCCTGTCACATTCACCTGTCCTGCTCCTGTCACATTCACCTGCCCTGCTCCTGTCACATTCACCTGCCCTGCTCCTGTCACATTCACCTGCCCTGCTCCTGTCACATTCACCTTTCACACATTTGGACTTTTTTTGAACTTTTCAAATGTTTACAGGAGGATTATAATGCTACATGTTTGAATCACATTTTGTACTTTTTATCACTGTCCTGCTTGGGTACTCCTTGGCAATGTTAATTTGTTCCCTCCAGCCATGAATCATTCTCTGCACAAACTCTGTAATGTTTGTCCCTTTTTAGATTTACATATTGAACAATCACGGTGCTTTTCACTGACTCAGAGTATTACAAATTACTTCATATTCAACTTTTTTAGGCTTACATTGATTTCAAACTCATTTTTATTTATTTGTTGTACAGAAAACCTCTGAGGCCCACATCCACATATTTTTTTTAACTGGTTAATTGGATTTCTACAAGGTATTGCATTATTAGATGGTATTTATTCATAAAATCTGCAAACATGACATGGATTTTCCTTTGTTTCATTTTATGTTAAACAGCTGTAAACTGCTGTAGTTTCTTTATGGCATTTACTTCAAATGAGATTTGACAAATAAAAATGTTAAATAATTGGATTTATTTGATTTATTTTATTACACAAAGGAGTCTATAGTTGGAAAAAAATACAACATGCAGTGGAAGAGTCTATAACACTGATGCCTGGTGTAGAGCGCGGTCAGAGCACAGGTGTGACACATGGGCTCCTCTGAGGGCCGCTCACAGGGCCATTATGACGGTGAAAGTATCACTCCAGGAGCTGCATCCATGTGTACTTTACATACACATTACATATGCACAATATTCAGACATTCCTCGGGCACACTGGAGTCACAGACTCCTCACAAACAGCCACAGAGAGTCTGTCCAGGGCAACCTCCAATTAAAACAACAGATCCCACAGGCACATGTGTGAGCTGTGGTGTCTTGCCAAATGACACAGTGGCACTATTAGAGCTGCAACTAACTATT
>JAIEZT010001243.1:32541985-32580395 GCA_019594935.1 Periophthalmus modestus
GTAACTTGACCCCAAGAACGTATCAATGCTCCCTTTGGTCAAGTTCAAATGTGGGGCACATTTCTTGATGGCATCATACTTTTTAGTTCTGTGTCATCTGGACAAACAGAAGAACACTTGAAGGTCTTGGTTTATTTGACTAATTCTTTCAAATGAGCCTCTTCCTCAGATCATCTCTTTTCTATTTGCATAAGTGAGCTAATTACTACCACTGACAGTTTGTAAAGTCTAAAAACTGCAGGGTGTGACCAGGTTTTAAGACCAAGACTTTCTGAGAACAGGAAAAACAAACCAGTCAGCTCTAAAATTTACAAATAGACTTTTCTACATATTTCTAAAAGTTGTGTGTAAAAGTTTGGGACTGGACACTGAGTCCAGGAAAACATTGACGTGCCGTGGGCTCTGTGCTCGAGTCCATAGATAATGAAGATGGGGAGGCTTCTGCTCTCAAAGGGAACAGTTTTGTATTTCTAGCTGCGGTTGCTAAATAAACTCTTGGTTGTTTACCAGTTGAAGTGTAAACACTTCACGTCCGAACAGATTGATTATGATTGTTTGTACGTTTAAGTCTCAAATGTGTCCTCAGAAGTGTATTTTTGTTCTATCCAAAAATGTGTCAAATACAATAGGCTCAAGTGTCCAAAAAGCTCTGCCTTGTGTTTGATCATGACTGTGGTTAATTATATCATAAAATGATAATAAAGTTGTGAGTGTATAAAATAAGCTCTGTTTGCATGAGTAAAGTGCAGAACTCATCTCAGTGCTAAATACATTACTGAAGTGGAAATGAAAGAAACTTTTGGCAGGCTCATTTGGCAGGGCCGCGGTCTTTTGAGGTGTCACTGGGACTAGGATATAGCAGTGGAATCTTTTAAGCTAAACACAAGCAACAACAACAAAAGGATTCTTATGATGTGACAGATTGCTTTTTCACCACCAAAAAACACAATTATGCCTCCACACGTCTCAATATTTACATTTGACAGACGTTTAGAGAAGTTCTCATTTCATCAGTGAAGAAACAAAGACAAAGAGAGAGCTGTATGCACGTGCACAGGCTGCACGTGCACAGGCTCGTGACACTTCAGATGATGTGTCCCAAACAATACAGTGCCTCACATTAATCGCTGAGTAACCTTCCTCAAAACCTAATCTTGGATTAAGGTGTGCTGTCGCTGCTGGTATGTGACGGCAGATTCACCTGCAGGTTTGGGCTCTCAGATGCTTTTTATTGTGTAAGCAGCACATTGGTAAACAGGACGACAGTTAATATGCATTTATTATATCAAACAATATCAACGACGCCTGCCCAACTGCAAATGTGGATGGAGGTGGAGGTGTACTGCAAGTGCTGAAAAAATGGAAGCCTGCAGATTTTTGCTTAACATAGAAAATATGATGAGAAAGCATCACGTACAACATGTAGTAAACACGCACATTTGACGCTCTTTCTGTCTTAAATGTTCTCCACCAGCCAGTCACAAAATTACAATGAAAGTCTGGTTCATTGATGAATATGTGTCGACTGAGGAACACACTTCATGTGTTCTCTCACATGTGGAATGACATATAAAGATATGATTTTACTGGGAATATGGCTAAAAAATCAGATCTGTTTAATTAACTGGATGATGATACAGATTATTTATATTTTTTACATTATCGTACGTTATCGTATCCTTATTGTCATTTTGATTGAGTTTAAATTAGAATGAGTTGTATAATTGCACAAAAACCCTGCTTTGCGAGTGAGAAGGTCAGGAGTAAACCTGTTTCATAATAATCCTCCATTTCACCATTTTGCTATTTTTTGAAATCTCGATTATTAAAAAGACAAATTAAGCAAATACATTTGATTATTATTCAGCTCTTAGTCCACTCATTTAAGTCATTGCTTCAAATCAAATCAAATCAATCTTACGATTTAACTGGTACAGTGGGAGTATGTTCAAATTGACCTTAACCAGCAAATGTATTGGATTTCTACATTTGCCTTGTTTTACATCTTGTCTTAAAACAAGTCACAAAACAAGTGCTACACTGTTCCAATTACGTCAGAAACATTCAACAGTGTAGTGCATTTAAATTGGATAATTCAAAAAAGGAAATGTTTTCAAATCCATTTTTACTTGAAAGTGGCTAACATAAATTGCTCCTCCTGCTGAAAGCATCTTTAAATCACCGTTGTCCTTAAGTTCAAACATGAGAGACTCTCGAGTGAATTAAAAACACATTCACACTGTCCATTTCCACAGGGATATTACAACACATTCTCTGTTCATTATGGACGCGCTGCAGCTCAGCATTGACTTTTTACACACTCAAATAGAACCTATACAGCCTGTGACAATCCACACAGCCTGTTCAGTTAAACCTTTTTTTTTTTTTTCTCAAATACCACATGTAGCTGCACTGCAGGTAAACATTACAGGTTTTATAATGACTGGAGATCTTAATAAAGCATGACCTGGAGTGTATGGGATTTAAATATATTTAATAAAATAGCTCAGCTCTGAGCTCAGTTCATTAGGGTATCACAACCAGAAAGACTCATTTGCTCAATAATCAGCCTGATAGACCCCAGGATAATGCAAAATCCAAGGAAGAAATACATGGAACTTTATATGCACCAATGTGTAATCCACTAGGTCGGAGGTCGATGATCGACTTTGTTGTTGTGTCATCTGACCTCCGGCCTGACACTCGGGTGAAGAGCTGTCAACCGATCACCACGTGGTCATGAGTTGGATCCGCTGGCAGAGGAGGAAGCCGGACAGACCAGGCAGGCCCAGCGTATTCTGAGGGTCTGTTGGTAAACCAGGTGTCGGTACATTTGGCCCTGGATCAGTTTCTCTCCCAGTGACTTGGGCCAGAATAAAAAAGAATTTCAAAATAAAAGTTCCAAAGTCCGTATGAAATAGCTCTAATACAGTGGTTCTTAACCTTGTTGGAGGTACTGAACCCCACCAGTTTCATCTGCACATTCACCGAACCCTTCTTTATTGAAAAATAAAATATGATTTTACCATGAACCAATACAATGCATGAACTCACAAGAAATCACATACAAACCTTTTCACAAAGACATGACCTTTTTTAATGCTACCACACTGAAATGATTTTAATTTTTAACCTTATGTATTATAATGAACTTGTATTTATGCTATTTATTATTTTAACATTATAACACACACCCATCACCTACTTTCCATCAGGTACAATAATAATGAATATTTACTGCAAATCAGTGACTTCTGCTGTTGCCTTTGAGAGACCAGTTCAGAAATGCGGCTTCACCTTGTGCCTCATGTCATTTTCACTTCGATAGGCAATTCGAAGGTGCATTTGTCGAACTGGGACACGGCGTCTGGAGACGTTCGCAGTCCACGAGTCTATTGGCAGTGACAGAATCTGATGCTATAGAGTTAAGAAAGAAATCACAAACCATCACGACAGTCGACAGTTCCTCAAGTTGAGGAATATTGACACGCGGACGATCTGGTACCGAGTGTCTGGTCCTGGCTCCTCTTATCCGCAGCAGGAGGTGTTGATTGGCTGATGGGCTGCAGGTGCGTGCGGGAGGAGCCAGGACTCCGCCCAGCTCCGGAGTCAGGCAGGTGAGGGAGGGGGGAGGAGAACACAGGAGGAACAGGAACACGTAGATCATGACAGTTTGTTAGTGTGTGATTGTGTGAGTTTGTGTGTGTGATTGTGTGCTTGTGTGAATATGTGTATGCATGCGTGTGAGTGTGTGTATGTGTGTGTATGTGTGTGTGACTGTGTGAGTTTGTGTGTGTGTGATTGTGTGAGTTTGTGTGTGTGATTGTGTGAGTTTGTGTGTGTGATTGTGTGAGTGTGTGTGTGATTGTGTGAGTTTGTGTGTGTGATTGTGAGTTTGTGTGTGTGATTGTGTGAGTTTATATGTGTGATTGTGGGAGTTTGTATGTGTGAGTTTGTGTGTGTGTGTGTGTGATTGTGTGCGTGTGTGAGTTTGTGTGTGTGTGATGTGAGTTTTTGTGTGTGTGATTGTGTGAGTTTATATGTGTGATTGTGGGAGTTTGTGTGTGTGTGATTGTGTGAGTTTGTGTGTATGATTGTGTGAGTTTGTATGTGTGAGTTTGTGTGTGTGTGATTGTGTGCGTGTGTGAGTTTGTGTGTGTGTGCGTGTGTGTGCTTGTGTGAATATGTGAGTGTGCATGCGTGTGTGAGTTTGTGTGTGTGTATGTGTGTGACTGTGAGTTTGTGTGTGTGTGATTGTGTGAGTGTGTGTGTGTGATTGTGTGAGTTTGTGTGTGTGATTGTGTGAGTTTGTGTGTGTGAGTTTGTGTGTGTGAGTTTGTGAGTTTGTATGTGAGTGTGTGTGTGATTGTGTGAGTTTGTGTGTGTGATTGTGAGTTTGTGTGTGTGATTGTGTGAGTGTATATGTGTGATTGTGTGAGTTTGTGTGTATGATTGTGTGAGTTTGTGTGTGTGTGATTGTGTGAGTTTGTATGTGTGAGTTTGTGTGTGTGATTGTGTGAGTTTGTGTGTGTGTGTGCTTGTGTGAATTTGTGATTGTGTATGCGTGTGAGTGTGTGTATGTGTGTGTGATTGTGTATGTGTGAGTGTGTGTGTTTGTTGGGAGTTAACAATGATCAAAACTTAAATGTGGTACAGTCTGAAGACTCGGGGATGATGTGCCAGTTTAGGAGCTGGACTGTGACTAAACAGAGGATTACTGCTATGCACAATAGAGACAAAAAAAACAGCTTTGACACTGTGGAAAGAATAAACTAAAATCTGTTGCATAAGACATTTATTTTGGACAAATCAACTTTGTGCCATTTTAGGGATTGTAGATGATTGACAGTTTGTCCTCCATCTGTATTCATAGGCGTCTGTAACTGTAGGCACCAGTGCAGACCCCGCCCTGCTGTTCAGTATTGTGCCTGTGTAAGCAAACAACAATTTCATGCCAAGTGTTAAAAGTAAGAATGTTATAAAGTACTCCACTCTTTTTCAAAGGTCTGTTGTGATTAAATTCCTTTTATGAACAGAAGGGCCCCAACATCATATCATTTTCTTTAGACATACATTTTTCCACTAACATTCGGAGTTAGTTTGGATGCTCTTAATATCTATTAGACACGCTGCTCGGAGCCCCGCACTCTTTACAGACCCCCCACTGCTGTCTCCTGCGGGGGGTTTTCTTCTGCACATCACACATTTCAACACAACTACAACAGCTTTTGAAGTTACTACGGGACCTGGGCTCAAGTGTTTTAAAGCAACCTAAAATAACCCTGAGCATCGATGAGGTACAAGTTGTGGTTACACTGATTGGTGTTAAGTCCATGTACTAGGGAGGGATCGCAAGATGAATTTGCCACAAGATTTTTTTTTTCTTTTTTCAACCTGACTGTTATTTGGTGGTGGGCCTCCTCCTCCTTGTTTCCAGGCAAATGTTGTTCCTTTTTACTCCTGAGTATACATAAATCATCTCTATCTCCATGGAGAATGTTCCTGACTCTGGTACTTACTATTTTTCATGGAATCATGCAGGTGCCACCTCCAGAAAGTCACATACTGTGTCTTTAATATAAACTCTGTCAAAATCTGATCGTTTCTCATTCTCAGGGACGAAGTGCTGTGTCTTGTCTTGTCTTGTGGGAATTGTGTCTCATCCCACCTCAACCACCCACCCAGTACTATACAGCGGTGTATATCAGACCCAGTATTCAGAGCTCCAGGGGATCCTTCACATGCATCACCCGTCACTTCTCTGCTGTTTATTCTGTGGACACTTTTGGATCGCTAATGGCCACTACAGACCAGGAACATGTGTTATGATACCTTATCTGCCACTTTGGAGATGCTTTCACAAAAATGTCTATCTAGTCATCACAATTTGCTTCTTGTTTTTGGCTTACATCAATTTCAAATAAACTAAACAATCTATCTACCAAATAACGGCTGATACAGGAGGTATGTGTCTCTCATTCATTCAACGGCAGCCCTGATGTTTGTTTCATGGCTTTGGTTGGGCTGCTTGTCGGCAATCAACAAGAACAAATCGTAAAGATTATTTAAGTAACACATTTCCTCTGCACACAGCAAAGTATTGTGTTTTGTTATGTAAAAAAACAGATTACCCTTTTGTGTGGACCACGTGTTATGAAATGTAAGTATTCCAGATTCACATTAGCCGTCCATACTTCAGTGTCCTCCTGACGCTACTGGATGTGTTTTAAAATAAACAAACATGAGAAATTGATGATTATTATATTATTATAATTATGATTGATAGACATACTTACATACTGTCAGGTATGACAGGTATGTTCTTTGAGCAGTAAATGAAATGATGAAGAACATGTCAAATCGAAAGACTTTGAACAGCTTTGTCTGAGTGATGTCCTTTCAGATACATGAAATACATTCAATATCAGCCTGTATAGAATTCAAGTTTTATTCTGCCACAGTGTAAATGACTTTGGGAGAGATATAGCTATGAAAAAGAAGTGCTTCAACATTTATGAGGCAAATAATGAGAGACATAAAAAGACACGGTTTATGACATTTTTTTCAAGTGAACTTAATGAATAACTTTCAAATATGCCCAGCTGGCCTTGGGTTTGTCATTTCATTTGTTTTTGTCTAGAAGCAGCAGGACTAATATAAATAATAAGTGTTATGTATGTTTTTGATTACTTAGAAAATCCTTTGAGATTGTGAAATAGGGTCTCAGTCAAGGCAGCAGTAATGTTCTCTGATTCACACATTTGATTATTTGTCATTTACGATGGTCAGAAGTCCCATCAAAGCTGTTCTTCCTGGACTTGTTGTCTCTGCTCATTCTCGACAGTACTCACACGCTGCCTGCATGTGTTAAAGGAGCATCCCCTATGCTCAGATATATGTCAGATATGACAACAGTAGTTTAATCTTTGTCTCCTGAGAAAAGCAGATAGAAGGGATTTGTGTGATGAGAAGTATTCTGCACAAGATGGTAATGACTTTATTCAGCTGAGACTTGGACAATTAAACCAAGTGGTGAAGGCTACATAAAAGCAGTGTAGTGGAGAATACCTGCCCTGCTGCAGGACAGAGACACGGTGAACAGAATGCACTGGACGTTGGGAGCAGCCTGTTCAGTTGTGGTGCAAATTTATAATCAAGGTTGTTAGTTTAGCCACAGGTTAACTTTTTTGATTGAGGGAGTATATACTCACAACCAAAATGGATTTAACCGTCATGGCACTGTACGTGTGTCCAATCAGAAAGCTAGCTAAAACTGAACCACTTTTTAGGCTAAAGAAAAAAAAAAAAAAAAAAAGAAAAAGTTGAGGGATTTTTAAAATTTCAAACAATTTATTTATTTATGTCTGTTTATTTATGCATTGCTGCTCATGTAATGGATAATAGATCTAATTGAGATAAAATGGCATGAAGCAACTTCCTGTTTCCCCCTCCCTGCAGACTGGCACAAATAATACAAAAAAGGGTTATTAATGATTGTCCACCTTCTACAAAACCAAGTTATGACAGTCTTGACCAAACACTCTCCTTTTTCACTGCTGCTGAGGAGCACCCTCACAGCTGAATGTCTCGTGCTCATCCTCTCTCCACACGCTGTAAACATGGAGTCATTATTCCAGTTCAATCAGCACATGCAGGAATGTGCGGCTTTGTTTAGAAGCATCTGAAGAAATAAACCTGTCAGTTCACACGTCCTGGAGTGTCGCTCGTGTCCAGATTTTATGTTTTTGTGTAGTGATCAAAAATCTGTACAGCGTTCCCCTTCCCAACAATAGTCCTTCAGATACAGCAGCATTGCATAACTTTTCTCTTGTAAATGAGTACATTTAGTTTTTATTTATTTTTTATCTATAAAGATTTGTGACAAAATCAGAGCGCTGCGTGCTGTCCACAATTATCACACATACCATCAAACCCAAGTGTTGCTTAATGACACCCTGGGAATGAGCTGATCTAAAATACTACTGATATGTGAAGAGTAGCAGTGTATCAAAGGGGTTTGTAGGAGTTGGGCACTAGTTAGACAAATTTATCCTTTTATGGTTTGAAAATCACGTGTCCAGCTTTAAAGCAGACCCTGTTATGCTTGTGTCTGCTCTATACTTATAATCTATGGCACCTGTGGATTATTGGGGTATAATGTGGACATTTTAAATTGCAGTATTCATCTAAAACAACTTATAAAATAATGAGTCCCCTGAGTTCTGCTTTACAGAGCTGTGGTGCCCAGTGGGAGCTGAAGTCGCTGTAAACGTCAGGACAACAAAGAGCCGGCACCTTCGATGGAGGGCCTCAGATCACGCTAGCAAGAAGCAGATTTTTACTCATTCTTACCAAAATAACTATGCAATGTTGCCGAATCCTGAGCGTATCACTGATTAATACAACAAAACTGGAAAATGAAGTAAGTACAGAGCAGTGGGCGTGTGCCGTGGTGAAAACAGGGATTAATGGGTAATATGGCATATGTGGAAATAAGAGGTTGAAGTTTATTCAAACATGCACCAATTACTCCAAATACACTGGGGTGAGTAAATGTTGAGGGGAAACAACTATAACATGGTTAAATGCTCCAACAAGTCGATTTTGAATAGATCTCTGCTTTAAGGACTGTTTGAACAAAAGTGTTCTAACGACTGGGGAATCAAAGATGCAGACTTGGAGTAAAAGTTTAACAGAGTTTATTACAAACAAGAAAATGCAAGTGCAGGTTGTTGGAGCTGGTCGTAGGAAGCTGGGTCGGAAGCGGAGGTGTTCGAATCGGTCGTAGGAAGCTGGGTCGGAGGCGGAGGTGTAAGGTGGGTCCAGGAAATGGGATCTGAGAAAAAACAAGAAAAAACAAACTAAGTACTATGGACCGAACCAAGAAGCAGACTGAGCCAAGCAGAACTATACCACAGAGGATACACTGAATGATCTGTAGCATCAGCAGCCCCTTTGTACTCCAGAGGTTGTAGGTTTGATTGCTGATCCGCTGCAGGTGTGTAGTGGGTGGTGCCAGAAGCTCCGCCCAGCTCCAGGCACAGGCACAGGCCGTGTCCCAATTTGACAATTGCACAGTTCGAAGTACCGTTCGACATACTATTCGAAGTACCAGGCCAAAGAAGGGTACTCCTCCATGTAGCTTTGTGGCGAAATGGGGCAGGCCTACACCATGGACCATACTTCAACCGCTGTCTGTGCACTTGCAGAGAATTTAGCCCCGGTGAACAAGTGCCCCCCTATCAAATGTAGATCTTTGAATGATGCCTGAGAATGAGCTTTATTTCTTTTGCAGTTTCATCTGAGAAACTCCTCGTGAACATACGGCCCTGTATAGCACCATTTATATGTGACCCGCCTCGTGGAGATGTCGTTTGCGTAACATATTTTTATTGGGATTGTCAGATACTAAAACAAACACCATCCTGCTTTTAAATGTTAGACTAGTTACATAAACCATAGCAATTTGTAGAGAAAACATTAAAGGGAAGTGATAATCTAGTGGTAAAATGAACTGAAAGAAATAAAAAGAAGAAGTGATGATGACTTTAAATGTCTGAATCAGTCATTTTAACGAAACACTATGGAACTTTTCTGGTTGAAGGTCTTTCACATTCTTTTCTCCATGGAGATTGTGTTGCTTTGCCTAGAATGTTCCATAGTATGGCATTAAACGTGTCAGGTGATGCCACAAACCCAAGGAGAGGCAGCAGTAGGAATGCATGTTTCTCAGTGTATTTATGAGCAACACACACGTGTGTAATTCAGTATGTGCTAGATAGACAAGTGTAATGCCAAACTGTGGAACATTCAAGTCAAAGGAGTAACATCTATGGAGACATACAGGTGGCAAACACGACACCAGAAAAGTTAGTGCACATTTAAGTACAAAAATCCTTGAACTAGTATTTGCACCCCAGAGGTTGTTCTTTCTCTTTAAATGTTTCAAACTTGTCTCTGTGTTATCAAGTCCAAATGATGATCAGATGTCAGGTTTTGATGTTGGGCTTTAATCTTTCAGTGAGTGAGCACAGACTCCTCCTGGACTGTCTCTGAACAGATTTAGGTCAGGAGTGTCAGGTCGGCTGTCAATCAAAACGCACCTGAACATGTGTACACCGGACCTGAGACCAATCACCAAAATGATCTTTAGAGCACTGTTCAGAGCAGAGCACAGTCAAGGCTTTGCAATACATTCAAACCAAAATAACTATTTTAAATTTAACCTTGTAAGACCCGAGCTCTTGCATGACATGCTTTATTCATTTCTCTTTGTTATTTGGGATGATTGTGACCTGATGAGTGTAAAAACAAAGAATTCACTTTTTACAAGATGTAGTTTCTGAGAAAAGTGATGTCCACATATGAGGACATTCGTTCTACGTTTTATTTTTTATTATTTTATTTTTTTTCCATTCTTTATTTCAAGCACTTGTATCGGTTACACTTGAGGTACATTTCACAAATCGAATATAAGCTCAAAAAGGAGTGGGAAGAGAAAAACGTATTGTGTCCCTCCCCTGTCTTCACATAAGTTCAACGCTTTGATTAAGAAAAAACAAAGCAATAACAAAAAACAAAAACAACAAAAAAAAGCCTGTATACATATATATATATATATATATATATATATATATATATATATATATATATATATATATATATATATATATATATATATACATATACACACACACACACACACACACATATATATATATATATATATATATATATATATATATATATATATATATAATATATATATATATATATATATATATACATACATATACATACACATACAAACACACATACATACATACATGCATACACATAGACACATTCAAAAGTCATGACAATAATTTACAGCACAGTATCACTGTGAGGACCATGAGGCATTTCCAAATTGTAACAAAAGGACAAACAGACCAACGATGGTCAGGAAACATAAGCACAAGGTGGAGGCACCACTGAGCGTGCAGTGTGACTGATATTTAAACTGGCCTCTCTCTGTACACAGACCGTGTCTTTATATAGAAGCTTAAATGTAAATGTACTTTGGCATTGCTTTTGTTTTAAATCCAGAGCATTCCACAGTTTCGCACACAGTCACACAAAAACTCTTGTGAGTGGTTCGAACATTAGTAGAATAAAATTTCCATAGCCTCTCAAATTGTAAGTTCTCTCTTTAAGAGAAAAAAACTTTTGCACGTTAGTTGGTAATAACTTATTGAAGGCTTTGAATAATATAATTACAATATAATATTTAACAAGATCAGGAAATTTTAATAGTTTGGACTGAATGAAAAGATGTTTTAATCACTTTTATAGAACATTTTAATAATGATTTGCTAAAACTATTTATTGAATGCTTGAACACAGCAACATTTGTCCTGAGTGTAAAAACAAAATGAGAAACAATAATTGTGCTTCTTGGAACAATGTGGCTCATGTGAAGAGACATATGCCTTTACAAAATAAATAAATACAAATTTAATAAAAAAAAAAAATATTCTGAACACTCTGAACTTAAAAATATTCTAAATTGAACATGTTTGTATTGTTACTGTTCTTTTATGCTGTTCTTCTTCCTCTAGAAATTTGCATTGAGGCCAAGACAAAACAAAATGTGACGTCCACATATGAGGACCAGGAGGACCATGTGACTGTGTGACTGTGTGACTATGTGACGGTGTCACTGTGTGACTGTATGACCGTGTGACTATGTGACTGTGTGACTGTGTGACTATGTGACGGTGTCACTGTGTGACTGTGTGACTGTGTGACTGTGTGACTATGTGACTATGTGACTGTGTCACTGTGTGACCGTGTGACTATGTGACTGTGTCACTGTGTGACTATGTGACTGTGTGACTGTGTGACTATGTGAGTGTGTGACTATGTGACTGTGTGACTATGTGACTGTGTGACTATGTGACTGTGTGACTATGTGACTGTGTGACTATATAAGTGTGTGACTGTGTCACTGTGTGACTGTGTGACTGTGTGACCGTGTGACTATGTGTCACCATGACATTTATTCAATTACAGGTGTTTTATTGCTCAAAAAACATGCATATTGTGGAAGCAAGATCGTCTCTGCACAGATCTGACCTGTAACTTGGTCTGGTGGTGTTATCTGTTTGTCTCTATCACGATACATGCTGTATGTTTAATGCCGTGTAACACCAGAAACCCTAGTGCCACTGTCCACTTTAAAGAAATATATTCAATATTTTGATTTGAGGCACTTAACATTTCAAGGCCTGTGTCTGATATTTAATGTGAAACAGGGCCGGGAAATTCATCAAACAAATTCAATTTATTCAGGTTTTTAATAATTGAGATTTAGAAAAATTGCAAAATTGTGAAATCGAGGATTGTTATGACACAAGTTTACCCCTGACTGTCTCACTTGCAAAGCAGGGATGTTGTGCAATTACAGATAGATATCTATACAAATGTCATTTAACACAGCTTACGATTTATTAAATAACAGCATATGATGAGAATGAAAACATAAAGAACTTCTGCCGTTTGAAAGATGAGCAGTACCTGCTCTGACTTCCATTAAAATTGATTAACACGTAATCGTTCAGTGTGTGCAAAAAAATAGCAATGTAATTTTGTGCCCATGTCGCCCAGCCCTCTGTGAAAGTAGAACTACCTGAGTTTAAATGGTTTGCCCTGGTCCACAGTTACCTTATTTCGAGCACACTAATTATTCGCTGCAATGAGTTTATAAGCACTTTTCATACATCAGAGGTCAGAGCGGAGTTTTGCAGTGAACAACTAGCATGCTAATGTGTACATTCTGATTGTGGGTCAATAAAATTCTTCTAACTAGATGCAGACGTGATGCAGTGGACTTAATTTAACCTCAAGAGCCGCTCATACTCGTCCTGGGACAAGAATCAAAATACATGGGAAAAAATTGGGTCTGGGCCTTTAAAGATTTTTCACCTTAAACACAAATGTTTGAGCAGGCTGTGGTCGTACAAACAGGAGGCACTTGTACATGTCAGCCATTGTATTGAGACAGAAGTATAAATCAAGGAATCACATTTTTGACATGAATGAAAAAGTCCCCAGTGAAATTAGTGGATGACTAACAGATGATTGTGGCGGAGCTGCCTCCCACAGGCTCAGCTTCACAATAGAACGTGCACAATAACTCTGCTCACACTCCCTGAACCTCGTGGGTGAGTCCAAAGTCAGATAGATATTATTAAATTGCAATGCCACATAAAACATCACATTTTCTTCTTATTTGTTTGTCATTTTTTATTGCTAAGTATAATTTTGGTATTCGGTATTTCGAATGCGACTCAAGTCATTCAGGCTGTTTGTCTGGAACATACTGTGGCATTTTAATAGATTTTTACACTGCTTAACAAAAACACATTATACACATGCATTTGGACGTTTATAATTGTGCAATTTCCCCCCAACTCTACACAAACGAACATTAAATAACACGTGAAAAGAAGAAAGTTCAAAGTGCTAGATTCCTATTTTTTTGACAGCGAGGAATAAACGATTGGCAAAGGAAATGTAAAAGCAACGCAACTTGTTATTGACATTTTAACATGATGCAGGATGATCACATCCAGCAATTGTGTGAGAGCAGCACCAACCGTTAGAATGACTTTGCACGAACACAGTCGATCAAAATAACCAGATGAAAATGGTACAATTCTTCCTGTGAGTTTTCCGCCTGGTGAGAGCTCCAGGGACTGAAGGCCGTGACTCAAATCAAAGCTTCCGCATTTGTTCACTGGTCTTTTTCAGACTGAGGTTGGTCTTTTTAAATTCTTTCAAAGACCTATTTGCTGTTGCAATCTTCCAATTTCTTTTCTTTTTTTTTGGTTGATTTTCAGAAAGAAAAAAACTAATAAGAAAACAATTTTTCCCTGTGTAGTTGAGCAAAATTAGTTTTGCCCCGTTCACATATATTATACAAGCAGTTGTGCTGAGAGCGCTGTGTGCTGTATGTGTCTCATTATAAAGCATTTTATCCTTCAAAAATCTGGAAGTGTGCCGTTTAGTATGCTAGTTCTTGTTAGGATTGCTGCCACCCTGGTGATCCTCATGCTTATAAAGTGCTTCTAAATCATTAAATCATTTCCCTGTTGTTCAGAACTTTAGAAAAAACTGTCCTGTTATATTATCTTTTTATACTTGCTTTTTTGCTTTCCTGGTATTCAAAGTTAAAATAAAACTATAACTTTTATTCATTTATTTATTTATTTATTCATTTATTATCTTTGAACTGTAAAAAACTAAATATTCAGCTAAAAAGTGCACGTATGGGCCTAATATGCAGATAATTTAGTCAAAACATTTCGAGAAGGGAGACGGCCTCCTAAACTCACCAGTGCTTCACTTTGTTTAACAGTGATCGTCCTGTTTGGTTTAGTCTGAACTCTATGTAGCCAATTAGTCCAATTTACAAAATAACTCTACCTTTACTTTTTCATGATTTGCACTGCTTACTCTTCTGCCCCAGTATTCTCCTTCAAAGCAAACATCATAATCTAGTCCTCTATTCCAACGTCATTAGAATAGAGCTGTGTACTAATGGGGATACGCTGGTTGTGTAACAGTAAACAGTGCTGGTCTCCTGTGTGCTGTTATCTGTCTCCACACTCCCACACACATTAGTCCAGAGGCTCAGAGCTGTGCAGCGTCTCTCAAGTCTGTGGTCAGCAGCGTCTGACCGGCACCGCACACTAATGTCACAAGTCCGCTACCAAATTTCATACATGCTAAATTTCATACATGCTCCTAAAGCTGCTAAAACCTATTTTTTTTTTTTTTTTTTTTTTTTTTTTTTTTTTATTTTTTTGGTATTGTGACAAACACCAGTTTTCTTCTCCTGCACATCCTCTGGCACACTAAGGACTGAAGCAATTTGAATCAGGCTAAGTGAGAAAACACATTAACATTAAACAGTTCAGAATGAGCACAAGTCCTTGGTTGGATTTTGGTGAGGAAACAACATTTTGACTGATGTAAACTCTCAGAAACTTACAATAAGGGACTTTTTAGGCAAATGTGAAACTTCCATTTGGGCGTACACTGCAGTCTCTCACAGTGACTTGTACTGTTGTTGTACTGTTGGCACATAAACTTGTTTGTGCCATCCTCTCTCGTGGCTCTCAAAAGTCTAATTAATAGTCTGTCAAAAGTTTCACCACTGTAGGGAGTCCAGAGTGATGCATTTAGGTGTCATTCCTGCGCTAGGACCTCCTGCATAACAAAATTAATCAAAACTCATAAAATGCGCTCAAATAGGAAGCGCCTGTGGATACATCGTTTTCTTTGATGTGGATGGAACAGGACCCGACGGTGGCCCCGAGAGTAACCGATGTGGGGTGCACTCTTTTAATTAGAGCATGGTTAAGAGCGCGCTCATCTGAGTCTGAGTTCAAAACACTAAATGGACTTCGCAGTGTGAGGTGTGCTATTTTTGACATTAAGTTTTCACTACGTGTCCCCACTATATGTCTCATTATATGGGTAAGACACTATACAGTACGGTACAGTGAACTCTTTGCCTGCAAGTAGAGGAGGAAGTGTTTTATAAAGGCATTCCTCCAGAGACAATAAAGTGCACCTATACTGTAAGATAAACACTGGAAACCTGGCATTGACACAAATTATTTTAATACAAAAGTAAATACGATTTCCCCATTCTTCCATCTCAGCTCAGTTCCCAAACTGCCTTTTCATTCTAAAATAGCCTAGTCCAATACCAGCATGAGAAATGATTTAACAGGACTTTAGAATATTCCCCAGGAGCTCCAGATGGTGCAGTGATAAAATCATGGGAGGTTTTATATACATTTTCTCACAATAAACAGAGTGATGTGAAGACGGTGCCAAGCTCAGACAGGAAGCACTTCCAACCAACTTATAGCTCATAATATACAACCCAGAAGAGGGCAAAAAGTAAGAGATTTTGAATCCAGTGATGTCTATTTTAATGCTGAATGTGTTGTGTGTTGCTGATGCTGGTTAGACAAGACTACAAGCTTTTACAGTAGAAGAAAATATAAACCTTTATTTACTACAAAGACGTTTAGTCTGGGGGTGATTAAGTAATGGACTGACAGACAGAGACGTAAAGGGAAAAAAAATTAATAAAAACACTGATCACTATTAAACTGAGGTGTGAGTGGGTCCCACACGACGGAAAGTAGAAGTAATGGGAAAATGTAAATGGGATTGTAGTGGAATTCTACACTTGGAAACTGGGAATAGGAAGGTCGCAGGTTCAAATCCAGCCAGGAAGGGCTTCAAACCTGTGAAATCACTGAGAAAGGCTCCTTCCTAAGAGCGCTGATCATGATCAATAACTAGCTACAAGATAGTGTAATAATGGACTTTTCTAGGCGCTGGAGAGGCCCGTCGTTGTGGGTTGACTCTTTATTTCACTTTAGGCAGAACCCAGGGTGAGTTCATGAAATCCTGAAAGCCTTTTGTGCTTTTTATAATAATCTTCAACATTTTCTGACTCATAGATAAGACTAGTAATGATGTAATGACGCTTTCAAACCACTTTTTCTTTCTTCAGATATTGTTATTCCAAAATCCTCACATGCATTTCACTTCAGTCTGAGAGTCCTTCATCCTTCAGAAAACAACATATCCAGCCGCTCCATGGAGTTATCACAGACCATATCCTCGTGTGTCAGTGTTGTACTCCGATAATGTGAGGATAACTATTCTGTGTGGAGCTGTGTTTGACGTTGTATTTTGTGTTTTTTTACATCTGGCCACTGAGTCACAGCTGATGAAATCCCTACGCACTTCGGAAAATGTGAAAAGGTCATTGTGCCAACAGTGCACTGGGTTCATTCTGTTTGTCATCCTCTCTTAAACCAGGTCTGGATTTAATTAAACTTTAATAAACATTGATTGGTATTAGTGTAATAGAAGATGGGGTACGATCTCTGCTTTGAGTGTAATGAAATGCTGGGATAATATCTGGATTAGTGAAATTAATTTAAAGATGGGATTATTTGAGTTAATCTGCTCGTTAGATTCAGTGCCCCTTTAGTCATTATTTTAAATCATTATAAAAGCCCCACTGGTGGACTCAAATAATGGAACAAAATTGACTTGCAGACACCACTTTTGGAGAAGTCATTTAAAGGTTGTGTGGGGGTAGAGCATAAAAGCGGCAGAGTGGTTAGTGCTGCTGTCGATTAGGCCTGTGCGATGCATCGAATTTGAATCAAGATCGAGATTCAGTCATTTGTGATTGTCGATGATGTGCTTCGACCTTCTCGAGCGATCTGTGGCCAGTCCTCTCCTTGTAAAAGCGTGCGGTTTAGAGCAGATTCTGACTTTGGCTATTTTCGTGGTTTAAAACAAAATCAAATTCAAACATCGCTCACTATGGATAATAAAAGGACAATTTATGCTTTTGATTTCTCTGTGTTAAACTTGCGGTTAATCTCTGCACCTAATCTGGTATCAGTGTTTATAACTACACCTTAAATACCCTTAATAAAGCATGAACAAAGACTTAATTCATAATGAACAAATAGTTTATTTAGGATTAGTAACTACTTAATTAAGACTCCTAATCCAAACCCTTAAATGAAATAGTTACTAAGCCTGAATTGTTCTTTATGTATTTCATTTGTTCATTATGAATTAAGTCTTTGTGCATGTGTTATTAAGGCTAGTTAACACACCAAAAGTGACCCCATTACAAATGTCATTCAGTATTTGTTACTGCTCCATGTAAAGTTTACTTTGAGAAACTATACAGAATATTCAGAACTTGATGAAAGAGTGAGAGGAGGTGGAGGAGGTGGAGGAGTAGGAGGTCAGGACGGAGAAAACTTTCAAAGGTAAATTAGTCGCACAGACTGTGTCAACACAGTTATTCAAAACAGTTCATTACAGCTGTTTTCATATTCCAGCCTTGGTTGGGGTAATTATTCATTTATCTCTCTCCTTTTATTGCCAGAGAAACAGAAAGAGACATTCACTGGGAGCCAGCTCCAGAGTGAAGTCTCCGTGAGCACAGCCCTGTGAACCAGCCACTACAGTCTCAAATAATAAGGAAGTAGTTTGTGTATTTATTTTTGTTAAATAGTTCAACTCTTATTATTTTTACATAATATAACAGTTTAGTGAAAAATTTGAACTAAAGTATTTCTCTTGGCCTACCTACACTGGAGAAAATAAAATATACTGCAGATGGAATTCTGTTATATACGGCAGATTTTAAGGGTCACATTAAAAAATTAAATATTTGGGCGCTACAAGAATAAAGTCATAGCATTTGGTCATTAAAGTCATAATTTTAGGCAAATAAAGTCAAAGCCAGAAAATGTTGTCATTTTATGAGAATAAAGTCATAATATTCCCAGAATAACGTCATATTACTACGAGAATAAAAGTCATAATGTTGAGATTTCTACTGTTTTTTCGTACCAGGTAATGACTCCCTCATATTGTCCCATTATGGGTATGTTAGATATTTAAAATATATGCAGCTAGAATGTGAGGTGGTCCAGTGGCCTTTTGGCTAGTGAGCCTTAGTGGATGTGAGCGAGGCTCCTGTGAGCCTGCCCCGTCCTTCTGTTCTCCCCACAGCCGACACCGGGGAGTGAGAGAGGTCTGCGAGCTCACCTCAGGCTGCACCTGGCACATGGACCAACACATCAGGGAGTCTGTTCATATGTGTCCACCCATGTTTCTCAAACTATCATTGTTCATATGTGGTCGTTGAACGTTTGGGTTCATGAGTTTAAATGTAGCCTACTTTTGGAGCTGTGTGTATGGAGCTGCACCGGGCCAATTCTGTCTTGGCTGTATGCTAGGTTACACCTGGTTGAAGTCTTTCTTATTGTGTTTAAAACCTGGTTTAGACAAGCCCATCATGACGTAAGCATAACCTCTGGGGTAGCGCAGCGTCCAACTGTTCTTGCTGACCAGATCCACGAAGGATATGATATGGAACCAAGTCAACCTGAGGATGAGGAGCGCACGGGAAAACCGTCAGTCATCACCAGCACAGCACCGATCATCCCCTCGGTGTAAGCTCCATCCTTCTGTGGACCAGGTGCAGGAGGACAGCACTATACCAGGACAAGAGGACAGCACTATACCAGGACAGGAGGACAGCACTATACCAGGACAGGAGGACAGTTCTATACCAGGACAAGAGGACAGCACTATTCCGGGTCAGCACTATCTCTACTAGGCCTATCTGCAATTGACCAAGACCAATCTCTCTCCACCACATACAACCAAGACTAAACGGGGCAACTCCGTGCACCATGACAGACAACAGTGTTGTAATGTTGTAAAATATCCACAAGTACCAGGAGGCAATTGTATGTATACTGTCCACATGTCCTCAAAGTCCCACTGTCTGTGACGAGGCAGGAGCATTGAAGCACTGAGCACTGCGATGAAGAACAAGCTATTAATAACCCACCGCTGTTACCAGAGATGCATCCAGAGGTCTGGAGTCTTTCAGAGGGTGAGTGCAGGGTCAGCCTATACAAAAATGATACAGATTTTATAATACTTCTTGTTGACGGTTCAGTGGCTTTAACTCTGGATACTTCAGATTGTGCAGAGAGTGTTTTTTATCTTGAATGCTAACGACACTGACGCAGAGATAATATTTGGCCCAGACCAACTAAATGTGAGGATTCTCTCTGTGAGTCGCTCATTTACCAGCCTGATGCTACAACCCCACCCAGTCCACAAAGCCTCACACCAGAGGTCACTTTGATGTTACACCATGAAAACAGCTTCAGTGAGATGATAGGGGCTTTTCAGATGATGACATACTATACGAAACTATTAAAGACAACAGGCTGGAGAAGGTAGTGGTTCAGGTTTACTCAAAGATGTCTACAGTAGCATCTGGGGAGAGTTTTATGAAAGGTGTACCCTGGGAACCACCTATACACTGTGTTCCAAACTTTTATGAAAATTGTGTTAAAGTGTCATAAAATGTTTTGTTTTCCAGTGAAACTCATGGATCTTATTGTGTCTCAGGGTCAGTGAAACCAATCTGACACCTGAGCCAATTAGTTTTCCAGGTAAGTCCAGTTAAAGGATAAAATACTTAAGAAGGACGTTCCACATTATTAAGCAGACCACCATTTTCAAGCAAATGGGGAAAAAAGGATCTCTCTAGTGCTGAAAAGTGTGAAATAGTTGAAGACCTTGGACAAGGTATGAAAACTTTAGATATTTCATGAAAACATAAGGGTGATAATTGTACTATTAAGAGATTTGTAGCTGATTCTGAGCACACACAGATTTGTGCAGATAAAGGTACAGTGAGGAAGGTTTCTGGATTAAGCGAGCAGCTGCTAAAATGCCATTACAAAGCAGCAAACAGGTATTTAGAGCTGCTGGTGCCTCTGGCGTCCCACGAATATCAAAGTGTAGGATCCTCCAGAGGCTTGCAGTTATGCATAAACCTTCTATTCGTCCACCCTTAACCAACGCTCACAAGCAGAAACGGCTCAGTGGGCCCAGAAATACATGAAGACTCATTGTCTTGTTCAGTGATGAGTGCTGTGCAGCCCTGAATGGTCCAGATGGATGGAGTGGTGGATGGGTGGTGTGGTGGATGGTGTGGTGGATGGAGTGGTGGATGGAGTGGTGAATGGAGTGGTGGATGGAGTGGTGGATGGAGTGAATAGCCACTATGTCCCAACAAGGCTGCAAAGTCACTAAGGAGGTGGCGCAGTCATGTTTTGGGCTGGAATCATGGGGAGAGAGAGCAGCGTGGCCCCTTCAGGGTCCCTGAAGGTGTGAAGAAAATGACCTTTGTACAGTATGTTGAGTTTCTGACTGAACACGTTCTTCATGGTACAAAAGGAAGAACCATGCTTTCTGTAGCAAAATCATCTTCATCCATGACAATGCACCTTCTCATGCTGCAAAGAATATCTCTGCACCATTGGCTGCTATGGGCATAAAAGAAGAGAAACTCGTGGTGTGGGCCCCATCCTCCCCTGACCGCAACCCTATTAAGAACCTTTGGATCATGTTCAAGCCAAAGATCTATGAGGACACAAGGCAGTTCACATCCAAACAGCAGCTCTGGGAGGCTATTCTCACATCCTGCAAAGAAATTCAAGCAGAAACTCTCCACAAACTCACAAGTTCAGTGGATGCAAGAATTGTGAAGCTCCTGTCAAATAAGAGCTCCTGTGTTCAAATGTAACTTGACCTGTTAAGATGTTTTGATTGAAATAGCTTTTGACTTCAGAAATATGTAGCAAAAGATGAAGTTTAAATCTGTCAACTGTACAAATCCTTGTCTGTCTGACGGGAGGAGATAACACTGACTTTATTCTGGCAATATTATGATTTTATTCTCATAATATTATGACTTAATTTTCATAATATTGTGACTTAATTTTCATAATATTGTGACTTAATTTTCATAATATTATGGCTTTATTCTAGGGTGACGAGATGTTCCACTTTGTGTGGGACTGTGCAGCATTTTCAGCTCAGATCACACAAATTGGGGCTGTGTCCTGCATTTCTCTATCAGCAGCAGATGTTCATCAGCAGATGTATGGAGTGCTCTACAGCCACTGGCTGCTCTTCTTCTACTCACTGAAGAGTCCAGCATGGTGTGAAGTGAAATATGTGACAAACAGGAGTGACACGAGAAGTGAGCTGTCACCGGAGTAGAGCAGCTGCCAGAGGGAGCACAGCTGCAATGTTCACTGCTCTGTCTCTGTGAGTCTCTGTGAGTCTCAGTGAGTCTCTGTGAGTCTCTGTGAGTCTCAGTGAGTCTCTGTGAGTCTCTGTGAGTCTCTGTGAGCGGCTGTTCACCTCTGCTCTGTCTCTGTGAGTCTCTGTGAGTCTCAGTGAGTCTCTGTGAGTCTCTGTGAGTCTCTGTGAGCGGCTGTTCACCTCTGCTCTGTCTCTGTGAGCGGCTGTTCACCTCTGCTCTGTCTCTGTGAGCGGCTGTTCACCTCTGCTCTGTCTCTGTGAAGAGCATCTCTGCGGCTCACTCAGACTCTCTCTTTCTGAGAAGAAAGCTGCTTTGCTTTGGTTCCTGGATTTGAGAATGGGACTTTACAAATGAGACCTTATCAACAGGCCCTTTCATTAGGTTACTTCAAATATTGCCTAAAATGCAGCAGAAGAAAGGACTACAGGTCAAAAGGAGGAGTGCAGAAGAAGAAAAAAAGTTAGCCAGAAAGAAATAACAACATTTTCTGGCTTCAACTTGTAAAAGTATGACTGAAATGTCAAAATGCTATGACTTTCTCCTTGTGCCCACATGTTTGATTTTTTAAATGAGACCCTTGACAACTATCCTTGAAGTTATTTGTGCACTGAATACAAACACAGTGTTTCTAAAGATAAAATATAACATTGTTTACATAGATTTGTATTTATTAGTTGGGTAGTAAAACGTTGTAATATAGAAATAAAACCTCAGGCTGAATAACTGCCCACACAGTAATACCAAAGTCCATACAAGACAGAGGGAAAAGCAAAGGTGACCTCGGAGAACAAATGAGCCGTCTCTGGAGGTTTGGAGAAGGCGAGGCAGGGCGCACCTTCGCTGTATTGACATTTGGGAGTGTGTCGGAGCGTCTGAGTCCAGCAGCACTCAGGCTGATGAGCTGTAGACGGAGGCTTTCATCCTGCTCCAGAGGAGAACAGTGGGAGACCCTTCAGCGCTCTCTTTATTTGGGTGCCACCTCTTATTGACATGGGTCATTTATAATGCACTTTCAGCTGCTGCTTACGCTGAATATTTGAACCAAAAAGATACTGTTCTAATACAGCCTCTCATAATGTCTGGTTTAAAACTGTTAACATCAGTGAAATGTGTTCATCTCTGAAAAATAAAAGTCAGATTAGCATTAGTCGCTAGTGAACTGGCGATGCCAAAAGTTGGATTTATTGCAAATTTATTTTAGATGTAAGATTAAGCAAAACAAAGTGAGAAGTTCATTTTACTTTCTGGTTTTGGAAACGCAAAATGTCTTTTCAGTGTAGGTTAGATTCAATTAATGTCTGAGCAAATCACACACATCCCAATGTATTTATATTTCCTGAAGCTCTCAAATAAAATAAGTGATAAAGAAATGAATACTGAAAATGAGTTTTTTGCTGTGACAGGCAGGTCTCTAGTTGTCATTGTTTCATGTCACAGTCTGTTACTTATGGAAATGATCCTGATCAAACATTGGCTTTTGCTGGTATCGTGCAGCCTCAGCACCAAAAAATGCTTTTATTTTAGATATAAATGGAAAATACAAGGTTCTAATAATTCTGCAATATAAATTTTAACTGACTGAAGAAATAATCCAAAACTTTGAAAGACCCACACAATGATCTGAATCTCACTCAACTCACTTCTGACTAGACCTGCCCCTAGAACTTTAAATAAAGGCACAGTCTAGACACACTATAATCTTAACAAACTATTTTGAGGCAAATGGTGTGTTCCCACGGGATTTTGGTGACCAGTGTCAGACTGGGTGTATTTGAAATACAAAAGTTAACACGACATATGTAAAAGTGAGAAGATCATATGAACATTTGAGCTTCAGCTGTGACCTGTGTCACAGTGACACCCAGTGAACATCACACTCCCTGACCTCGACATGGTCTTACATTTATTATTAATACACTTAATAAAACTGCAGATCGACACGTAAAACACAAACTACAACGAACAACTGTAACTATCTTTGATTCAACACAGAAATTGCAAGTTTAATCAGAGAAAGAAATGCTGCCTGGAAAAAGCTCACACAACCAGGAGATCTAGGTTAGATTTGGATTGGGCCAATTTTAATTGCAAAAGTTTTAGAAAAGTTAGTTGCAAATCAAGTTACAATTTATTTAAATAAATGCTCCACTTGAAGTCTTTTCAATCAGGTTTCAGAAAAGGGCGTAATACTGTCACTTTTATTGACATTTTTCACAATACTTCATGACAAACAAGATTGTGTAGCATTGTTTATTGATTTAATTAAAGCTTTTGATTCATTGACAGTGCTGCATGTAATGGCTCCAAAATGATCTGTCAACACAGAACAGACGCCGTAGTAGGGTTTAAATCTCATTTTTAAACTTTAAGCAAAGGAGTACCCCAAGGGTCAGTTTTGGACCCACTACTTTTTACTATAAGCATTAATTTCATTGTTTGTAATTTAAAAGACCAGAACATTTAATAAAAGGTCACATGACTCTAGAAATCTAAGGACCAGCTGCACCAGAATGTGATGGGAAATAGGGGTTTGGCTGTTTTTTCTTCACAAAAATGCAACAAGCAAACTTGGAAAGTTTGGTGCCATAAATGCAATTTAATTATCTGGTAAGAAACTTTTATACATTATATTTGCACCGTTTTTAAATATTTTAAACATTTATGTACTTATTTGTTTTGTTTGTTTTTTTGTTTCTCTGTTTTCTGTGCTCTCCTGACCACGTTTAAACAACTTTTACATCATGTAGAATGATTTTGTATAAACTTACTGTTACCACTAAAATAAAATGTATTATGTATTATGTATGTATAAAATGTTTAAAAAACCTTTCTGTATTGGAGAGAGTGCTTTACTGTGTCCAGACTCTAGTTTCACATAAACAGTGGGGAGTTGTATTTATCAGTCTGTTAATAATGTGATATTGAGTGAGTAGCTCAGCTCCATGCTCCATATGTGTTTCTCATGTGTTGTTTTTATGAAGAAGACCTAGAGATGGTCACATGTTTTATATCATTATATCCCTCTGAATAATCTGCCCTTTTATCAAGAATAAATAAAAGAGGCAAGTAATCAGGATAACTGTTACAAGGATTCAGCTGTAATGAGCTGAAACCCCAGTGGGACATGTGACTGTCCCAAATGCTGATGCTGTGATTGTGAGAATCCTCAAACTGTTCAGTTATAGGAGGCGACTGCTTTTCTACATGGCCATCACATCCTGCAGGGGGCCTGTACGTATCAAAAAGAAACAAATAAGTAAACAGCATATATTTCTGAATGGAATAGTCTTTAATGTAAATAAATAAATATGGCACTTTTAGACACTGCCGTAGACTCTGTAAGGCTGCACATCTGAATGAAACATTAAGGTGTACACAGGGCATGTTCTTTCTTCTGTCCATGTCTTTGGTTTGATTTGTTTCATACACAAGTCACAAGTGCACCTAAAGCTCTTTCATGTATATATATAAAATATATAAATAAATACAAAAATATATAAAATAATAAAAAAAATATACATACATATATTCATATATATATATATATATATATATATATATATATATATATATATATATATATATATATATATATATATATATATATATATATATATATATATATATATATATAATATTGTAATATAATTAAAAAGTTGCAGTCTTTAAATTTTGTTTGTCTAAATGAATAACCCAACCATGATGTTCTTTCTTCTTTCTTCTCTTCTAATCAAACTTAGTGAGTTTAGGTTTTAGATGCACTTGTTACTTCAACAGTAAAATCAAAATGTTACAATATATTTTGAGGTCCTAAAAATAATAATTTAAATAATAATAGTTGCTTTTTATTTATTGCCGTATAGCCTTTACTGTGTTTGAAACAGAAGCGGTTCCCACTCTTTACCTCCCAAACAGAACTTTACTTTTGTCACAAAGAAAAGGTGAAATAAATGACAACAACTTGTTCTTTGCCCAAATACAATAAATACACATTTTACAGTCTTAAATTATTTTGTGGCACTAAAAACTCTTTTGTGTATGTAGTGCCTATTCCAGAGCTTGTTGTGAAAAATACTGAAGTTTCACCCTGAAAACCAAGTTTTTCCTCCCAGTCAAATGAAGTGTTGGGTTGTTTCAATATCAAAACACACAGTGTACATTACCAATCCAAAGGTAAGACATTAAAAACAACACTAACACTAATATACAAAATATACTCCATAAGTGTGTCTTCATTCTCCCTTAAATGTGTAGAATAAAGTGACCCATTATAACACTGTACAGTTCATGTAGGCACCCTGAGATGGGAGTACAGATATGAGCTTCAGTTCAGAGGCAATGACATATAAATTCAGACTTCTTCGGCTTGTAACACAGTGTGAGCACATCAGAGGTGAGCTTCGGTGTGTGACGGCACAATATGACGGCATACTCCTTCAAAACACAGGAGCTAATCATGTAGGATGCAATAACATGTACTGTTGTGATTTGATTTCTCATTTTCTTCATCCTCAATTAGATTCATCCTGGAGTATCAGGTTTCATGTGCTCACTTAAAAGTATTTCAATTAGCACTATCTTAGCAATTGCTACATTAACACACAATGAGCTGCATATGTTTTGCCACCCACTCTCCACTTACATTTCATAATGAATGTCTTTAGAGTTTATTGGCCTGGAACGACTAGTACACTACAGTGAATATCTGAAGTCTGTGTCTTTACATGAATACCATCGCTCTTATATTGAGACTGCAGCCTGATGAAACCTCCATCACGTGTCACTGATCAGAGAAACTTGCGCTGAACTGACTGTGTTTTTCTGTTTGAACGGCAGCACCCCCTGAAATCCTACTTACTAAGTTTCGAGCACAGTGCAGAGAGCAGACGAGGCGGAGCAGCAGTAGCTGCAGTTTGAGGCTCACTGTATAAACTGTCATGGCACCTAGCCCACTTAGACGTAAATGACAGACTCCAGATTATCTCCCTGGGCTAATGTAGCGTTCAGGTGTGGCGTGTCAGGGATTTGAGGCTTCTGAAGTTACCAAAGAGTTCTTCACTCACCAGTTTCCCAAACTGTATCGTTGGGTGTACAGCAGTTAAAAGATATCACATTTTCATGTAAAATTAACAGTGGTTTTAAAACAAATGTTTGAAACTACAATGCATGGCAGAGTTTAAACATGACATGAAAATATATATACAACAGAGTAAAGTAGCTCTGACTCTGCACTAATGTAACTGTGAAGCCTTAACTATGCGTTTGTTTACTGCACTGGCAACAACCAAAGGCCGAGAATATGTGGGAAAATGGCACATTATTTTTAGGCATAATTGTCTCTGCTGTTTCAGTGTGTGACTTTGCATAGACTATATGTGCAGAACCATGTGCAAAAATGGATTATAGTCTTCTGCTCTGTCTATTTGAAAGTTTACGTTACAAGAAGAGACCGCACACCTGAGTAGACCACAGGTGCACAACAGAGTGGGTACTTGGTTGTAGTTATAAGGAAAGCTCCCACACACTGACTCACTGTTTATTATGTCATTACGCTTTGGTCGACTGACCGTCATCAAGTAAAGGCCTGATGAAGATCGACTGAAATGTTACAAGTAAGGATATAAAGAGTGAGACAGTGTGCGGGAGCTTTCTTTTCTACAGCAGCATCAGTTTGTTTCATCCCAGTTTAGTCCATTCTGTCCATCCAGCAAATCAGTGTATTTATCATATCTTAAAATTGTGTCAAATAATTACAAAGAAAGGGATTCACAAAAAGATTGCATACATCTTAAGACCTGAATCAGAGCACTAGCCAACCCTTTTTGACCATATAACTCATTAAAACAGATGTCAGTGATGTGTTTCTCTATTTAAAGTTCACATTTCCTGCTTAAAATATTCTAAGCTTAAATTAAATTCCCATTATCACTAAGTAAAGTCTGCACCATGCATTTTAGTTTCATACTCCTTTTATAACCTTCATGTCGCACACAAATATAAGTGATGCATAAAACATGAGCACAATGTAAAGCAAACGTCTCTAGTCTTTGTTTGTGCGTTCCCGTAGAGACTCGTTGTTGTTTAGCGCGCTGGTTGGGGCGACTGCTTGCTCTTCATACTCCTCCCGTCTGTAGCGGCCCGGGACGTCTCGGTGACAAAGAGGCGTGTTACCCAAACCGAGGTGACAATGCGCTTATACTCATTGCGGAAGTTTCTGTTCAGTAAGCCATAGATGATTGCATTGAGACAGCTGTTGAAGTAGGCCATGAAGTAGCTGACCACAAAGAGCCACTCTGGGATCCGTGGGACCACTCGCACCGGGTCTATGGCCACAGCTAAACCGATGAGGTTCAGAGGAGCCCAGCAGATGGCGAACAACACAAAGACCACGAACATGGTCAGGAAGTTCCTCATGTCACTGGGCCTAAGGCGAGGGCTCTCCTCCGTCTTCACCTTTCGCCTCACCTGGACCACAACAGACGAGGCAATTAAAACACAAAGGCATGAAACACACAGCCAGGCCTTTTCACACATGAGATAAAAGGGAAAATAGACATTCTTTAGTAAGCTGTAATGGTTCAGAATTCAATATTATATTTATTAATATTACAAAGGTTATATTACAAAGAGCAATATCAACTGATAAGATGTAGTTTATAATAGTGAGCAGACGGCTGAAACTCTTGGGAGATGTGTATTTTTGGTGATAAAGGATGATGTGAGAGGGTGGTAACATTTGACTTGCATTTGCATATGGTCTGGTCATTTTATGAATACAGTGCTTTCCAAATTGTTACACAAAATTACACAGTGTTCCTTAAAATGAGAGCGAAAAAGCCCAAATGTTATATGTCAAATGGTGATTTGTGTCGTTTCATGGGGCAGTGGCTTTTGTCATTGTATTCTGGCATTTAAATGTTCCACTGACTTTTGTAAGCTCCCCAATTAAAGGTCAGAGTAGCAGGAAACCCATTTGTGTTTTACTGACCCAGTTTGTGTAAGAACCAGGAGCTCCTTTACAGGTACTTCAAATAAAGAGGCCGGGAAGAAGAGAAGACAGCGGACATAGTATTGTTCTCTCTCATGTATCTTTCAGCTATTCAAAGCAGTGATTATAATGCCCACGGGTAAGAGAGATGTCTGAAAACTGTGACCGCTCTCAGGACATGTGACTTTAAAGGGATACTATACACGTTTTCTGGCAAAGGGTCTGAAACGTTCCTCTTTTGTTAAAGAAAAAAAAATAAGCCAGTATTTAAGTTGTTGTATTATGTTGTTCCCCGTGGCTCTGGGCCGGTCAGTAGTGGGACCGTTTGTTTACCGCTGCAAACGTAATAAACCACATAGTCAGTCTTCTAGTATGTTTTGGTATTATTTTACAGATAATGTCCACAGTAGTACGATATAGACTCAAGCTTGGCAATTTCCCGAATGTCTTTCCCTGCTCTTCACCCCCATATGAAGGCCAGTTTGAAATACATTAAAGAAAGACCCGGCTATATAGAACTGACTGGAGAAATATTTAAAGTGATATTATTACAAAGTAATGAAAGAATAGAAGAGAATGCAGAGGATAAGGTTAGATAGTGACTACTAAAATTCAATAACTTTACCTGAATTACTAGCACCCAGATACGTAGATAACAAAATGTAACCACGCCGATGGGCACCAGGAAGTGGACCACCACCACAGCCACGGTGTAGGAGCTGCTTACATTCTGGGCAAAAGTACAAGAATACACCCTGGGGTCGTATTTCAAGGACCCCACAAAGAAGTTAGGGACTATGGGCGGCTACGGTGAGCAGCCAGATTAAGGCCACAAACAGCAGCGTGTTGCGGTAGCTGTAGAGGCGGCTGTAGGAGAAGGAGTGACAAATGTAGCAGTATCTGTTCACCGCGATGCCTGTGATGTTGAAGATGGAGCCAATGACACTCAGCCCCATAAGGAAACCACTGACCTGCAAACAGCACAAACAAGAAACCACAATCTGTCACAAATACTGCTCTAGGCATGTACTAAATAATGTAATATTCTTCATGGACTAATTGTGGAAGGAGAGATAAAACAAAACAAAAAAGTAGTAATAGAAGCATCTTTCTATATCAGACATTAAATATATGTATCAATAGGCCTGTCCAAAATACTATACTACTACTATATTGACTTATTGTTCAAGATATGTTAGATCAGGGACGTCAAACTCAAATTCACAGTGGGCCAAAATTAAAAACTGAGACAAATTCTCTGGCCAAGTTCAATATTTATTGAAAAATGTATTGCACCTGATATGTAATATTTGACCCTTTCATATGGAAACAAACTTTACTTTTGCTTAAACACAAAATCTCAAGCCTGATATTACAAACATAGAAGAAATAAAATTTGAAATATAAGACACATCAGTAGTATTCACGTCTCTCTCTGTAGTAATGCATTTGGGTGAGGAGACTAGTAGCTTAGTTGCTCATGAGTGTCAACAGAAAAGCAGGGGCGCTTGCCGGTCTCCATTGCATGCGATGTAGTAGTAATGCATTCTGGGATTTGTAGTATTAGTGGTGCATGCGCTATGCAACGGTGGGCCACCTCTAATGCACATTTGACATGATCTCATGGGCCAAATATAATTACATCGCGGGCTAGTGTTGGCCCCCGGGCCTGGGTTTGACATATGTGTGTTAGATGGAATGATCTTTTTTGTTTTCTCAGGCCTGTCACGATAACAACTAGCACTATGTATCAGGTTCTTTTAATCATTTAAAAACTTGAAGTAGGGTCAGAGATTGTAGTAGATAGAGATTGTCACTAATACTCTCCTGCTAACGAGAGCAGTTTAAGCACTGACTGTGGAGGTGCTGCAATTAAAACATTAACAATGCCACAGAACAGAACTGAGGAGAGAAAGCAGAACACCCAGTACACCCAGAGGAAACCCACGCAGGTATGTGGAGAACACGCAAACTCCACACAGAAAGGCCCCGTGCCAGCCCAGTATTGAACCCAGGACCTTCTTGCTGTGAGGGGGTACTCTACTTGCATGTATTTTTTGTCAAACGTCTTACCATACATTGTGTGTTCCCAGCGCCCAGCCGTCATGAAAGAGAGCGTAGAGGACCAAGGGGTACGGATAGAAGGCCACCACCAGGTCAGCGAACGCCAAACTCACCACAAATACATTACCTGTAAGAGAAAACAGAGGTATACTCATTAAATACATCACCTGTAAGAGAAAACAGAGGTATACTCATTAAATACATCACCTGTAAGAGAAAACAGAGGCATAATCATTAGAGCCACAGAGGAGGGAGGGGCTGAGTTGGCTAAATAAGTGAAAGAAACACAGTGTATGCACCGACACGCACTCACTACTGCAGCTGCCAGTCTCTTAATCCTCTCATTCCAGAGCAGTGAATTTGAGATATTTAAATTAGAAAGTACATTACAACTATGCAAAGAGTTATGGTCCATTGCCTTTTACATTTCTTCTATGTAAAAATGATTGAAAGTGACTGATATTTTCTCCAATAGATGCTTGTTAAAGAATGTAATGAAAATAAGTCTGAGAAGTACTGTATGTACTTTATGTGACTCTGTAGTATGTTGGTTCTTAAAGAACGGTCCAAATTTGTCCTCTCGATGTCATTTTTTTTTCTTCATTATTGTTCAAATGAGTATATACTTTTAGTGTTTATTAGTTTTGTGTTTTTTTTTCTTTTGACAAGCCTAATTCAGGTTCAACCTTGACAGTTGTCAATGTGGGTACTTTATGGATGCACCTGCTTCGTTTTTTCAATATGACAGGGAATCTAAAGTAACATTTGTAATCAAGTAATATACCGTCTCTGTAAAGAATACATTATCTTCATGGAGACCAATATAATGGACCAATAAATCCTCATATAAACCAAAACATATCTAACTTGTACGGTCAATCAGCTCCTCGTCTCCTGCAATGTTCACACAATATGATATTAAACAGATATCTCTAGGATTCAGTTTATTGCAGATGTTTTTATTGCTACATCTCCATTAAGACAAGCAGGTGGTGGCTTTGTACCAGCGAAGCTACACAGTGCACTATTTTACATGACTGCACTGAGAAATTCCTTCAAACTCCCCAGCGCTAACGAGACAAACTCCAGAAGAATCGAACCTTCCTCTAAGTGTCACCATGTGACTCCTGGGCTGTGGTTTGGAAGAATGTTGTGCACCACTTATCTCACATCATTAAACTGTCACAGGACATAAGTCTTTCCTGAAATCACAATCAATGAGCGTCCGACAGGCCACTGCAAATAAGGCGAGGCATGTTTATCTGTACTTGATTCATTCACAAACTAATTCAAAGTACTTTACAGAATAAAAAAGACAAAAAAATCACAATAGAACAAATCAAAACATAAATAATCATCATAAAATTAACCTTAAAATGGAAGAGTAAAAAATAAAAACCTTTGAGTCATACACACAGATAACCAGAACCATTTTGATTTAAACATTGTCAAAGTCGAGTCTGTCTCACATCTTCAGGGAGACTGTTCCAGGTTTTAGCTGCATAAAACTGAAACACTGATTCTCCAGGTTTAGTCCTGACTCTGGGACCAGCAGGAGTCGGTCCCTGAAGTCCTCAGAGTGTGAGATGGTTCATGTGGCTCTAACATGTGGGAGATGTTCTTTGGTTCATGGAGAGACTTGTTCACACAGAGACACAGGACACATGTGTGAAGTACTTCACCTGAGCACAGGACACATGTGTGAAGTACTTCACCTGAGCACAGGACACATGTGTGAAGTACTTCACCTGAGCACAGGACACATGTGTGAAGTACTTCCTGGTTCTAGTCAGACCCGAGCAGATGTGTATGTGTATATGTGTATGTGTATGTGTATATGTGTATGTGTATATGTGTATGTGTATATGTGTATGTGTATGTGTATATGTGTATGTGTATATGTGTATGTGTATGTGTATGTGTATGTGTATATGTGTATGTGTATGTGTATGTGTATATGTGTATGTGTATATGTGTATGTGTATATGTGTATGTGTATATGTGTATGTGTATGTGTATATGTATATGTATATGTGTATGTGTATATGTGTATGTGTATATGTGTATATGTGTATGTGTATATGTGTATGTGTATATGTGTATGTGTATGTGTATATGTGTATGTGTATGTGTATATGTGTATATGTGTATGTGTATGTGTATGTGTATATGTGTATGTGTATATGTGTATGTGTATGTGTATATGTGTATGTGTATATGTGTATGTGTATATGTGTATATGTGTTTGTGTATATGTGTATGTGTTTGCAGAGGACAGTGAGATGTTACAGTCGTCTAACCTCCTGGAGACAAATGCAGGATAAATGATTCTGTCACACTGTATCATCTGTGTCACTTTTGTTCTTTTCTTCAGGATCAACAAAGTCATTAAATTACTAAACTAAACTAAACTAAACTAAATGAACTTCATAGTGAAAGTGATTAGAGTGTTATTTTTGATAAATTCTAAACCAAATGAAAATGTACTGAGTGATATAAGTGATCTCTTATGTGCATAGATTCAACTTGATATGATGCCTCAATAAAGCAGCAAAACAAAACTTTTCTTTTCTTTGTTTTCTTTTTTTTTTTAAATTAAACTTTCATCATCTTCCAGATGTGTGTAAAAAATATTGGGGTTGGGGTCATTCACATGACTCATCAAATCAAATATTTAATAAACTGAACTATCAGAGTCATTTTCCCCTCCACCGGGGTGTTTCATCTTGTTATGTCTTATTTAATTCTTTGCAAAAGTGAATTAACTTGCCCAGGAAGTGATATATTCCTCAGTTGTGTAATGTAATCATACGCTGAAGGATATAGTAAGTAAAAGTACTGCTGTGCTCTAGCTTTCAGGGGGCCCTAAGCTAAATTTGTATCTGGGGCCCCTGACAGCAGATGCCTCCTGGCTCAGCTGTTGGTGATGCACATTGACACATTCTGACTCTGCTCTCGTCACTTTGATCAGTTGTATTTGAGTTTATCTGACAAACATCAGACTGAAAACATCCAGAATGTCACAACGACCAGAGCCACAAGAACAGAACACGAATATATAAGAACAGAACACGAATATATAAGAACAGAACACAAATATATAAGAATAGAACATGAATATATAAGAACAGAACACGAATATATAAGAACAGAACACGAATATATAAGAACAGAACACGAATATATAAGAACAGAACACAAATATATAAGAACAGAACACAAATATATAAGAACAGAACACAAATATATAAGAACAGAACACAAATATATAAGAACAGAACACAAATATATAAGAACAGAACGCGAATATATAAGAACAGAACACAAATATATAAGAACAGAATGCAAATATATAAGAACAGAACACGAATATATAAGAACAGAACGCGAATATATAAGAACAGAACACAAATATATAAGAACAGAATGCAAATATATAAGAACAGAACACAAATATATAAGAACAGAACACAAATATATAAGAACAGAACGCGAATATATAAGAACAGAACACAAATATATAAGAACAGAACACAAATATATAAGAACAGAACACAAATATATAAGAACAGAACGCGAATATATAAGAACAGAACACAAATATATAAGAACAGAATGCAAATATATAAGAACAGAACACGAATATATAAGAACAGAACACGAATATATAAGAACAGAACACGAATATATAAGAACAGAACACAAATATATAAGAACAGAATGCAAATATATAAGAACAGAACACGAATATATAAGAACAGAACACAAATATATAAGAACAGAATGCAAATATATAAGAACAGAACACAAATATAAGCGGGGTTAAGATTTTTGAAAGTCTAGACAAGCTTCAGCAGATATTTTGCTGATATAGATATAAAACAAATGTAATGATTTGGGAGGAATATTTAAGCTGCTGTAAATACAGAAGCCCTGTTTCCAATAAAACTTGATATATTATTTTTCAATATAAAAGTATGGGCTCTCGGGGGCCCCCTGCTGGCCTCCGGGCCTAAGCAGCTGCTCAGTCTGCTTGTCGGCTGGGCCGGCCCTGGCTGTAGGTGCTGTTGTTGTTCTGTTTGACACAGTAGTCGGCTGGTCCTGGACTGACTCCATGTATAAACATTTTACTTAAAGAGGAAATTGCCTTGATGTGAAAATTGTTGCACTTTGGTAAAACTATCAATTTGCGCAAAAATGATAACAGACAGAGGCATGGCTCAGATTGAGTTTGCATGTGGGATGAAACAGGCTGTTTGGTATATAGACAACATATACTTTCACTTTAGTTGAACAAACAAAAACACTTCCCGTTTCAGGGTCATACTCGGTTAAGTTCAGACCAAAATAAAAATGTTTCTACTCCAAATCTTCAATCTTCAAAAAGCTGAAACTGTCCATTGCAATTTACAACAGATCATTTCAATTTAATCAGCTCTTTAAATGAACTTTCTGAGAAGAGAAGATACTTTTACCTCTGGCCTCCACGTTCACTGACTTAATGTACAATGTAGCCACCTCGTTTTTAGTTTTAATTGATTTATTGAGAATGAAGGATATAAAATGAATTCTGACATTCACCCATTGTCTAACTCTACACTGACGTGTTTTACTGAGTTTGTGACAGATATGACAATTTCTTTTTCAATTTACAAGGATCAAAGTATGTTCTGTGGAAAAGTAATCAGAGAAGATTTTTTAAATTTAGCTGTGTGTGTGTGTGTGTGTGTGTGTGTGTGTGTGTGTGTATGTGTGTATGTATATATGTGTGTGTGTGTATATGTGTATATGTATATATGTGTATATGTGTGTGTGTGTATGTGTGCGTGTATATGTGTATGCGTATATGTGTATGTAAATATGTGTATATGTGTATATGTCTGTATGTGTATTGTGTATTGTGTATGTGTGTATGTGTATATGTGTATGTGTGTACATGTGTGAATGTGTATATGTGTATATGTATGCGTATATGTGTATATGTGGATGTGTATATGTGCATGTGTGTGTGTATATGTGTGAATGTGTATGTGTAAATGTGTATAAGTGTATATGCATATATGTATATGTGTTTGTGTATATGTGTATGTATATATGTGTATATATGTGTATATGTGTATGTGTATGTGTATATGTGTATATGTGTATGTGTATATGTATATGTGTATATGTATATGTGTATGTGTATATGTGTATATGTAAATGTGTATGTGTGTATATGTGTATGTGTATATGTGTATGTGTATATGTGTATATGTATATGTGTATATGTGTATATGTGTGTATGTGTATATGTATATGTGTATATGTGTATGTGTATGTGTATATGTATATGTGTATGTGTATATGTGTATATGTATATGTATATGTGTATGTGTATATGTGTATGTATATATGTGTATATGTATATGTGTATATGTGTGTATATGTGTATGTGTATGTATATGTGTATATATGTATATGTATATGTATATGTATATGTATATGTATATGTGTATATGTATATGTGTATGTGTATATGTGTATGTGTATATGTGTATATGTGTATGTGTATATGTGTATGTGTATATGTGTATGTGTATATGTGTATGTGTATATGTGTATATGTGTATGTGTATATGTGTATGTGTATATGTGTATGTGTATATGTGTATGTGTATATGTGTATGTGTATATGTGTATGTGTATGTGTATATGTGTGTGATGTGCTGCTGCAGACACTGGGTCTGGATTCATCACTTGACTCTTACTCCAACAAAATCTGTATTAGTTAATACACATACTACTAATACTTTGCTTAAGTACATTTTAAAGTGGATACTTATTACTTTTACCTCATTATACTTGAGAGCAGTATCTGTACTTTCTGCTCCACTACATTTTTAACAGGACTGACCAGTAAAAGTGTTTTTCATTCTTGTTGGAGATCTGCTGAAAAGGCTGTGAGCTTTATATTCAACACATTCATAGTCTGAGTATGTTTTTCCCCTCCTCTACTTTTACTGAAGTACTAAAGCTGAGGACTTCTGCTGTTTAAAGGATTAAGGGACAGGACACAGCAAAGGTGATGAAGTCAATTATCTGGAGATTTGGGACGTAATTGTGACTCTAACTTTTTCCTTCACATGTGCAGTGCATGTGTTTTGATGGAGCACCTTGGGTCAAATATTTGGCTCCTTTTAGTGGATTACTCGATGCACAGGCCATTAGTCGACCGAGACTTTCTTTGGTTGATGACGGCCGTAGTGGAGAGGAGCGCGAGGTCGTCCTGCTGCCGAGGTAACGGAGAAGACAGCGAGACAGCTGACTGACTAGCTGAGAGTTTGAAGAAGTCGTTTATACTATAAACTTATATTGTGCAAACACAAGGTTGTGCTGCATGAAGTACAGAACACATCTTTTATCTATGATCTTGTTTCTCAAGTTTACACTGCTGAGTTTTTCGAGCACTTGTCAGAGGGCCATGTTAAATTGTTAAAGGGATGGATCTTTTTGTTACTCAGTCTGTCAGGCATAAATTCTGGACATGGTTGTGAAGCTCAGCAGATGGCCGCATGATGAATGATCACATCTACAAGGGAAATCCTCCTTCTGATGCTGCAGTGCACGACTCCTCTGGCAGGGCATCCAGGGCACTGCTTTGGCACTAGACCAGGAAATGGAAAAGTAGAAAGACTCCGAAGCCATGATCCTGTCAGCGAAGTACATTATCAGACCGGCCACTGCAGTTTAAAGTGGGATTTACGACACAGGTGCGACACACCTGAGGAGGCCATCTGCCCAGGGCCATGTGTCATACCACAGGCCACATGTAAAAATGTGACAGTGACACTTAGGATCGAAATGAGCTTAATTCAAGGTTCATATCATCAGCTAAAAAAGTTAGTTAACTGCAGTAAAAAGTATATGTGTGACTAAACTGAGAACATCTTTTCATATTTAAGGCAATGTTTGAATTGACAGCTTCTGTGATCATCCATATTAAATATGTAAATGATTGTGCTTCAAGACATGATCATTTTAAGAAATGTGATTTCTGTAGGAGGAAGAATCAGCCTGATCCATTTAAATGTGTTTTTTTACAATGTTTGAAAAGAGGGTAAAATGTTTGCAGTTCAAATGCTTGAGTTGTTGCATTAAAACACACCTCCTATGGAACGAAAAAGTTCAATGTTAAGGCACTCATTGCATTACTGCAAATTCACTGTAAAAAGCCTTAAATCTTATACCAACGCAGTATTCTTAGTCTTATATTTGTTGTACACATGAGATTTACAAGTATCATGCACCTAAATGCCATAAATAAACTTTACATTTGAGTTGGACAAATTCACTAAAAAGTGACTCACATTCTTAAGCTGAATGTGAACGCAAAGCAGATGTCTAATCTTTTTAAGAGACTAAAACTTGAGTCACTGAAAGAAACTGACTCAAAAGCATGCATGATGTAGTACATTTCATTTAAAATCCTCCTCCGTGTTTCCTCGTCACATGAAAAAAACAACAACATTACTAATGTAATAACCACATCCCAAAAAAAGCAATGGTGCTCACATCTGTTGCCCACAACAGTTGGACCTTTAGATGAATGAAGAGGAAACATGTAAAAA
>JAIEZT010001243.1:32580495-32585495 GCA_019594935.1 Periophthalmus modestus
GAGTACACTTGAGTAGATATTAAACATGAAATACCACTTGGAATTATACAATAAAACATTTATTCAGCACAGATTTACTTTATTTGCAAAAATGTGTACAGCGTCATAAGAGGGTTTTAAAACATAATTCAAGAACTTTGAAGTTTGGTGAAATTATGCATCAAAACAAACAAGGGCTTTAGGTCAACATATCCCATTATTCAGGGCTTAATAAGGGGATATGTGTACCGCTTGATACTTTTAAATTTTAAATGTTAATAGGTTATAAACAAAACAGTAAATTACAGATTAACAAATCACTTCTTTTAATCATTTGGACTTTTTTTTAGCACCTCTAGGGAGGAGCTGAGGAGAGTGACGGAGGGGAACCATGGAAGTAACTTTGAGGTAGAGTTGTGTGTAGTCCTCATAGCAGTAGGAAATAAATTCTGATAACACATCCAAGGATAAGCAAGTAGACGGTGAAGAGGGTGGGACGAGTACGGAGGACCCTACAGGTAAACATGTGGAGTCCCCGGGGCTCCCCAGGACCTTTCAGTGAGGGCCGTTGTCAGAGGGGCCAGTGTGGTGCTTGTAGACCAGTGCAGAGGTGGAGTAGTAATGGCAATGGATGTGGAGCCAATGAGACAGGTGTCGGTGATGCCTTCTCTTGGTGCACTTTCTCGGTATCACTATAGGAAAGTGTGACTTACATTCAGAGTTCCTTGTGTCTCCCTCTCCATTTGCCTGTTGAGATTGTCATCTTGTTGTCTTGGACATTATTTGTCAAGTCCTCAGGGGAGCCTCAGGACACTGACCAAGTTAAAGCTCAATCACATAAATTGTGCAGTGGAATTGTGGCTTTTCTCTCCTCACGCTCACAGTTTGGCTCTGATGTTTTGGCTTGTCACTGTCAGTTTAAGCCACAATGAGCCGGTCACGGTGTCTATGTCATCTGGAGTCTATCTCGGCTGATTCCTCCATTGTCACTACAGAAGAATCAGTGTCCAGAAACATTTATCCTGGATTAGTTAAAAGTGACTGCTCTCTGGTTAATAGGCTTGTCTGAGATTATGAAATGTTCTCCAACTGGGCCTGGAGAAGCAAGGGTTTATTATGATTCATCAGCGTCTTTATGACGTACATAAAGTCCGTACTTCTGCTGCCTCTGCTGAAGCTCAGGGCTCAGAGCCTGACCAATAGGACGAGTGGGTGGAGAAGCAATGAATTAAACAGAAAAAAGCATCGAAACGTTTAGATTTTATGGTCATATCGCTCAGCTCTTCCTGGGGAGGCATCCAACATGAAATACAGAATTATAGACACAAATAATACCACATATTATCATTTCTGTTCTTGTTTGGATAATTAAATAGCACATTTTATTAAAAAAAGTCTGACCATATTTGGACTGCACTGGTGTCCTTTTGGGTAAAATAAAAACATGCATCCAAGGTTTTGTTATACCCTATCTCCAGTCTTCATGCAATGTGACAGAGCATGTTTTTGGTTTTATAAAGTAGTATAAAATAGCGTGTATACTGTTTGTGGACTCTGAATTAGCCTGGAGAGACAGCAGCACAGTGTTCATTATACCACTGACACTTCTGTACTAACATGGACACATTAAGACATTATCCTTGTGACTAATTCCACTTTCACCTCTTCAAGCAGTGCTTCTTATCAGCATTATTACCACTTGAGTCGTCTCTGATCTGTGCAGCTACACCCCGAACCTCCTCACAACCCTCACCCACACGCTGCCTTAATGTGCATGATTAAATATCAAAGCCTGATCTTACTAAATCCCTCTGCCCCTCTCCCCAAACGCAGCCTTGAGCAATTATTTTGAATTTGACAGAAATGTGTCTCAAAAAGTTGAGTCTAGGTAATACAATGTTAAAAACAGGAGTAGTAATTCAGTATAAAAATACACAAATACAAATACGACTCAGGTCCATGGTTATCAGCAGCATAAAACACACTCAAATAATTGTTTAAAATATTGTCAACATCAAATTAGTAATACAGTAATACTCTATACTATCTGATATTGATAGTGGATGTACTGCACACCTCACCACACATGAAAACTTCTACTTTTCAATGTAACTTTTTCTGGTACATCACTTGCTTGTCTCCTGAAGATGTTATTCCTTTGCTTAAATGCTCCACATGTGACCACCTGCCCAGTTACTGATCAGATCTGCGAAGAAGCGACCCCTGTTCAACATAAAAAATTAAAAAAAAAGTATTTATTTAGCATTTTAAAACACTTATAATGTAGATAGATTAAGAAAGCCATATCGTCTCTGTGGAGTCAAGGAGGTGGTGTACCTCCACCAGAAAAGTTACATAAGATATAATACAAAATGGTAAAGGTAGGCACCCTGAGAAAAAAACATGAGTTTTGCCACTGTCTTTCAAAAGCTAACATTTGAAATAAAATGATATAGGAAAACAAAGCAAGTATAAGCCAAAAAAAAAAATCTGCAGTGTTTTGTAACATCCGAAGCTGCAGTTTTAAAGCAGGGGAGGAGGAGAAAAAGCAGACCTCAGTTCACATTGCCTTTTACATGAGGTGTTTTAGGGTCACTTGGTTAGAAACAAAAGCACTCTCATTCTCCTCTCACACTTGCTTTACATCCCTCCTTTCTGCAAAACTCCGTGTTTACCTCTTGATCCGAAGTATTGCATTTTAACCTTGTGAAAGATGTCTTTTGTGAGGGTTCTGCAGAGACCACTTTTTTCCTTAGACATAAGAGACTGACCTGAAATTCTCTGAAGTGCTTTGTACTGTGACAGAGCAGAGACTGAATGTATAGTGGAACAAATGCTGTGTTTCATCTTCCCCCATGTAAATCCGCTGCCTCCTCCACCTGGTCTTTTATCCAGAAAGCTATACCTGTTCCACCATATTCACAATATCAGCTTCTTCCAGCTTTAGATGTCCACTATATGTCCATATGTGACAGAGAAAAGCAGTGTGTTCAAGCTTATGCAAGATTACCAGTCATCTCTTCCATCTCCAGTACCTTTGTCACTGATCTAACTTTTGTTGTGGAGGTAATGCTGTAGGAGAGAAGGCACAACACTTACCCTTTCCTGCTCATGCCAGCCGCTGAGACATTTTTAATGTTTTGACCTACTTAGTGTTTATGGACTTAAAACATTTTTTCAACCAGCAACTGTGAATCCTCTTGTAGCTACAGCTCATTTCTACTAATTGTTATTGTAATCTTTCATCCATTCCCCCTCCATGATGAAGCTTGTGTTCCTGGTGCCCTGGGTCCAGAGGTTTATTGTGCCAGGGGGTGATAAATGGTAATGATGGTGAGTGCAAATCCAAGGGTTGTTGGGGTCACAAATGCTAACAGAGGTCAAGATGGTAGTCATAGTTACAGGAGCACTAGCTGGACAACACGTGTAGGACAAGACCCAGTTTCCACATGACAAGGTGCACTTAAGTTGACATGTTCGTCCTAACAAAAGCAAAAGACCTGCGCTCAACGTGTTTGAGCTGGGTCACAAACCAGGTCAAAGTGTCTTTGATTTGGCCCTCTGTTTTGTATTACAGGCTGCAGCCACAGGACTCTGACTCCACATCCGCCCTGACACCAGCTGCTTCATGGCCTGAATGAAGGTCCCCTATCCAGGCACTAAAAGCCTGTCGTAAGTCTCTCCCAGTCTCCACTCTCAACCCCAACTTCACCCCCAAGTTCCACCTCTCGAGCATCTGAGGCCTGACTATTTTATACCAGAATGACAATGCTACATACATGTCCAAGCAAGAAATTTTGTTTAACACCTATGAGATAATGAACTTTACACTTAGACACACACAGGTAGAACAACAATGAGTTTCCTGAGGGAGACAGAGCTTCACTCATGTTAATGTCTGGTCTGGGTCTGACACACTGACACAGATCAAATACATTTAAAGACACAACATGAATCTTACTGGAATCTGAATATAGAAGTTCAAACAGCAGAGGGAACATGCTACATTGTCAATAATGGACCTTTTCAAAGCAGCCCCAGTGTGACTGGGAGGAGCCAACATGTATTTTAAAAACAAAGATGGATGCAGTAGTGAAATGGTGTAGGTTTTAGTTCGCAGTATGTGGCTCTGACAGTTGTACACAGGTACGTGACTTCAGTCGGATGTGCTGGTGCTAACCCCTGGGTGTTGGTGGAGGTTCTGCAGCAGTTTGGACTTCCTTTATGATGCCACATTTGAGAGCCTCTTGTTTTATTTCTGTATAGTCCAGATTACCATTGTTTAAATAGTCAACAATTATTTCAATAGTTGTTTAGTCCTAAGTAGGTGGTGCACCTGTCACTTTCTCCTGTCACCTTCACCTGCCCTGCTCCTGTCACATTCACCTGCCCTGCTCCTGTCACATTCACCTGTCCTGCTCCTGTCACATTCACCTGCCCTGCTCCTGTCACATTCACCTGCCCTGCTCCTGTCACATTCACCTGTCCTGCTCCTGTCACATTCACCTGCTCCTGTCACATTCACCTGTCCTGCTCCTGTCACATTCACCTGCCCTGCTCCTGTCACATTCACCTGCCCTGCTCCTGTCACATTCACCTGCCCTGCTCCTGTCACATTCACCTGCCCTGCTCCTGTCACATTCACCTGCCCTGCTCCTGTCACATTCACCTGCCTGCTCCTGTCACATTCACCTGCCCTGCTCCTGTCACATTCACCTGCCCTGCTCCTGTCACATTCACTGCCCTGCTCCTGTCACATTCACCTGCCCTGCTCCTGTCACATTCACCTGCCCTGCTCCTGTCACATTCCTTTCACACATTTGGACTTTTTTTGAACTTTTCAAATGTTTACAGGAGGATTATAATGCTACATGTTTGAATCACATTTTGTACTTTTTATCACTGTCCTGCTTGGGTACTCCTTGGCAATGTTAATTTGTTCCCTCCAGCCATGAATCATTCTCTGCACAAACTCTGTAATGTTTGTCCCTTTTTAGATTTACATATTGAACAATCACGGT